>CM057090.1:26176760-26739260 GCA_029959045.1 Taenioides sp. WSHXM2023
TCACTGAATACTGAAGTGAAAACGCACTCACCATAATAACTTATTTTAAACTGTATAGTAATACAGTTTAAACCTCAAATTACATGAAGAAGTACTGCATGTATTCCTTTCATTTTAGGATAGTAACTGTAACCTGTAACTGTAACCAAATGAAAGACTAACAACACATTAATACTACTCAAAATTTCTATTCTATATATTTTGGTAGATGTACTTAATTCCAAACACTGCAAACAGCCTCACCAATTGCTCAAACATCACACTCATAACAAGGTGGGTGAAATGTCTTGCCCAAGGACACAAAAGACACAAGAAATGATTTGAACTGCCAATTATTTGTTTATAAGCCCTTTCTTCTACGCTTTCAAAGTTGCCAATTTTCTATATCCACTAACACTGAGGTTTAACTCATATTAACAATAGGGTAAAATGCCTTGCCTAAGGACACAACAGACACAAGAGATGGATTTGAATCAGCAACCATTAAATTATAAGATTACTTTTCAGTCACTGCAGTTTTGCCCCTTTTCTATACCGCAACACTGCGATTTAAATCATATGCGCAAGGTGGGTAAAATGTTTTGCCCAAGGACACAACACCTCCCGCTAACCATTAAATTATAACCACTTCATATTGGCCCTTGACTATGTGCTAACACTGTGGCATGCAATTTCACTTATGAGTTCAAAGTCATTTTTTATACAGGTTTGAAAGTAGCCCTGAACATTTTTGGTAAACACTCTTCTAAGAATATTAAACCCAAAAGTGCCCCGAGCTTCTAAAAACGTGTGAAATATCAGTCCCAGAGCACCAATACCATCACCCGCTCTGAACTACTACTGAAATACTTTCTTGTCGTCGGCTTTAAAGTACACTTTTCATGTAAATAGAAGGACTTCAAATGGTGCCAATCCCCTCTGGACTGTGCGCACGCTGCCTTCAGGTACCCTCAGATAAGTGGGACTCACCATTGTCTGTGGACACCATGATAGTGTTCGGAGTGGTGTCCCGAGTCGCTCCTCCGTTCTCGAATGCGCCGTAGCTCTCGCTCTCCTGCAGTTGCCAGTTGAGACCGAAAAGGTGCATAGCTGGAACACAAGTACAGGAGAAAAGGTTAGCTTAAAGTTTGAACTACGCAAAAGGAGATGTTTATGGGTTAGTGAAGAAACCCATGAACATCAGGAAGAAAAAAGACACATTAAGATAAACCAAATAAATAAATATAAATCTTTCAGTTGGTTCCGAAATGTTTCAACAACTGCTGCTTTGTAATTTGTCATCACGATACTAAAATTTCAAACTCAATTTCAATATTAAGGAACATGCTCGATATACTCAGTACAGATTCTAATATCACAATAAAGTTCATTTCTGAATGTGACTCTTTTAGTATTGATCCCTGCTCAAATGAGTTTCTAGTTTCAATTTAGTAACAATTAGTATCTGACTTTTTATACTTTTGACAATCCTGATTTGTAGTACTGCAGTAGTGTAGTGTAATGCATTTGCTGGAATGCTGACTGCTTCAATCAAATGGATACAAATTGAGGTTACAACCAAAATCAAAGCCTGGCAAAATGGGGAAAAAAAAAACCCACAACTGAACAACTGAACTGAGGTTACCAGTCATGAGTTCCCCCTGTATTCAAAGTTTGCCTATGCAGCGCTGCGTATCAGCAATTAAGAAAATAAACGAAACGAACAAGAACGAAGAAAGAGAAGTGGGCATATGCCTGCGGCGGTGAAAATGTGGTGTGATCAGCAATATGACATCTGGTAAATAAGTGATTAAAAATTGCTCAGACATGCATGAACCACTCCAAATACAACTTTGAGAGGGTAAATGAGAAGACGAAACAACTATAACATGGTTACAAGCTCTGAAAAGTCAATTTTGCATAATAGGTCCACTTTAAACCATATGGGACTTGGTAGTGTTAAAATTTTGTAATTTACATATTTGAAAATGTTTGCACAACCAGGGTCAAAGTCAAATTAGACGGAAAAAAGTAGAATCAGGAAATTTTACGAAAATCTATAAAATTCTTAAAATTTGGTGTCAAAATATGTTCATTTGAGTTGCACAAACCCATGTATGAACCTGTAACATTTCTATTTCTAAACCTTCCATTTCAAATTCCAGTTTTTCCTTTGAATCGCCCGGACCCCACACGGAGAGATTTGGGACTTTATTATAGTGTAAAAAAACATGGCTTAGCAGTCTGCTCCTGTATCCTGGGACCAGAGTGTACAGCATCAAAGCAGGCCCGAGGCGGCTCCACTGACACAGGGAGATCCCAGGCTCACCTCACCCGCCCACACCTCACCGTCTTTGGGCAGGGCTGCTCAGACTGCAGCCTTTTTGAAGACGGCACTCTGGTTCTCCATGGGGCTACGTGTGCACTCAGCCCTCAGGCACACTCACCAAAGCAGATGTTGAAAATCATCTTTGTTATTCTTCTGCTCAAATTGAGACGTAACCTTATTTTTCTAAAGGCGATAATAATAAGTGAGTTTGGTGCAAAATAAAAAGATGCTTGCTGGTTTATTCCGAGCACAGTGCAGTCTTTTAAAAACAGAGATTAGCATTTTTTCCTCTGCTTTTTTTTTTTTCCAGTAAACGCCTAAATCTAAATGTGTGCTGCCTTCATTGGTCTCTACAATTTTCAGTGGTTGGTGACATCACAAAACACTGCCCTGATTACAGCCAAGTGTAGGGTCCAGTACCTGTTTGTCTCCATGGAGTTATTACTGCATGGCCTATAATGTTTCACAGTATGGCATTACACTTATCCATCTCCATGGAAACAAGCAGGTGATGCCTAAAGGCCACGTTACAGACCATATCTGTGGGGAGGCAACCCCACACGCAGTAAGAATGTATGTTTTTCAGGATATTCTTCAGCAGTAAAAACACCGAATAAATGGAAGATATGTTTAATGTCATGCCATAATGCACGTAAAGCAGTAGCCATAGTGATAACCAAGTGGCCGACACCCAGAAAAGTGACATAGTGCACCTTTAAATCATGATGAAAACTAAGTATTAATTTCAACACTAGTTAAGTATAATTTGTATAGTATAGTTATATTGTCAGTTCTGTATTCCTCCACGTGACATTGCCGTCTCTTCAATGTTTTACTTTACCTTACTTTTAATATTTTGTAATAATAGTATTTATCTTGTACCTCTTTTGATTGTCTTAGAAGGAGGCAGTTAAAGAGCCTATGACAGGTTAGACTAATGATTTGAACTAAAATACAGTTAAGATCATTATATTTTAGATTTTTGTAAAAAAAAAAAAAAAAAAAAAAAGTTTACAATTTTACTTCCTGGTTAGAGATTGTGACATCACACTAGGGAATTCAAACCTGTTACCTATAAAGTACACAGAAATTATTATCTGAACAAATACAATTATAAGAAAACATTTTGATTTAGTTAAAATCTTGTGAATTAATAATGTTTTAGAACTCTCTTCTTCCTGTAATACATTTTTCAACTTTAATTCACAAATTGCTTCTTGATTGATGTAAAACTATAACTCATATTTACAATAGTTATAATCCCACCAAATTAAGTTAAAATTAGAGAATCATAAAAATCTTTAAAAAATAGATTACTCACGATAGCACAGGGAGAACATGCAAACTTCTACCCAGAGAATGTGATCTCTTTTGTGGAAGGGTACATTACACTTGTCCATGCATTTGGTCCTGGTTAGAGTCCAGTTAATAGTTGGGTCTAATCCAGGTTTAGTCCTGGTTTAGTTCTGATATAGTCCTGATTTAGTCCCGGGTTCAGTCTCAGTTCAGTCCCAGTTTTGACGTGGTGTGTTTATAACTAAGACAGTACACTCCCTATGGACTACCGTGTTATTACAAACAGCTCAATTGGTGCCATCTTTCTTTCCAGACACCTCTCCCCTCTCTTTCCTTGTTTCTCTCTCCTCCACCTCTCCCTACCCTCCCTCTCTCCTCCTTTCTCTCCATTCCTCTCTCCTCTTCTCACGCTGTACCATGTTTATGCTGACTGCTTGATGAATAGCTGCACCGCTGATTTGGCGTTTTACAATATAAAGGGGCGAAGAGGGAGTTTGTTTTTTTTTCTGCTTTGCCGACTAGTCAATCCACAGACTCACACCAGCCCTAATTAAACTGACAATATAATAACAACACTTCTTTTTATCATGGGACATGCCTGATGCCCTCCCAGACACAGCTGTGCACTAGATTAAAAGATAAAAGCAGATTTCTAGTCTTGTTAAGTCCCAAATGTGGGGCAACAATTAATATCTGCCCTGCGGGTGGTGCCGGCTTCTTGTAGGTAAACGTGCTTGTGAGGTAATTAAGGGTGTTTTATTAAAGGGAGTATGACAGTTTTCATGTTTTTCTAGTAGTTACTGTGTTTGGTGAGATAGAACCTGTGGTAAATATGATTCATAGACTTCTATCAGTTAAGTTTGTGAAAAAAGTTGTGAAAAAAAGTACAAATATACAGATAAGGTGAATTCTAAATGGCATCCCTCTACCTATGTCAGCAACACTGAAAATTCCATCTAAAATTCAGGGACAATTTACACACAAAAGGAGCTAATTTTTCTGACAAATTAAACACTGCTTTAACAAAATTATTATGATGATTTATTTTATTTTATTTTATTGAGTCAAAGTTTCATAAAATATTAGTGTTGTCAAAAATATAATTTTTTATCGCGAGAATAACGCTCTTTGTGATCTAGTAAACTAGTTTTTTCATAAGCTGTGGCCACTGCTGTAAACACGGCTGTTAAACAGGAAGGAAAACAATTTGTACGAAATTGAGAAGTCGTGGTTGGAGGAGGTGGGCCAAAGCAAAGCAAGCCCTGCGGACACGCCGATGCCACTCACATGTGGAAAACACAGAACAAAGTTCACTCCAAAACATACGGCGAATCCGCGCCCAGCCCCGACAAGGACCGCGGACAGAGACAGAAGCCACAAGTTGGTTGACATTACAGTAGACACAATATTTATGTTTCTTTTTTTTTTCAACACATTTCATTTTCATCTATTTTCCCCCACGCTTGTGCTAAAACAAAGAGCTTAATATTACTTCAACAAAATTAAAATGTTGTCATCTATTTTTATTTGTCTAATCATAAAAATTGTGTAAGTTGGGGTGACAGTAGCTCAGTTGGTAGAGGGTTTGTCCACTGATCCGAAGGTTGGCAGTTGGCTCACAGACGAATGCTTTCATTGTGTCCTTGGGCAAGACACTTAACCCACCTCTCCCCCACTATCCGCGTACATTGCTGTGTGAATGGGTGAGTGGTTCCTTGATGTAAAGTGCTTTGAGTGGCTAGAAGGTAGAAAACCGCTATATAAAAAAGTGACCATTTCCCCCCAAAAAATGTGACCAAGTTAGACAAGCTTTGCTTAACTTTGTTTACAGCATGGTTGCTAGGTTACAGTTATGTATGTGGCATGTCACAGTATGGTCATTAACCAAGAAATAAAACGATTAAGGAAAAAAAAAAAAAAAAACAAAAAAAAAAAAAAACAGACAAATAAGCAAGATTTTTTATAGTCTTTAATATAATGACATTAACATTTTAGTGAAAATAGTACCTAACCTGTCATATGGAGTTTAAGGTGTTTTTGGAGATTGATTTCATTCGAAAGAACATTTAAAAAACACAGGACTGTATTTCATTTTTGACAGATTTACAGTAAATTTATTACTATGCAACACGGCATAGTCAGAAGAGAAGACAGATGTTGCGCTAGTGGCTTTATTGTCCTCATTTCTAAACAGTGCGTACACGTCATGGGGAGAGCTTTTGAATAATGGACTCTGCAGAAAACTGATAGGAGACCGGTCAAAAAGCACCCGCATAGAAGAGAAGGCACTCGCTACTTCTCTTTTATATTGATATTTTGCAGTGACATCGCGCTGGGGATGTTCTACGTGTATCTCTATAGTGGAATGTTCAGCAGTTACCATGGTGACACAATGCGCACATTAGCAAACAGTCAAAAATGTTTTCCGATTGCTGGATTTAAACATGTTTAAACACATTTTCAGGAACCTGTGATCTTATTATATTAGCATTCATGGTCCCATTTAGGTGCTTGATTTTCAACAAAAAAATAAAATCATCTAACTGAAAAACTTGGCTATTGCTAGCTATCTTGGGGCTGTAATTACATGGGTGAAAGACTTGTTTAACAGCACAAATCAGGTCACCTTTTGTAATTCCACCTACATCAATTCTTTCTGTGCACAATATTTTAATATTGTGCTAAAATAAAGCTGAAATTCAAGTCTAACAAGCCTCAGATAGAGCAGTGCTTACAGTTAGCATCACATGCCCAGGGACTGTTGATGACATTAGCTGTAAAATATCAATAGAAGTACTAAGGGCTTTGATTGGACTGTGTGATCTTAGTAAAAATCAAATCTATGTATGTAGTAAGTAAAATCAGATCTATATATGTTATAGCAGAATACTAATACTGCCTTATAGTCCAAGCACTGAAAGAAACTGCTGGACTCCCTTTACCATGCCCCTCTGCCATTTATCACAAGCCTCAGACACACCACTGACACGTGTGGGTTGGTCAGCACTGGACACTCTAAGGCTTCTAAGGCTAAGTCATTGGTACACTGCCATTTCCAAGGCTCTATATCTCTGTGCATATATTCAACAAAGAGCAGATGGACGAGGTTCTTCGCGATCTCAAGACTCAGTGCTACTTTCTGTACTAAGTGTTCGTACAGAAAATGGTCAAGCTGGTAGGAAACTAAAAGAACTGGTCCCAGTAGGTCAGTTTAAATGAATGCTGAAAGATTTGGGAATGAGATCCATGGTTTGTAAGTGGTTTTAGCTAGCAATTCTTGTGACTGTCTAAATGTATGTTGGTGCATTGTTTGAAACGTGGTGCCAATCTCTACTAGGCTAAAGGTAAAAAGCAGCCGTTGACCTGAAAACTACCCCTAAATGACGTCACAAGGTGGAACCAAGCTTTTTGAGCTTTGGCAATGTAGGCAGACTAATAATAACAAATAACGGCTGGTATGTTTTTGAGGAGGTAACAACATAACATGTCTAAAATCTCCCAAGGGTCAATTTTGCGTAATATAGAACCTTTATGGCATACTGTGGAGCATTTAAGGCAAAGCAGTAATATCTCCATGGAGACAAGCAGTTGACAGTCCACACAAAAAGTAACACTGCGTACTTTTAAACTTCCAAACTAACAACGTACTACCCAAACCTTTTTTAATTGCACAGCGAAAGTATTGATTTGCACATGCAGGCCGAGATAAAACGACGCGTATACTTCTTGTGCATTAGCATTAGCATTAGTGCGTGCCTGGGGAAATGCGCGTCTGTGGACATCTTTGAGCCTGTCACGTCGCACCTGCCACTTTGCACCTGCCACCCACGACATCTCGTCTCATTAAGCACACGCGAGCTCGTACAACGCTGCTGCCGATGTAATGAGCGCGCCCCCAGCCTCACTCAGGGGATATCACTGTCTGTGTACACTATGTAAAACTGTGGACACAAAGAGACAGTGACTAAATAAAGATATGACAATTCCTATGAGGATGGTACATGCGCGGTGACAATGCTGCTGGGTTAGAAGGGTCAGTGCGTGAGTAGGAATGCGTGTTTTTGTCGCTAATGGCTATAGTATTTATTTGAGATGTCAATAAGAATGCTAGGAATGATAAAAGTCTTGTTTGATGCATGAATTCCAACCACGAAGTTTTGCTATTCCTTGTTATCCATCACTGTCGGCCAATCAGAGTCCGCTACTCCTGTCTCTCAACCAGTCGCATCTCAAGTTATACAATCATAACTATAATGCGAACTATAGGAATGATAAAAGCTAGAAGTTGTGTTTGACGCACAAATTCCGTCCAGGAAGACATGTTTTGCTATTTCTTGTGTACTTCTTGTCTCGTTGGTCAATCAGAGTCCACTTCTCTTGTCTCCCAGCCAAACAGATCTCAAGATATACAACTATATACATGCACTTTCTCCCCTTTCGCAAGTCTTTTGGGTAATGCTAACTAAAGGAATGATAAAAGCTAGAAGTTATGTTTGATGCACAAATTCCATCCAGGAAGACATGTTTTGCTATTTCTTGTGTACTTCTTGTCTTGTTGGCCAGTCAGAGTCTGCTACTCCTGTCTTTCAACCAATCACATCTCAAGTTATACAATCATATACGTGCACTTTCTCCCCTTTTTGCAAGTCTTATGCACAATGCTAACTATAGGAATGGTAAAAGTTCTTCTTGTTATCCATCATCCATCGGCTGAGTCTCCCTTCTTTATACTGTCACTGTAGCAGCAGAACGATAAGCCACCTCAACCTCTCCATTTTCTCTTTCACACACAATGGAGCACTACACAATTACGCTATTTAGGTACTCATGAGTTAAGTTTTGTAGAAGGTTCCAGGACGTAGCTTTATGGCTTTCAAAAGAATTTCACAGAAGTTTGGAATAGTTTGGGATAGACTGGTACAAGGTAAGATTAACTGGAATAAAAATCATCATCTATACACATGGATTTCTGCACCCTAAGGAAAATATAGATAATATTTTTTTGTGGGAGAAGTTAGGAAAAGTTAAGCAAAAAGTGTGACTATGTCTGTCATTGTGGCTGAGTAAAGAATTCCTATAGGGTATGCGAAAATGCTGAGGCTCTGTGAAGTGACAAGTGTGGTAGCGCAAACAAGTCCAAGTTTCCAAAAAGAGAATAAAAATGATATACGAATGGCTTCCCCGTCAGTATTACTGGAGTATGTATTTTTATGAATATTGACATTATTTAATCGTAACTCATTAAGTACTTGTTTTTGTCTTAATTTAAGTGACAAAATCATAATTGCAGTAACGTGTTTTAGAGGGCTCATATTACACCATTTTCTGATCTATGTTATAATGTTGTTTCCTCATCACAAACATAACTGGAGTTGTGTTTTGCTGCATTTACACATGTTTAACACACAAACGCGGCATATTTAGGCTGAGTTCTTCCATTCCACCTTGTGATAATACCCTGTGGTAATACAGGAAGTGCTCCACTGGGGTTTTAAACTCCATACACCTTCACTAGAATCATTTGGAGAATTTCAGCTCTGGAATTGCCGATCTCTACTGAACAAAAGGTAAAAGGTAGCCATTAACTTCAACTTCATGACATCACAACAGAGCATTTAGAGGTTTTGAATGAACCAGGATTACTCAAACTTGTGTGAATGGAAAAAACACAACTCCAGGCATGTTTTTGATAAGCTCACAAGAGTCACAAACTGCATAGTAAGACGCATTGTTAGTTTTAGCCTTTTTGCTTTTTCCTATTATTGAAACTACGTCACAACAGCAAGCTAGTAGCATGGGCAATTGGAGGTTTTACACCAGATGCCCTTCTATGTCACAGCGAGCAGCATCACCAGTAGTGGAGTAGGCAATTAGTGTGAAGTATGTTGCCCAAGGACATAAAAACAACACCACAATAAAGCCCCTATGTGGTTAAAACTTATTACCACGCATTTGAGTTATACCTTTAATGACACTGTTAACAATTAGTATCATTTTAAAAGCTAGTTGTTATGATTTTTTTATTACAAATCAAAAATCATATCAGTTTGAAATAGCCAACATCATTTCCTGAACCGTGCTGTCGACTCATTGCGAATCATACAGGGAGAGTCATGTCAAGGACCAATTACAGATCTGACTTGGGAACATTTAGTGAGAGAGACCCCCGCTGTTCACGTGCACGGCCCTGCCCACGTGCACGCCCTCCACCAACGTGCACGCTCCCCAACACACACGCATGCAACCCACACAGATCCCTCATGCCTGAACACACCTCAGTGCCTCATTAAATTAGAGACGTGCTGTGCTAGCCCGTTAGCTGCTAGCGCTCATGGTGAGGACAGGAGCAAAGGGTCATGGGAGAGTGCTGGCTAATCGACAGGAGCTAGCCCGCCCGCGTGTGTGCATACATGTGTGCAGCCGATAGCGTAAGAGGATCAACGCCCATGGAAACTGTCACACACCACTGGGCTTTTTCTCCAACAAAAACCTTTTTAGGAAATTTGGAGGAATTAACAGAGGGTTATTTGGTACTTAACAAAAGCTATGAGATTAATTCAGTCACCAAAAACACACAACGGGGACATGCAGGCTAGTGTGTGAGTTTCGGCTAAAAGGGAGGATATTTTTTTTTTTTTTTTTTTGCCAAAATGTAGAGACAGCTTTGCAGTTTAAACCTTCATTTAACCAATAAAGGAGGAGTTGAATGTTAGCATGCTAGTTGTTATCTTTACCATCATGGCAAAACTCTGCCATAGCAGTTAATGAGGGATAACTTTAGAAACCACTGCAAACATTTTCAAAACAGTAAATCAAGTACAGTGCCTTTAACTGAGGGTTATCTGGCGCTTTTAACAAATTCACAAAAACGATGCGATTAATTCAGTTTCTGGAAAAGACACAAAGTTCTAGGAAGGCAGCTTAAAATGGTGTTGTCATTCATTTTCATTAGTTTAATCATAACTAATGTGGAAGTTACACAAGCTTTGACCCTTAACATTATGGTTGCTAGGTAACTGTTATGGAATGACCTCTTTGTGTCCATGTCCAGGCAGGAAGTAAAATATTAAACTCAAAACCTTTTTAGGAAATTTTTAGGAATTAACAGGGGGTTACTTTTGACTTTTTAACAAATTCACAAAAACTATGAGATAAATTCAGCCATTGGAAAAGACACAACGGGGACATGATAGCGTGTGATTTTCGGCAAAAAGAAAAGTAAAAAGAAAAGAAGAAAAAGTTGTGTGTGTTGGCCTGGTACAGCATCCGCACCGTTGGACGTCGGAGTTGAGTGACGGACCGCTATGGTAGGTCAATTCCCCGATAGAGAGACTTGTGTGAAAGTAGTAATTAGTGATTAGAAGATGAAGAGCAGAGTGGAGGAGAGGCCCTGATGAAGCGTATTCAAAGATCCGTGCAGCGGGGAGGATGGGCACGATCGATGCAAGACAAAGTCCCCCGCCGAGTTAAAAGCAGGACTCAAATCAACAACCTACCCAGGACATCCAGCTTTTTAGCAGGTCCAAGCGCTACTGCTGGAGCTCTGATAAGCCCCGGCCGCTGTGAGGGGCACCACTGACTACAGGCAGCGCTTAAAAGGCGCGAAATGTCTTCAAGGAACATTCGCAGATGACGGAGAAAAGGGGAGAAAAGATGGCAGGATATTTTTAGTTTTGCATCTAAAAAAGATTACTGCGTCTCGAATGATTTCTCAGAATAAGATAAGATTGATTTAACTGCTGCTTTATCCTGTTGCCCCATAGACAGTAGTTTTGGTTTTGCTGTTGGATGTATTTGTGTGTTTTATTTTGGATTTTATGACAGTGTTTTGTGGTTTGCAGATTAAATGTAGAAGTCAAAACAGAATGGTTCATATGCCAGGTTTTAAGACAAAGTGCCACTTACAGGCTCCTAGCAGGAGATCATTCAAAAGGCCATTTTAAATGAAATGGTCTGCAATAGAGGGACTTTTTATAATTTATCATTTGATAATAGTTATACAAGAAGTAAGAGCAGTGTTTTCACCCAATACTTTTTGATTGCACATAACTCATATTATTTATATGAAGATTAAAATGTCTTTTTTTTTTTTCGGAAATGCCAACATTTTCACATTATTATCATGTTTTGTTATTCTTTACATGCTAGAACAGGCTTTGGGGATAAATCAGGTTCACTATATGTGCATTATGATAATAAAAGTACATTTTCAAACTGCTCTTCTTCTGTGCACTAAAACGTGGATAGTGGTTTATGTTAAACTATCAGTCAAGAAATGCACCACTGCAGATTTCTGCAGAATCAACGAGTGAAGCACTAAACTGACCAATGAGCTCCTTCATTTTACATGTGTCACTGAAGTAACAAATCTGATTGCACGGCTGTGTTTGGGTGTAGTGACCAGACTGATCTCTCTGTAAAAAAAAAAAAAATATAGAGCTATAAAATTCTAGACTTCCAAGGCAAATCAGTTGTTATCTATGGAAATGAAAACTATGAACTTTTAAAAGTACAGATCACAAATTCCTGCAATTAAACCAATTTTAATAGTACAGAAAAGTTTTGACGCCGCGATCATGACATGACAGCGTTACCAGCTTACATTTACCTCCTAAACCTAGTGATCCTTCTAACTAAGTGACACTTTGATTGTCTCTGGACTACAGATCTGTTTGTGTTGTCTGTGATGGCGGTAATTATTTGAAAGTCTCATCACAGAAACAAAGCGAGCGGTGATTGAGAGAGCACTGCATAATACCCAGCTTTATCTCAGCTCCAAAACTATCGGAGCGAAAACCTGCTGAATGAACTATGGGGTCTGTGCCAAGTCCACTCACAAATGTGCATCAGAGGAGAGTCAGAGCACACTATGCACGCTCCCTGTGTGTGAGATACAGGGCTCTTCGTTTAGGAGCTGCAGCTTGCCTCAATTAGTCACACAGGGAGGTTTTAGTGCCAGTGTTTTTGTTGGAGAAATGCACTGGATAAGCAGTACAATCACAAGGTAACTCCCTAACTTCAGCTAATCGCTAAAGAGGTCACTCCATTTAAAGTGGAACGGAACTAATACTAAATTCACTTGGATTTGGTGTTTAAATAGTGTTATCTAAAGTTCCTAGTCATTTTCTTGGCAAATGAAGTGCAAAAAGGTACATTTTTAACATTTCTGGTCTAGAATGTCTAAAGCTAAGTTTGTACTACCTTCAGTAGTTGGTGACATCACGCAAAACTGCCCAGATACAGCAAGGTGCTTCTGCAGGGGCGGAGTTTGAAGTGTGAATACCTGTTAGACCAAACATAGTGTTCTTTATGCCCCCAGACCCCGCTCCTATTACGCTTTTTTCTGATTTAACACACAAACCTGGAGTTGTGGTTTGTTTCATTCACACATGTTCTGTATATTTAGGCTGAATTCACATTCACTACATTGCAAAGAGTTGATTTAACAGCAGTTTAAGTTACATTTACAATCATGTAGCTGTGGTAGTATTTTTTGACAACGCTAAAGGTATTTGAGAATTTAAATTTAAAACACCTTCAAATCCAGACAGGACGTTGTACAGGAGGCCCACTCTCTCTTCTACAGCAGTCGATGGACACCTGACACCTGAGACCTAGCAGCTTTAGAAGAAGTCATTATGTCACTCTGGTTTAAATCAATGCACAAACCTGGCAGTCTGGAGAGGGACACAAGCCAGTCGTGAAAGCTAGGGCACAGGTTAATCTTCGTTATGCTCATTTTGCAAGTATCAAATTTAACTTTTCAACTCTAGAGGTAACTGGAGAATGCAGACAGCTAGCTAGGTATTGGAATCTTGCAAGGGTGACACAAAGTTTGCCCCATTAACTTAAAACATATTGGCAAAGACTTCAGCTAGATACTCCTGGCCAGAATCATTGCTCAAGATCTGGGGAAGGGTCGGCCACTGTTCCTCAAGTTAACTAGTGGTATTGAAAGGTGGAATGCAGAGAATGAATATCCCAAAGATGATTATAATATAGGGCTACACAATATATCCAGACAGAATCAGTACTTGAGCAGTCACAAATTTCAGTGTTCTCTGTAAAGAAAAAAATACTCATAGTTTAGATGTCTGCAAACATGTTGAAATGCATGGGATTCTTAGATTAGTTTGGCAGTTCACATTTCAGTCTCAAATATTAATGCTCCTGGAGTTGTTGGTAAAATGTGCACTACATACATTAAAAAAGCCTTAAAATGTGAAGAACAGAACTCCATTTTAAAAGTTATTCCTCACTAAGATGTGTGGAAAATCCCTCAGTCGTCCAGGTAGAATCCACGGCAAAGGAGAAATTCAATTTGTCAACTGGACTAAAGTTTATTTTGGTCGAATACATTTCGCAAAGGGGAGGAGGGACTCAGAACGCTGAAAATGCAACTTATAAAACATATTTTCGGCAAACGTGGCATTTTCAAAGCAGTAAAAGGTAACATGGTGATCTAAATGCGTTACGTGTTAATACCCCATAGAAGTAAAATACAACCTCGTCAACCTTCAGTAAAGTGAAATTGCCGGACCCAACATTCAAAGTATTAAGTCAAACATTTCTGAAGGTCTTTCTGTACAGCCTTTTTGTCATCAAGTAAATATAAAGTGAGGAAAATTTGTTTTGAATTTTTAAGTGAATATGTGTATTTGGCCGTGATATGCTCCTCTAGCCCAGCTCTTGCAGGTCAAATGAAAAAAGACTTAGGTTAATCTTTTTCAATAATACTGTCTGTTTTTTCAACCCTATTAAACGTAAACGGCTAAAATGCTACAAGGCCATATTGTACATTGAATTCATGGCCAGGCAAGGAATTGAGATGATAACAATAACATAATGGAGGATGTAATTGCTACTAATTTTCTTATTTCAGCAGAGCCCTATTCAACCGCGCAAATTGCATTGTCAATGCAATGTCCTAAATAGTAAAGGCTTTATCCTTTTGAGTTTGGAATTACGGAGCTTTTAGATACAGAAGAAAATACTGCATATTTCAAAACGCTAAAACAGTAATAATAATAGGGCTATATGGTTGCTTATCCATTACCTGTAGTTATAAAACAAATCTACTGTCAATGTCAGTGTGGTGAGAGAACGAGGTCAATTCTATGGTACAGAATAGAAGAATAAGGAAAGTCTATGGTAAATTCTAAAGTGCAAAACTTTAAAGAAGACATATTGTGCTTGTGTCTGCGATATCGTTATAGTACATGACGCCCGTGGATCTTTATGTAATAATTTGGACAATTAAAATCTCAATATTCATCCAAAAAGATGGCACTGAAGGATGGGTCAAATGCAGAGAACAAATTTCCCCATTGGGACAATAAAGTATACCTTAAGCTTATTGTTTCTTAAGATATGCAGTAAACATCCTTAAATGGAACACTGGTTTAATTATATACATTTCATGAATTTGACATATACACCGAATACGGTTTTCTTGAGACCACTGTGAGTTTCTATCATTCGCAAACCAGAAGTAATGCTGGTGCGATGTTAGCATGCTAGTTGTTTGCTTCACCGTGATGGCAAATCTCTGTTCTGGCATCTGAAAGTTGTGAAAAGCACTCATAAACTCATCACTGTAAGTGTGAAGATGTTAGTAATGTGTAACTTTTATATATATTTCTTTTAACATAACCAATCTGTTGATGCTTGAAATAAAATACTGATTTTTACTGAAAATAATTATGATTTAAATGTATTCACAAATGCAAAAATCCAATTACAAAACAGAAAGGGTTCCTCAATTTCCTCATTTTGGGACTGCCAGATTCTATAACTAAAACCAGCCCGCAATCAACATTAAAAATGTATCAACAGCCAACCACATCCCCTGTTCAGTCGTGATTATATTACTGTTTTAAACCAGTTTAGGCTCATGTTACAAATCTTGCATTCAATAGTGGTTACATTTTCTTTGAATTTTCCACAAGAGGGCTATTTCATATTTTGGTCCACAAAGTTCACTGCCCCCCTCTCCAACTTTCTATATTTACTTTTCATTTGTAGCTCAGAATACCTTTGCAGTATGTCTTTTCCATATGGGGTTAGGTTCACGCCAAAAAACACACACCTCCAGACGACCTTACATGTCCCGAATAGAAGTCGGTCTATTTGGGACATTATCCGTTCTGAACCATTGACGCTACACCTCCTATACAATGTGCTGGAGCTATGTGTTTCACAGCTGCACTGACAGAATACAGGAAATCTATTACGTCGGCCATTTTCTCTTACGCTCCCTCTGTTCGTCTGTCACAGTAATAAAGATTGATTTTACACATTGTTTTTACAAAGTTAACCCTTTTTGTGTTTTTTTTTTCTTTTTCACTTTGAGAATGAGCCGAGGTATACACTGCAAAAAGTATCTCCACGTTAAATTACTAGAATACTAGAATTTTTAGTCATTTTTTTTCTAATTTAAGTTGGTAAGTTAATAATGTAGAATAGTTTAAAGGTATATATTACTTTAATGGCGTTTTTTGTTGGAAGTAGAAATGTATTTATTTAAACAGTCAGACATTTAAATCTTTAAATTCATATTTAAAAAGAACTCAAAAAACCTTTAAAACTTTTTTAAAAAATTACTTACAGAGTTAAAACATTTTTCTATAGTCTCAAAACGTGTATACAACCACTAATTCTTAAAAAAAAAAAAAAAAAGTAGTTAAATAAGGAAATATTGCATCAAGTCATTTCACCTCATGTTATTTTGACAGTGTAGGTAGGGTCACAGAAATAGGAGGGTAATTTTAATCGGTGTATAGTATTTTTTTATGTGTATACCTTCACTAATTCTCATAAAAAAATAAAAATTAAATAAAAAAAATGCATAATTCATATCTAAATCCAAATTGTCAAAACTAGCTAAATAAAGAAATATTCCACGCACATCATTTGACCTGCTGTTATTTTTACAGTGTAGGCGGGGTCATAGTCGTAGGGGGGAGGTTGCTGGAACGGTCACATGGCATTTGATTGACAGTTACAAAAGTGGAAAAACACAGCGCACAGAACAGAACAGGCTCGGATCATGTGTTGTCTGGTACGCCATTATGTCAGTGTGTCAAAAGCAGCGAGCGCCGGGGGTATAAGCCGTGCCAATCAAAACATACATGTTCCTGTGTGTGTGTTTGTGTGTGCGTGTGTGTGTGTGTGTGTGTCAATCAGGAAAAAAAAACAACCACGGTCTAACATCATGGGAGAAGGTCAGGCCGGACAGAAGTATACATTATAAAACAAAACAAAACAAAAAAATGAAATAAGGATATCGCTGTGAGAAGTTCAAACTAGTGTTGGTAAGGAACAGACTCGATACTTAATACTGTTTACAATATCACAATGATAATAAAACACTTTCTTTAGACAATAGAATGTGATTTTCAACATTACATCATAGTACTTTCTTTTATATTTCCATGTGTTCTTATAGCTGTGTAATCTCTCCATAGTGGTCCATAGGCGTCCATATTAGTCTTATACTTTGTTCTGTTACAGCTCAAAATCATTCTAAAGCTATACAGGAATGTTTTTTTAGTATCAATACTTGCTTAAATTAGTATCTAGTTTCGATACTAGTTTTAGCATCGATTAGTTTCTGATTTCTGATACTTTTGACAATCGTAGATCAGACTATTATAAAGATCTACTGCAGTTTTTATTTATTTTTCATAACACGTCAACCAGTAAAATGGAAAAAAAAATAAATACATAATAATAAAAATGAGCATGACTCACTTTGTCAATTAAGATTTGAAATTTGAAAGTGAATCCAAAAAAAAAAAAAAAATTGGGTCAAAACCAAAGCTTAACAGTATTTAACTTTTCTGGTTGTGGGTTTACCATCCAATAATTGACATGAAAATTATAGTGTTTTGACCAGTAAAAAAAACAACAAAAAAACAATCATCATAAAAAAAAAAATACATCACCATAGAAATTTCCTTGAAAATACAGTATGAATCGAAAGCTGTACTATTGACTAATGCACATTTTCGAGCAGTTTTGTTGTTTCATTTATTTAAAATTGTGCACCTGAAGATGTGTTTTTTGCACTTTTTTTTTTCGTTTTTGACTCATATAAATTGCTTCACGACTTAATGCACAGGGAGAGAGCAAGCTACTGTTAGAAATTTGTAGGGGGATTTTTTTTTTCTTTTTTACACTGTATGAAAACCATTCTCGCCATATTCACAGAAACACACAATTCTATGGACACACACTTGCCTATGGCCACAGATCTCCAAATCCTGCACCATCTGAGCTGCTCTCGTAATTGCCTGGTTCATTCTGGGAATCAATGACCTTTAAGAAAAAAAAATACCAGCTCCACTCTCTTCCTCTCTCTCCTCCTCCTTCTTTTCCTCTTTCTCCCTACTTACCCCTCTGAGGACTGTTTAAAATATGTAACTCAGGCGCAAAGTAAAATGAGGAAGAATGCTTTGACAGGTTTGAAAATGCACCGACCCGAAAAGATGAAAAAAAAAAACATACCACCCACAGCAATGGAGAGGAGTTCATCCCTTTTTATGTATTCAGAAAGTGTAGCCATTCTACATCCAAAATATGCATTATCAAGGAGAAGGTAGAACTTGCATTTAAGGTTTCAGTGTGTAACTTTTCTGCTTAACTTTTTTGTGGTCTGGTCTCCACAGACACGCACGTGGTAACTAGAATACTCCACAGTATGGAATTAAAATCAAACAAAATTGACTCTTGTGAGCTTTAAGCCATGTTAGAATGGTACTACCTCCTCAAAAGCAGACCTGGAGTTGTGTTTTGTTTCACTCACATGTTTGAGTACATCTGTCTGTCTACATCTCTCGATTTACCGGTCAATCTACATTCCTACCCTCACCTATGGTCATGAGCTTTGGGTAATGACCGAAAGGACAAGATCGCGGATACAAGTGGTCGAAATGAGTTTCCTCCGCAGAGTGGCTGGGCGCTCCCTTACAGATAGGGTTAGGAGGTCAGTCACAAAGGAGGAGCTTGAAATAGAGCCGCTGCTCCTCCACATCGAGAGGAGCCAGCTGAGGTGGCTTGGACATCTGTTCTGGATGCCTCCTGGACACCTCCATCGGGAGGTGTTCCAGGCATGTCCCACCAGGAGGAGGCCCCGGGGAAGACCCAGGACACGCTGGAGGGACTATGTCTCTCGGCTGGCCTGGGAACGCCTCGGAAGCCCCCGGAGGAGCTGGAGGAAGTGTCCAGGGTGAAGGAAGTCTGGGAGTCCCTGCTTAGACTGTTGCCCCTGCGACCCGGCCCCAGATAAGTAGAAGAAAATGGATGGATGGATGGCAATACAGTTTTCAGGGAGATACTCAGAATATGAACCAGCCACCAGAAAAGTTACACTTGTTTTTGATTTTGACCCAGTTTTTGGCTGAAAATAATGATTTGTATTTTAGCTTTTCGACTGAACTTTACATTTCAAACCTGAATTGAAAAAGTGGGTCACACTGGAGAAAAGTGGAACAAGTGGAGCATAGATGGCCCAGGAAAACCACTTTTACGCCATATAGTCAACTGTGCACGCAACAATTTGTGAAAAAAAAAGAGACTGAATTATGCCTACTTTACTTTTTGGTTTTATCTGACTAAACTTAGCACACATATTATGCCATTTTTATTATTGTTGTTGTTATTATTATTATTATTATTATTATTATTATTATTATTATTATTATTATTATTATTATTATTTTATTATTATTATTTTTTTTATCATTTTGTCTCCTTTCAAAAACATAGTGGAGGTGAGGGGTGAACAGAGGTGCAGCTTTTAAAGAGTATTTTACAAGTTTTGACATTAAAATGTGGCATACTAATGTCTAATGTGATATTTTAAAGAGCCCTTATTATACTAGTATTATTATTTTCTGCTCTATATTCTAATATTATTTCCTCATCAAAAACAGTTGCAAGATTTGTTTGTGAAACGTGTGAATGAAACAAAACACAACGCCAAGTATGTTTTTGATGAGTTAACAACATTATAATATGGCTTCAACCTCATAAGCTCATTTTGCGTAATATAGGACCTTTAATAAATACAAGATGTATAAGTTTACTATCATATTGTGTCACATTCTAAGGAAAGCAATGCATTAAAATCTATTACAACTTCTAAGCCTACAAATCCAGTCTTAATACAAACTAGCCTGTGTTATTTTGCTGTGACTAAACATTTCCAATGTCTATCATTAAGAAAATACCCAGGAAGCGTCTTTAGCATGTGCCAATCTGGACTGAACCGGGGCATCTGGATCGAGTTTGGGGTATTAATGAGTAACTGGAGGGGGTGATTCATGCGTGTGTTGTTTTTTCTTTCTTCTCTTTTTGGTTTTAAAGGATAAGGTTTGGCCGCACCACAGAACGGAGACCGTGCCAGGATCCCAAACTTGCTGTGGCGTACCCTCCAGCAAACTGTTTGTATTCCAAAATTTTCTCTCCTTGCGAATGAAAGTGTCCACCAAAGAAAAATGCATTTGCCTCATGTTGAAATCTAGTCACTGTTCAATAAGAAAGGATTGTAGCTAAAAGGGCCTGTAATTTACTTCCTTTATGCCTTTGAACAAAATGTGTCTTGCTTCAGTATAGATTAGTGATAGGATTTTCAGCTCTTTCGTGGGATCCGAATCTTTTGAATCTGTTCATTTCAAAGAGCCGTTCAAAAGACTGGCTCTTTTACTGTTTGTTTATATGACACAAGACAATGTAAGAAGTCATTTTATCTACAAACTAATCACAGAGAGAAAGGACCAAAGTATTTTTTTTTTAATTGTGCAAAAACTTCTCACCTGTGTCTCCTGCTCTGCTTCTGGGCTAATTCTTGAGTTGATTCGGTGTTAATCAGGAAAAAATGCATGAAAGAAAAAAATGAGATCCGATTCCAACAGTTCAAATTAAGGAACCATTCGAAAGAGCCAGCTTGCTCACGAATGCCACATTACTAGTATAGATATATTTTATAAACAGCTCTTATGGTAAAAATTTGAGAGTTGTGAAAAGTGCTTATAAACTCATTTTGGTGAATAATTAGGATGCTCAGAATGGATAAGGTAAATGAGCAATAACTTGCAATAACACTGCAAACTGTTTAAAAAGAACTAGTTTAAGAAAGTAAAAATCAGGTACAGGGCCTTTTAATTGCTTTTTATGTACAGCTATTTAGTTGAAGTTAAAAAAAAGCACTGAAAAGGTAAACTAAAGCTAAAAAAAAAAGATAAAAATGTATGGTGATTGAATCGGCTTACTTAGACTTGACAAAGAAAGTGCTGTGTAATGTTATTGTTGGATTGCTGTATACATATTGGCATAGCTACTATAGATACTTTTGTGTATATAATATTTCATGCTGTGAATAAAGCTTTTCTGCTTTTCCTATCAGTAAAGAGAAAATGAAATATAATTTACGTGATTGGATATTCAGAATTTGTCTGCATAATGCATAATATGATAATTAGTAGAAATTTCTTTGTACTTGTTTTGTGTGTTACTTATACAGTACTAAGACACACTTACTTACTTAATAACTTACTTTCTAATTGTAAAACTTTCAAAACGGAACTAAGTGTGGACTGAGAATGCAATTAAAATTCAAAATAAAATTGTTAATGTTTTTTTAGTTGAGAGAAAATGGTGAGAACACTGTAAACTCCCCCATATTACAAAAGTAAATTGTAATTTACCCCAGTATAACACCATACCATATAATACCAGTACATTTTGACCAGTATTTATGTTAGTAATAAGGTAAAACATAAAATAAAATGAAGGAACCTTTTACTATTGTAAATGTTGTCCTCACGACTATATAAGAATGTAATATTTTTAAGTCCTGAATACATAAAATACACAGATGTGGTGCTATGTGTCTGATAAAAAGTTTTACAGTGCACCATTATACGCCCCTGGTAGCATAACAAAACCATACATGTCCTATCTCAGAACTTCTGTGAAATGCTAAACTCCAATGCAAAAAGTGAAAAGCTCTCCTGCCAAAAGTGTATCACATCTTAATAGAAAAAGCATGTTGGACTGGAGGAAAATGGAGCATAAAATATATGTCAGATTTCACACATCCTGAGTTTAAAACAGAGCAGCCGGCCTGAGGGAGGAATACACTGCTCCCTGTTTATCTGATGGGCTCCAATCATACACAGGAAACCAATACAGACACACACGAGAGAGGAGGGGGAAAAGGAGAGACGGGGTTAGAAAAAAGAGAGGGAGATGACCTTAAAGGGGTGAGGTGAGGAGAGAAGGGAGAGAGAGGTGGGAGATAGGGAGGGAGCTGGTGAAAGAAAGGGAGATAGAGGGGGGAGAGGGAGAAGGAAGATGCAGAGTAGGGAGGACAGAGGAGTGTGAAATAGGGAGGGTGAGAGAAACGGAGGCAAGAGAAGGGGGTAGAGAGAGATTCGATAGCGGGACGAAGAGAGGGAGAGAGAGATGACGTGAGAAGGGAGGGAGATGGTGAAAGCCAGGGAGATAGAGAGGGGAGAGAAAACGAAAAGGAGGGAGAGCGGGACTAAGACAGCTAGACAATATAGAGAGTAGGGAGGAGAGAGGGAGAAAGAAGAGGAAGAAGAGAGATAGACAGGAGGAGGAGGAGGAGGAGAGAGAGACAGGGAGAAAATGCGGCATGTGAAAAAAGGGGATTAGGTAGAGGAAAGCGGAGAGGGGAAAGAGGGAGAAAGCGAGAGGCAGAGAGGATATAGGGAGGAGTATGAAAAGAAGGTGAGAGAAAAAGGGGATGGAAATGGGTGAGGGGAATGAGAGAGAGGAGGAGAGAGACAAAGAGAGCGAGAAAGAGGGAGGGAGATAGAGAAGGAGCAAGGAAAGGCGAGGGAGAGAGATGAGGAGGGTGGGAACGAAAGAGCAAGAGGGGAGAGAGAAGGAAGGAGGGGGAGGCAGAGAGAGGACGGAAGGTGAAAAAACAGGGAGGAGCGAGACAAAGAAGAGAGAGAGGGGGGAAGAACAGAGTAAGAAGAGATAAAGAGGAAGGAGGAGAGGGGTAGAGAGAGAGAGGAGAGAAAGAAGGATAGAGAAGATGGAGGGGGGACAATAACACATAGATTAAGAGGGGACACATCAGGGGACGAATGAATAAAAAGTCTCATTTGTCAAACCATGGGAGAAGTTAGACCCCACAGTAAAGTGACATGGGTAAGTGTGTGTGTGTGTGTGTGTGCGCGCGTGTGTGTGTGTGTGTGTGTGTGTGTGTGTCTTCAGTTGTGTTTTTACAGTCAAGCCAAAAATATGCATACTATTGAGATCTTTAATAAATATATTTGAAACCGGAATTGTAAATGGGAAATGAGGGCTGAATTTGTAGTTTTATAGCGCAGCCGTATCCGATTTAAAACTTATTGTGCTTGTGTCTTCTTTATAGTTATAGTTTATGACACACATGGAACATTTTGTTATAATTTGGACATTTTAAATCACAATATTGATCTAAAACAACTTAATAAAAGAAACAAGTTCACTAACATCTGTGTTAGAAAACTGCAGTGACCTATGGGATCTGAGCAGTACATAAATGTCATCACAACCAAGAGCCGCGCAGTTGTCAGTACCTCCGATGGATAGCTACAGATCATTTTTCATTTGTCGGAGAATGACTAAGCGACGCTGCCAAATGTTATGCGTATCACAGATTAAGAAAATAAAATTAGAGAAGTACAAAGCAGGTACGTATTAAGATGACATGACAAATCGCTCTAAATACAACTTCGAGAGGGTAAACAAGAAGGAAAAACAACTATAAATCCATTATCTGTTTCACAGTTCACAATGATTAGGCGGATACATACAGGGTGTATATTTACAGGCTTAACTGTATGTTTATATTCCGTTGTGTTGATGCGTGAAAATAGCATCAGCGTGTTCTTACCTATGCAGTAACAGAGCAGGACTGAGAGCAGTACTGACAGACCCACAGCGCTGAGAGCCGTACACCTAGAGGATAAAAGGAAAAAAAAAACAAACATTTAGTTACATAGACATAATGCATTTTTTCCTCCATATTTATCATTGAAGCTGCAAATACATGAAGCCAACACATAGTACTAGGGTATTAAAATGGGACGCTTACATTTAAAGGTCCTATATTACGCTATTTTCTGATCTATGTTATAATGTGGTTTCCTTATCGAAAACATACCCAGAGAGAGTTCTTATTTCAAACTACATTTTTTTTCCATACACATTCACTAGAAGCATTTGTAAAATTCAGCCCTGGAATTGCTGATCTCTATTATACAAAAGGTAAAAGGTGTGCGGTCACTTGAAAACTACCACTTCATGACATCACAAGTGGGAACAGAGCATTTTGAGCATTCTGAGATGTAGACAGACTAATAAAGAATGATTTCTCAAACGTGTGAATGAAACAAAACACAACTTCAGGTCTGTTTTTGATGAGGTAACAACATTCTAACATGACTTAAAGCGCACAAGAGTCAATTTTATGTAATATAGGACATTAACTCTTTCTTTTTTTTCTTGGAAAGTGATATTTGCAGGTTTCTCACTGCAGCAGTTACAGAGAGAGATTAGACAATGTTTCAATGCAAAGTGAATTGGAACCTGAGTCGATGAAGCTAAAGCGCCCCCATGCTCACTTTCTATTTGGAACGTGACGCGGCCAGTGGGTTAGCTATGTGCATATATAGTCTACAGTTGAACCTGATCATTTCTATGACTGACTGAACCCCAAAACTCACTGTATTACAACGCAAATCTGCATTTTAACAACACTAATTATAACTACCCCGATCTGTATTAAGCATCATTGATCTATAGAACGTTGTGATGTCGTGTGAAACCCAGCAACTTTGAGCGTGGACTTTCTGAATCCTCTCTGTACATAAAGAGAGTATGAAAGCTTTCTGCAAAATGCAAACTAGTTCTTTAACCTTGGTGCGGAGAAATGGGCCAGAGATGGTCATTACATTCAATACAGCATAGGCCTCTTACAAACAAGCAGCTATAGTGACAACAGCATTATTCAGAGCAGGCTGGTTCAGGTGATTGGTAGCCTAGCGGTCTATTGTACATACAAATAGACCAGAGTCTATTCGAATACAGATGGTAAGATAGGCCGACCGCTACTTTTACGACCACATTAATCAACGCGATGCAAACTAAGCATAAATTACAACTTGAAGAGCGCTTGTCTCTTGTGTTGCTAGATGGCAATCTTTTAATAACAATATGTTTTGTTTTTATAATGGCCATGTTGTCCCTGTAAATTACAATCATGTTTTTAAATGAGATATTTTAGTTGATTTGAGTTTAAAAAAAAAAGGGAATAAATGGAATAAACAGAAAATACTGATCTGATATTTCACTGTAGTCGCCTCGGGGCAGACTGGTGGAGATGTGGCTGAGATTCTGCACCTTTGGTCTTTTCAAGCATTCATAATCGTAAAGGGTTCGTATTACGCTATTTTCTGATATATGTTATAATGTTGTTTCTATCAACATACCTGGAGTTGTGTTTTATTTCATTCACACGTTTAACACACAAACACTGCATATTTAGGGTGAATTCTTCTCTCAAATTGTAAACAGGAAGTGCTCCACTGTGTTTTTTAACTCCATACACTTTCACTAGAATCATTTGGATCATTTCAGCGCTGGAATTTCCAATCTCTGCTGAACAAAAGGTAAAAAGTAGATGCTAATTTCAAAACTACCACTACATGACATCACACGGTGGAACAGAGCATTTTGACCTCTGGAGATGTAGACGGTGTGAATAAAACCAAGCACATCTCCAGGTCTGTTTCTGAAGAGGTAACAACTTTATAACATGCCTTTAGCTCACAAGAGTCAATTTTGCGTAATATACAGTAGCACCTATAAAAATACCTGGATTGGCAAAAACACATTGCAAATAACTTATTATAAAAGATAAAGAAGTACGTGTACATGCATTTTGTAATGTTACAGCAAAAAATCAGTTCAGTTCTTTAAAAGACAGACGGGATATTGGAGTTAGAATGAATAGATGTAGCTTTTCTGTAATCTTTTGTTAGCTGATTTAGCGAGCCTGCTTTAAGATTTGTCTCACACTCTTGTTAATGTGCAAGAAAATTGGAAATTAGTTCTCCTTGTGTCCTTATATTCCCCCAAAAATGATTTAAGCTAAGATAATCCTCCATCTACGTACTTGTTCTGGGTAAGATTTCCACATTCAAATTGAACAACGGGTCAAATGCAATATGGGCCCTTCCCCACATACAGTACTTCACTTTAAAGTCTGAGTATAGATTTTCTACCAGGAGTCTTTTAACCAAACAGCCAACTTCTTGGAAAAAAAAACAAAACAAAACACAAGATTGCTGTTTCAAATTATTAATATTAGCAAACGTGTCTGGAACATATGGCCATAGGCAGATGAAGTAACACTGAATCAAACTGTCATCTCCTTTTTGGCAAGAAAACCCTTGAGATTGGATTTCTCGCTGAGCCCACAGGAGCTATAATTGAGTATCAAATCACATACATTTTGGAGCCTGTCAAATGAAAAACATCTTTGCATACCATTTTCTTAATAAAAAAATAAAAAAATAAAACATATATATATAAAAAAAGCACTCCAGCTATTCGGGACCAATGTTTGATTAAATCCACTTCTCTGTTTTTCTTTGCACAAAATCTATACTTTTCAGACACCCAGGAGTTAGCTGCGGTTTGAAATTAAGGGGCGCTGGAGGTGTCATTTTTGCAAAAACATACCCAGCGAAAAAGAAAGAAAAAAGTGTGGGAAAAAAATGAAATAAAAAAAGAGAAAAGTCTAGTCTACTGCTTAAAATCAACGGAGTGCGAGGAGTCCAAGGCTGGCTCTTTGCACATGGCTGAAGGGATGTTTGGGGAGTTTAGTGAATAGGAAATAGGAAAGGGAGGATAGACAGATAAGAGCAGACGAGTGGAGAGAGAGAAAGAGGGAGAGAGGAAGGCAGGGGGCGGTGGTGTGAATTTAAGATATTTTTAAAGAAGAAAATGCGTAGGAGAGTTGAGGAATCACAGAAGTGCAATGTTAAATTCAAATCTATTGTAATGATCAAAACAAAGGGCTGCATGGTATATGAATAAATATATGGTAATTACTGTAGTATTTTAAGGCATACAACTACAGCTATAGGAAAATCATAAAACTTTAAAACACTACTACTACTTCTACTTACAATTACAACATAAGTACAACATAAATAAATAAATAAATAAATACATAATAAATACAATATTTAAAGGTCCAACATTCCAGGTAGAGTGCACCTTTAATCTAATACAGACCTACATATAATTTAGCCTGAAGTTTTAAAATTCCATTGGAACCGTTTTTAAATATACATACGTGCTTTGTTGCTGCAATGATGATCTAAAAGCGCATTTGTTAAGCCATTTAAAATTAAGTGATAGCTAGAGTTAAACAAGAATTAAAAAAGATCAACCTATTTTCATCTCTGACATGATTAATCTTTGGGGTCAGAAGCTTAAAATGGACTAATTGCATTTATCAGGGAAAAATAAGTGGTCAGCTCGTCTTTCTTACTAACTCAATAGCTGGGTGCAATGTTCACTTAACTTTAAACTCTACCTTAAAAGAAGCGTGCACTTTAGAGACACTTCTCACTCCCCCACGCACCAATTAGTCACTGACCTGGCTCTCAGCGTGACTCAAGAGTTTAACAACGTCTTTTCTAAATGAACGAGTGACAGACCTCCTCCTCCTCCTCTCATCTCATCTGCTCCGGCTCTGTTGGGGCTGTCACACAAATACTTGGTTATGGAATTAGATTATTGATTTGTTTCCACTGCGCTTCATTTCGTCATCCATCTGCAGTCAAGGAGGAGAAGGAATAGAATTGTAAAATCTTTAGTTTTTTTGTTTTTTCCTTTTGTTTGTTTGGTAGTATCAGAAAAATAACTGATTTTAGTGAGGAATTGACTACAACACGCACTGAACGTTTTGGTGGAAACAAATCTATTGTACAGTCAGAAATAATTATACAGAAATAATTATACAAATCCAGCTTAATATAAATTTGAGTTATATTACTTTTACTTTTACTTCTACTACTTACAATGCTGCAGTACTGCTAAAGCACAACTGAGGACAGATAGTACGGGCATTTATACTGGTACTAATGTTAAAACTATTTGTTGTAGATGGTAAATGGTCACATTTTTACATCAAGACACATCATTTACATCAGACATTAGGGGGAAGGAGTGTCCTAGTGTCTTGCCCAAGTAAACAACAACAGTGTTCATCTATGGGAGCTGAAATCGCACCGCTGACCTGTGGATCTCTGGATCTGACTGCTCAATCAATGATGTTTTTGTAGAGAGTGGGATTTGAACCGTAAACCTTTGGATCAGTGGACACTTTACCACTGTCACCCCAATGTAGACGTAGCGTAATTGAACCTCTAATCATAGCAGTACTGATAATACAAATACTATTACTTGAACTTGAAAGCCTGTTCCTACAGCCACAAAAAGTACTTCATCATATGTTTGAAGTGCCCAGTGTGTGTAGTACAAGGTATTCATCCCCAGTAAGGGAAATTCATGCTCTACATTTGACACATCCTTTACAGTCACTCGGCTCACAGCTCACTGCAGTGCATCCCCACAGACTGTTGACAGAACAGAATGATTCTTTTGTGATGAATCCTACCTGGACAACTGAGGGATTACACAGACGGTACGTGGATGACTTACTATACATGTGCACTAGTACAAATATATGCAGTAATATATGCAGTACTTTGACTTGTGGGGATGCACTGATCCTTACCTCCACGAGCAGTACTTGGAGGACTTCTTGAACTTGAATGCTGAGCGTGACAGCGTGTTCCTGGGCAGGGGTCTGGTGGGAGGAGAATACACCGAGCCGGTTGCCATGGTGTATCCGGGCGTGGCTGTGGAGAAGAGAGGGGTGGTGCCGGTGCCTGTCTTAAAGAGGAAGTGCCTGCAACGAAAACAAACAATAACATGCGATTTAGCATTCAAAAAGTACATTCGGTAAGTATTTTTTTATACGTCACTGTCAGCCAATCACACCAAGCTATCTCGGCCTCTCAACCAATTGCGTCTCAGGTCTTTCAAATACAATATCCTGCCGTTTCAGTTGCTCCAATGCGCCGAACCTCACCACAGCAGCAGAACCATTAGCCTCCTCAGCCTCTCCAAAATCTACACGGTATATTGACCAAAAAAAAAAAAAAAAAAAAAGTTTAAATATATTACATATTGTGTCAACATTTCCTATTTGAGTAGAAAAGAACAATTGATTCAGTTGTTCAGCACAAATCTGTATCAAAATCACTACGTTTGACAACTTATGTGATACTTTTGCTTGAGTTTTTTTGTTTTTTTTTTGCTCTGGTATTAGTACTTTTACTTGCGTAATGAGTACTTCTTAACCACTGACAATTACATTATATATTTCTTGATTAAATCCCATTTTATTAGAAATGCAGTCTGGAAAGTAAGTTTGTTGTAGCCTTATATCAAGCCATCACATTATTTGGTAAAAAATCAGTTTCAAAACCAAGAGAAAAAAAAAAAACTACACACGTCAATGGAAGCTAATAGCAACATTCAGATCACACCCCATTTTGGAGTTGTTTGCAAGTTTGGAATGATTACACGTGCTACTGTGAACCAAACTTAGAATCTATTATCCCGGCGTGACACTTTGAGACAAATCTAATTACATAAAAAAACACAACAGCTCCAAATCACCTCTCATTTCCATCACGTTATCAGTGAACAAAGGCTCAAAAAACAGAATCCAGTGATAAACAAGATGTGTCCAGGCTTTAAAACAATAGGCCCTCGTGTGGGTACAGTGAGAGGACACAGAGCTCCATTATTCTCATTATACTGAAAAACACAAAAGGGACCTCACGTGTTTTTGTGCGTACCCCAACCAAAGCCTCATCAGCTACTGCCACAGCCATTACAGTCCATTATTCACAAATCAGCTCTATTTGGTCAGGTGAAAATGAGAAAGTGGTATTAGTATTAAAAAAGGGCCAAAGGTGGGGTTGTTAAGAAGGTGGTGCAAAAGTTTGTAGAGTAAATAGTTGAGTTAAATGGTTTGATTTCCGCTTTCTGTTTTATACACTCATGCTGTGTGCTTGGGTTAAAAGATTTTGTCTGTATGATAATAATTTAACATCATAAAAACATCTGTACTATACTTGAACTTGAACTAATCACAAGGCAAAAATTAATAATGTGAGAATCAACCAAACATGATTTAACCCGTGTTTTTAAACTCACCAGGCTGTGAAGGAAGTTTAAATTATTGTTTATTACACTATTTTTTGATCTGTTATAATGTTTCCTCATCACAAACAGACCTGGAGTTGTGTTTTGTTTCATTCACATATGTTAACACCCAAATCTTGCATGTTTAAGGCTTTAACACTCTGTTCCACCTTGTGATGTCATGTGGTAATACAGGAAGTGCTCCAGTAAACTCCATACACCTTCAGGAGAATCATTTGGATCATTTCAGCCCTGGAATTGCCAATCCGTACTCAACAAAAAGTAAAAGGTAGCTGTTAACTTGAAAACTACAATTAGATGACATCACAAGGTGGAACAGAGCATTTTGAGATTTGGAGATGTAGACAGACTAATAATGCAGCATGACTCAAACACGTGAGAATGAATCCGGGTATGTTTTTGATGAGGTAACAACATTCTAACATGGCTTAAAGCTCAGTCAATTTATAAGTGTAATAAAGGACCTTATTTTAAACCAAATAATGTATTAATTTATATATTTTCTATAAATGCTCTAAATTTCTATAACCAACTGGAAAATGTGGCTGGTACCAGAATACAGTGTCACAGAATGATATGCTAGCCCATGAACTGAAGAAAATATATATATGTATAAAATATAATTCAACCTTCTTTTGCCATAACTGTCTGGAGTAGTTCCACGTGGTTCTCATCGATCAACATCACTGACTGGTTAGAACTGTCTGTACCTGGCATTTGCTTCCTTACGGTTCTCATCCAAATATCTTTTTATCACAAATATCTGCCTTTACAATATACCACGAAGGAGTTAAATATCTTTTCTTAAACTAGAATCATTACAAGTCAGACACAGGCCCTGTAATAGCTTGTTCGTGGAAAAATATGCCCTCTTAGGATGAAGCAATTAAGGAATGAAATTAATAGCTCTAATACTGTTTTTGTGCAAAGGGTTACGTGAGGAGCAAGTAAAGTGTCGCAAATTTGTGGTAATTGTAATATTTTGAAATGGGAGTTTCAATGGCGCCATCTGCCTGGACACAAAAACAGTAGCACTTTGTCAAATATGAGGTTGGCTTTGGTACTATTACACCCCAGATTTGACAAGCATTCATCGGGAAAGCCATTCAAATGGTTCTGAATTTGCCAAACATTCACTCGAGGCAGGAGAGGGTGGCAATGGACGTGTTTTTCCCCACATGGAGCAAAGCGATTTTTTAATTAAAACTATTATATGAAAAAAGGCAGAACAAGGACAATCTTTGAGCTGAGAAATTACAAAAATACAAATGTGTGGGGCTCTTACAACACCATACAGCAAAAGGATGAATCCTGGAGCTGTTTCATAGCAAAAAAAAAAAAAAAAAAAATCTGTAAAATTAAATCGTGTTTGAGTTTTTAAAAATCTTGGTTTCTGAAAAATCACACTCCATGTATTTGCTTGAAATTACAATTGCTGCATTGAAACAGTTACAATACAAGGACACACTTTATATTAACCTTAATTTGATTATTTATTTTTTAAATTATTATTATTTATTTATTTAAAACAAAGACAGTGCACAGCAAACATTAATCGAAGTGAGAAAAGATGCTCTATGCCAGATTTTGCTACAAGCTACTTTCCATCTGCAGTCCTTGAGCAGGTACAAAATACACTAAAGAAACTATTTATATTAGACCAACTCTAACAACAACATTTCATCAATAACAGTGTCTCCTTAAAGTAACCACTATCCAATTCATCATTAAACATTTAACACAGTAAAAATTAATTCATTCTAATTTCCTTAAAAACAAGATTTCAAATTCATCATTATCTTCTAAAAAATTCATTGTCATTAATTTCCCCTAAAATGTACATTTACCAAATTCGTCAGTATTATTATCCTCTAAAATACAGTTCATCAACAACATGACTATCAAGACAAATGTCATTAGTCAAATACAACACATTAACATCTACACATCTATGTCTATACATCTACAGCACAATCAGTCAGAATGTGTAAATGTTTGAAGAAGCCTAATGTTGACACGCCTGCTGCTCAGAAGCCTTCGTTTTAACCCATGAGAGAAAGTGTGATAGTTAGTGCAAGTGCAAGCCGACTGTCCCATCACAGGACGTTTAAAGGGAACGGTCAGATCAGAATTACAGATGAACGAGATGTTCTAGTCGTCTGCTCTGATCTTAACTGGAAGAAGTCTCTTAAAGGACGGGAGCAGCACTGTGGAGAAATCTATGGAGCAGCCGCATCTCAGAATAAAAAAAATCATATTATCAAAGTTTAACAGGTTGTATCTGTTGAGTATGTTACAATAATGATAAGTCAATGATTTTTCATCAAAAACTTTGAGGGCTTGCTTAAAAAGAGTCTCAATTGATTTTCTTGACTTTCTTGCCTGAGACCAACAGATTAAGCAATAATGTAAGTGAGAAAAAATCATGGCATGAAGAAAAGTCTTTGATGCCTGAGTGTTTAGGGAGTTTCGAATATGTCTGAGGTTTGCAATATTCAATTTCATAACTTTACTTACATGTTTAATTTGTTTATCAAAGGATAAAGCCGAATCCAAATACAGGGCTAAATATTTCACTACTTGTACATTATTAATAATTTGTCCTTGAACACTAAGTTGCGGACTACAGATTTGCTTCTTGTTTAAGTACACTGTAACAGTTTTTTTGTGTTTTTAGAGTGAGGCATGAAGCTTGTAGCAAGTTGGCTATACGATCAAGTGTTAGTAAAAGCTTGTCAGCCACCTCTGTTATGTTTCTCCCATGGGTATAAATAACCGTATCGTCAGCATACATTTGTATTTCCACATCTGCACAAACAGTAGGTAAGTCATTGATGTATAGGCAGAACAACAAAGGCCCCAAGATAAAGCCCTGTGGAATTCTTATTGTACAGGGCTTGAAGTACAAGAGTTTGTCATTAAGACAGACACTCTGTGATTGTTCTGAAAGATATGACTAGATCCATATTAATGAGTTTCCAGGTAGATTAAATTTAGTAAGTTGATCTCTTTTTTTGTCCCCACTTTTATGGATTGGGATCACTATAGATGTTTTAAAGGCAGCAGGGAATATACTGTCTTTAAAGTCTTTAAACGACTGATTGATTAATTGATGAAGGTGATAGGCTAAGTAAGGTGATTTTTATATTGTTTTAGCATTATTAAGTCCCCAATTGTCTTCTGCCTTAGAGTTAGATAGAGATGAAATAACTCTATGAACCTTTGCCTCATTAACACAGCTACAAGGCCTTGTGATTCCGGCAACACAAAATTTGGGATCACAGTGAGATCAAATTTCTTTTGGAGTTCCAGGCATGAATCAATAAAATAACCATTAAAACAATTTGCTACCTCTAAGCTGTCTTGTTTGTTTTCCCCATGCAGTATAAGCTCTATCTTTCCCTGTTTACACTGGTCCTTGCCCATCAGTTTATCAATAGTTCTCCACAACTTTTGGGGATTCCCGTTAGCCTGTTGAATATTCTCTAAAAAGTAATTTGCTCTTGCCTTCCTTAACTGTGATGTGACTTTATTTTGTAAACTCTTATAATTTAAGTGATCAGTGTTCAATTTAGATTTTAGAGACTTTTTTTTAGCGCTGAATCGCTTTTTCTCATTAACTGCCATAACTCGTTTGAAAATCATGGCAAAATATTTTTATTATTCCACTTGACAGGTTTTGTTTTCATATACTTTTCAATGGTTTGTGTTACAGAATGAAGAAACTCATAGTTCATAGTGAAAAAATAGTTTAATAAAAAATGATTCAGACCTACTAAATTCATAAGAGCCATGTGTGTAGTGATGCAAGCCCGCTCAGAGTAAGGATGTTTTTTCAGTCCAATAAAAACAAGCATGAATCATTCTTAAAGGTCTTATATGACGCAAAAGTGAGCTTTAAGCCATGTTAGAATATTGTTACCTCTTCAAAAACATACCTGGAGTTGTGTTTTGTTTCATTCACACATGTCTGAGTGATCCTTTATTTATTAACTTGTCTACATTGCCGAAGCTCAAAATGCTCTGTTCCACCTTGTGATTTCATGAAGCAGTAGTTTTCAAGTTAATAGCTACCTTTACCTGAAATTATCCAAATATTTCTACTAACATAGATCAGAAAACAGCTTAACATGAGCTCTTTAATAAACAATTTGTACGTCATGAATTACTACTACAGTTAATATAAAGACTTACCACATAATTCGAGACTACTTTTTTTTTTGTATTCAACGGTACATATTGCTTCTTGACGTCTTTGCAGTCTATTTCCTCCCCGGCTCTAATGTATGATAATCACATGCATGCGTTTGTGTGTGCGCTGTTCAAAGTGATACAAATATAGCACATAAAAGCACGACGACGCTAACTCCCGACGCTACAAAGTGCTAGCCGTTCCTTGGCTGCTCCTATCTCCGCATCTCACCCGGAGGCAGGTATTAATTGAAGTGTCCTCGTTATAATAGGTTCAAATTGTTAATCACATAGCCTTGTTAGCATGTGGACCAATTGTGATTACAGTTGCTCGTTAGCCACTGCTTCTGACATTAATTCAGCATTGTGACCTGGTAATTACGGTACCCATACATATATGTTGGAAGTGCCACTACAAAGCTACCAATTTGTGAGAATCAAAAGGAAGCAATCGGCAAGGCAACGGGAGAGCGAAAATGAAGATCTATTTGAAATTTTTAAATTGTGTGAATTGAGTGGTTTTGAGTAGATTTGTTTACTGAGGCTTGATTTGATTTTGTTAAAGAGTACGTATTACGCTGTTTTCTCATCTGATGTTGTTTTCTCATCACAAACAAACCTGGAGTTGTTTTGTTTCATTCACACAAACCCTGCATATTTAGTAGGCTTCTTAGTTCTTCTCTCAAAACTGAAAACACTCTTTTCCACCCTGTGATGTCATATGGTAATACTGGAAGTGCTCCACTGTGTTTTTAAACTCCATACACCTTCACGAGAATCATGGATCATTTCAGCCCTGGAACTGCCAATCTCTACTGAACTTAAGGTGAAAGGTAGCTGTTAACTTGAAAACTACCACTACATGACATCACAAGGTGGAACAGAGCATTTTGAGCTTTGGAGCTGTAGACAGACTAATAATAAAGGATTAATCAAACATGTGTGAATGAAACAAAACACAACTCCAGGTCTGTTTTTGATGAAGTAACAACATTATAACATGGCTTAAAGCTCACAATAGTCAATTTTGTGTAATATAGGACCTTAAAATATTGTTACTTGTTTTGATACGTTGCATTTTATTTTACGCAGACAGAATTATTTATTTATATATATTTATTATACATAGGGCTGTCAAAAATATTGTGCAAAACAATTTTAAAGCCGTTCATTTTTTTATCGCGAGATTAACGCTCTTTGTGGCCTAGTGAACTTGTTTTTTCATAAACTGTGGCCACTGCTGTAAACGCAGCTGTAAACAGGAAGGAAAACAATTTGTATGAAACAGAGGTGGGCCAAAGCACGTGCACACACACGACTTCACCACACAAGCTCTGCGCACACGCTGACACGGACCGTGGACGGTGACAGAAGCCCCGCAGCCTCTCTCCCCCGGCCGCCCCCACTCCCCCGCATCACCGCCACATCAGTCCCACCACTCAGCTGACACCCCATGCCGTTGGACCCACCCTCTCCGCCAAAAGCGCCAGTTCCGCCGTGCGACATGCAAACAAACAGCAACGTGCGACGACGCCATCGGTCACGGCCTGGCCACACAGGTGCTAACACGAGCCACAGAGCCTCATCAGGCAACCGCGCCCGAGCATGGCACGGCCCAAAAGTCCCAGCCCGAGTGCGCCCCCTAGTGCAGCAGGTGTTGGGACAGACAAACACACTCGTGTTAACTGTAGATTACTGGACGTCCCTCTGTAATGAGAACTACCTCAGGGTCACAGCACATTATTTCACCCACAGTGGAAACTTCAGTCGCTTTGGCTGTGATGAAGACAGAAGAGAAGCACTTCACTCACACTGATGCAGAGCACTTCATGAAAGGAGCCAGAGAGTGGAACATCCAACACAAAGTGTCTCACTGACAATTGTTATGGTTTGCAATAAAAACACGTTTGCACAAAGCGGCACCGATCCACTTTTCTATGTTGATAAGAGTATTAAAATGATGATTCAAAGGACAAAAATGTGAGATTCATTTGCGATTATTAACGAGTTAACTACGTCATTCATGAGATTAATGGCGATTAAATATTTTAATTGACTGACAGCACTAATTACAAGTTAAATGTGCATTTAACTTTTCTACTTTTCACATCTGCCATCTACTGGCAAAACTAATAAACTTACAAACAGATGGTAGCTTTATTTCATAATAAACAAATAGTTAAGAATGAATAGGTTTAGGAGCTATGGGTTCTTAATAAGCCTGAATCATTCTTAAAGGTATACTGTACATGTTGTTTAAAAACACAATGGAGCACTTCCTATATTACCACATGACATCACTAGGTGGAACAGGGTGTTTTTCTGTTTAAGAGTCCAAAACTCAGCCTAAATATGCTGGATCTGTGTGTCAGAATGAAACACAACTCCATGTATGTTTTTGATTTGTTAATACTATAACATAAATCACATTATAGTGTAGTATTTAAATATTTAAAAACTGTTGGTTCTTTATGAGTTCAATCTTCCTTCATGCTTTATTAAGATGAATTAAAGTGCAGTTATATAAAATGTTACCTAATAATCCATAGTTAAAAGAGCTATTAGCCATATGGACATAGCATTAGTCAGGTTAGCTTGTGTTACTGTACAGTGAGTGTGTGAGTCGTCTCTATTCAAGCATGACTCCTCATTACAGCTGATCTATGAGCGGCTGGGAGCGCTGCCTCTTCCTGGGCTTTTGATTGGGGATAATTATTACAATGTTGATTTGGACCTATTTCCGAGACATTTTTTAAGTCTTGAGAAAACCGCTAATAAATCTCTCTCTAAAGGGTGAAGCATTTCGACGATGAGCCAGGAAATGAGGAGTCCTGAAGCTGACTTTGGTACTCTTAAGGTTGCACTGGAGTTAATTAAATGCAAGCAAAAATAGCCTTGAAAAATGAATTTGTTTCCGTGAGTGAATATTATTTGTTGTAATATTAGGGGAAAAGAGTTAGAGAGGATAGAAGAATTATGAGGATACGGGGCATTTTGACCTTGGGCAGATAACAAGAAATCCACCTATTCAGTTCAGTGGTGGAACGTAACAAAGTAAAAGTAGTAAAGTACTATATTTAAGTAAACATTATAGGTATCTGTACTTTGCTTGAGTACATTTTAAACTGGATACTTTCTACTTTTACTTTACTACACTAGAGCAGGTGTCTGTACTTTCTACTCCACTACATTTTTTAACAGGACTGAAAAGTAAAAGTATTTTTCATTCTTCTGCATTGAGGCCTGCTGAAAATGCTGAGGGGGATATTTTTAACACGCTTGAAGTTTGAGCAAACTACAAGAAAAACAAACAAACAAACAAACAAACAAACAAAACAACAAAAAACAAACAAAATACAAATCACTACCAAAATCACTACATTTGAAGCTTTATTGGATCTCAAAATCTGCACGAAATACTTTTACTCTTTACTCTTTACGTATTTTTAAATAGTTACTTTAAAACTTTTATTTAGGTTGTTTTTTTCATGTGATACTTTTACTTCTACTTGAGTATTTTTTTTGCTCTGGTATCTGTACTTTTACCTAAGTAACAAAATTGAGTACTTCTTCCACCACTGATCCAGTTTTAGAACGATGAGAAATTAGGACCGTTGCCATAGCGATTAACAGTTTAAAACTATGGGAATAAAGTCCTCTTAATGCATATAGCAAGAAGCTGAAACCGATGAATAAACACATTTTTTCATATAAAAATGTTGCCAGATTGTAAACATTTAAATAAACCTGATTTTCATTATAAAATAGCCACTGTAATTACATATGTCAGGGTTGTTTTTAAATCAAACAATAGCTACTTTAATTCATTATGTTGAGAAATTGTTTATCCTTTGTTAAACTGAAAATATACACACAAAAAAAAAAAAAAAAAGATATGCGATGAGAACTACTGACTCCTGCTCCTCCCTGCTTTACTGCTTTGTATTCAGTCTTGATAAATTGTAACACTTATTGCTTTGAGAAGCGCATTTGTTTACTCCCTGCATGCTGCATGTGAGTGAGTGAGTGAGGGAGAGAGGAGAGAAAGAACATACAGAGAAAGAAAGAGGGAGGAGAAGGAAGCCGAGGCCCATTTACACTCGTCCGGCATAAACAGGCTCTGCGTTTAAGACCGTTTTATTCACAGATACGGACCAGGGCCACACAGATACAGTACTTCCAAAACTACAAACTCATCTTATATACAACTTATTATCCTACATATTAACTGTATTAATACTTATTCCAAAATATTCCCTTACTCCAAAATAAGCGCTATTCCCTCTTATGGGAAGGTCTATATGACTAAAGGATTCTCTATTCATTTTTTGTAGTACTAATACTGTAAATAGTGACAGAGTAGTAGCACAAATGCAGTAGTGGCAGTGATAATAGCGTCATATTTTGAAATACCAAAAATTTTGCATGTTAAATTCTTCCATAATCCATAATAATTCCATAATCTTCCACATAGACCAAGTAACCGGTTAGGTCTGTGGAGAGGCGATTTTCATGGTATTTTTGAGCAATAAAAACACCTACATTTGAATAAATTACTGAGATTAATACTGAAAATAATACCAAATATCAGTTTAGTTGATATCCTGGTTAAACTAGACTATACCGGTTGGTAGATGGCCAAAAAAAAGTCTCATAATGTTTGAACTTTTATTTATACAAATGTAAGTATATGAAAGATAAAAAATAGTTATGTAACACATTTGAATCAGTTTTGTTTTATTCAATTTTAGTTTTGAGGAAATAAATGCTGTTTTCAGTCTCTGTACTGGTATCAGTTTATATTGGGCATCGGCAGATACTTGAAGCTATAGTAAAAGCTGGATCGGTGCCTCACTAAAGTAAATGCAGGATACTTAAGTCAAATGCTATACTGTGGCACATTTCTGACAAAGTAAAAACATCTCCATAGAGACAAGCAGACTCCTCACCAGAAAAAGTCTCATAATTCACCTTTAAATTTCTCTTATTTGTATGCATGATATTATGTTACTATATTCAACTACGCCTGATTACAAAACATTTGGATGGCAACATGTTCCAAACAGTGAATGTCGTGTTTTGGCTCATATGAGACTGAGAGCTGGCGTTACATAGAAACTCCATTGTCTGACAGTGATAGTATCCACATCCGCAGAACACAGCGTGACGACAACAAACGGAGCAGCTCTGAAGTGCGTTGTGCTGTTTATTTTTGCACCTCTTTCATCCCTAACAGTATTTTTCTGTATCTGACGCTTGTGTGTAATTAAGCCACACTGAGACGATGTGGCCATGGTTTTGGAGGTTTTTTATCAGGAAAAAGATCATTTGAATGTCTTTTTTTGGTGCTGTTTTGTTGTATGTGGTAAATACATAGACTGCATATATAAATGGACATAGCTAACCTGCTAGCCGTTGCATTCTAAATACAAAGTGAGCATGGGTGCGTTTCTGGTTCCATCACCTCTTAAAATATACGTATTAACCCGCTCTACATGATCCTGGTGTTATTTCGCTATTTTGTCTGTAAATAAATTCCTATTCCTCTAAATTCACCCCATAACTGACAGTGAACTGAACGTGATGTCACACTCTCTTAGTCCACTTCTTTATACAGTTTGGGAAAATATGAGATGAGAAATAATGCGTTTCAGAAGGGACTTGTCTGTTTAGTCTGTTTGTCAGCCGTTTTAGGATTTATTGACATGTAAATACACATCTTGTACGACTTTTCTGTATGCATACTTGTTATTGTATAACTCTAGTGACCCTGTGTTCTTGTGAGCGCAGTTTGGATTGGGTCATAGGAAATGGATTCATGTCTTGAAGTGATGAAAGCGACAGCTGTATCTGATTTCTTAAAAACATGAAACAGAAATAGCTCATTTTAAAGAGTTTGTAGTCGTCCAAAGATGAACTAGGATGATAACATGTACTTCCTGATTCTCAGACAATAAAATGCTTAATCATTAGACGCAAACAACCTTATAATATAGATCAGAAAACAGTGTAATAAGGGCACTTTCTTTAGCCAACTACATCCTCCGTATTATTATTTTTACTCCAACAGTGCAGCCAATTAATATTCTCCTACATTATAGACTACCATCCATCCATCCATCCATTTTCTTCTGCTTATCTGGGGCTGGGTCATGGGGACTGTTGCCCCCGTGACCCGGCCCCGGATTATAGACTACCCCTCTGTCTAATTTGAGCAGAGCCAGTACCAACGTAACCTGCACACTGGCCTAATCCCCCTTTCCCCCCTGCTCGGCGTTAGCCGCTGTGATAAATGGTCCGCTTCTCCCTCTCAGTTTCTCTCCTCACATCCACAACACCGAGTACCTCATTATTTTCTACAAATGATCTGGGCGCGCTTGTTTAGATGGGCCGCTGATTGCCACGTTCGGATTTAACCAAACAAACCAAAGCAGAGGAGGGACGTGCACCAGTGTCCAATTTGGGCAGACTAAACACAACAGCACTGGAAGCCCCGGGGCCATTTAACCCCTCTTAACCTCTATAGCATTTCTCAAGCCATTCTTTCAAACTAATCAACAAGATGTCCGCCTGTAATGGACTTTAGACTGGAGACATGTGTGACACCTACTTAGCCTTGGAGGAGCAGTGGTGAATTATAGCGGAGAAGTACTGTTTGTATAAAGTACTCACTGTTAGGTCAATTTTGTGGAAAAGGGGGGTTGTTTTAAAAGTGAAGAGGGCATGTTTTTTGAGTGGGAGTGTAAAGAAGGGCAGGCAAACTGTGCACTTAAAAATATGACTTAAGTAAAATATCCAAGCAAAGATTTAAAGAGTATCGTGTAAGTTTTCTGGTGGAGGGTCTGTCAAATGCTTTTCTTCACGGAGATGTTGTGACCTCATCTGGAATGTTTCACAGTATGGAATTAAACCTTTCTATCTTCATGGAGACCAAACCAGGTCAAGTTACAAGTCAGATCTGTGGAGAGGTGACCCCGCTCACAGTCAGAATCCCTGTTTTTCCAGGTATTTTTGAGCAGTAAAACCACCTGTAATTGAATAAATGTAAGGTAGAGCTGTTTAATGTCATACTGTGGAACATTCCAGGCAGAGCAATGACATCTCCATAGAAACAAGGTGATGGACCCTCAACCAGAAAAGTTACATAATGCACCTTTAAGGGTAAAAAGGAAATTCAAGAAACGTGTAATTTTCTGGAGGTGGAACCTGCGTGATTCCATGGAAACAGAAAGTTAAAACCATACTTTGGAACATTCTACATGAAGACAGATATGTTTAATGCTATGATACAAGCAGGAAGAGGCGTATGTTTTGAGAGAGAGAGAAAAAAAAGAACAAATATTTATTCTGTGGTTAAAGCCCTATAAGTAACTATATCGACGTACACAAACTACTGATTCAATCCAGTGCAATCCACTTTATTTATATAGCACATTTTATACAGTTGTAAAGACAAATTATGTCAATAAAAGAGAATTTATGATATTATAAAGCATACAAAATATCCCACTTAGTAAATTGTCACATTTATATATCATGCATTTCAAGAATACATCATTAAACATAATATATCATTAAACAGGAGGGAGAAACACCACAGAAAATAAGTAATTGGAATTGGAATTGACAATTTGTGAGGACATGATTTCCTATATGGACATTTTTAGATTCACAATATAGTACAATGTATTTCCTGTCCTCAATAAGCCTTCTTCCTAGAACCTGGGTACTCTCAAAATGAAGTATCAGAAGAAACCCACCTAAATCCACGCATAAAGACCCCACATGGTTTAGGAAAAATGTAATAATTCTTACAATTCCTCTTCTCCAAGCATATTTCTTTAAGAGCGAGTGGCTACACATCTTTGTTTACACAGGTAGAAACTTTGGTTTCCTGCCAGCGTCAATAAATCACTCCCAAATTCACCCAAATACAGCTGCTGCTTTTTCGCCTTATCCACCAAAACTTGTAACCCAAAACTCCCCGGGATACAAAGCCCCGAAAGACAGATGCTGACACTTAATAGCACGTACTCTGTCATGCTACAGAAGGCCAGATATGACAAAACGCAGGCTGAAGTTTTGTGGACTTGTATTCAAACTCTGCTCACATCTTTGAGGGCTCACCGCAGACCGCACAGGGGAGGCTTACCAGAAATCTCCCTGTGATTTTACCAGCAGGAGTTTATTTTAGAGCTTTCAGATTGATTGTAATTTATAGGGCCATCTAAAACATATTAGCTCCGATTGTAATCAGGCTGAATGAAGCAGAGAGCAACGGGCATTCTTAGTTTTCCACTAATATCCACTGCTCGGCACTAACGAGACGAACTGGGTTAAAACGGTCGTATATTACAGTGAGAGGACAGAGGAAGAGGAGGACAGGGGGAATGCTAACGATAACTAGCCTGATAATGTGCAATTCCTGATTCCTGGACAATAAAACACATGGGAACAAAATCGAATAAAAAGTAGATGCGGGCCATTGACTGTTTAAAGAAGTGAGAGTGTGTGACGTTACCCATAGCTCCAGGAATTTATTTACAGACAAAATAGCGAAATACAACCAGGATCATGTAGAGAGGGTAAATACAAATACTACAAATACTGCTAATACTGCGATTTTAAGCCCAAAATGATGAGGCTCATTGCAGTTACAGAAAGAGGGGTGACAATTTTTCAATACAAAGTGAATTGGAACCACAGTTGATGGAGCCGGAAGCACCGCCATGCTCACCTCCTATTTGGAGCACGGCAGATAGCGGGTTAGCTATGTCCTCTGTATATACAGTCTATGGTATAGGCTCTTTAATATCGACTAGCACTAACAAAAGGAGCTGCAATCAAAAAACATATGAAGCCAGCCAGTAAGAGAAGTCAGTGTGTTTGGAATAACATGTTATGGTAAATTTAGTAATTAAAATAAAAAGTTACATAACACAATTGAGTTTGTGAAACTTCATTTTAAAAACATAATTTTCTTTTTGAAAAGAGAATGTAGAGAGTCTCACCAATTTGGTAATTATGACAAAAAATGAAAATAAAGTAATTTCGTTTAGTAAATTTTCTAAATGAATGATCATGGTGAACGTAATAATCCTAAATTTTAAAGGGGTTGTACCTGATTTTTACTGTTTTAAAAACCTGAAAAACATAACTACAAAGGTATTCCTCACTTACTTTATAATTGTAATTATTCACCATAATGAGTTTATAAGTGCTTTTCACAAGTTTCAGCGTTTTGCCATCACCGTAACGCTAGCAACAACTAGCATGCTATCACACATTTCCTGATTCCCTGACAATAAAACACATGGGGGAAAAAATAAGGTACTGGCCCTTTAATATCCACTATTCAGCACCAACAAGAAAAGCTGGGTTAAAGCATATGCATTATGGGAGTAAAATAAGTCAGTAAGAATGTTTTAGGGGAAAAAAATCAAGTGGTAATTTAATTTTAATATCTCTAAAATAGCATTTTACATAAACATATCATTTTGTAGTAATTGCATTTGAGGCTTCATTTTCAAAACTTAATTTTCTTTTTGAAAAGAAACAGCGTCACAAATTTTGCAATTATGAAGAAAATGTTTTTTTAATGAGATGAACAGAAAATAAAGTAATTTAGTTTTTAAATGTTCAAAATGAATGATCACGGTGAACATAATCATCCTAAATAAATGTTTAAAAATACATCAATGAACCTGGTATACGTAGATTTACGATTTTTCCAGTGCCAGTGTTATAACTAAATCCAAGTAATTTGAGTGTTTTAAAATAAAAATATATACATACAATTTCAATATCTCATTTTGTTTAACTTGCACCACACCGATCAAAATGACAGTACCGTATAAAAGGTATATAACTTTTAATGTTTCTTCACAAATAGTTCTCAGTATTTTCCACATGTGTTTTATGACGCTTAAGTCCAAGTCCTTTACAGTGCACGTAGCAAAATGGAGTCTTAAAACGCCTGTAAAACTCCTGTAACCACCACGGCTTGCTCATCTCAAAGAAACGTCGTCGAGCAAAACTAATCTGGTCTTACGCCAATAATAGCTCCCCTTTAAACCCTCACATTTGCATTACATTACTGTTTACACCTCATATGTGTTTGGACAATAGGAAGACTACGGTTACGGACATGAGCGGTCAAAAGAGCAGAACTAATGCCTGAGATAGAGATGGCACGTTACTGTATAGAGCGTGGCTAACTGGTGACAATGGGAATATGAGGCGCACACAATGTCACTGTATGGTCGGATTAAAGACTTCGTTTTATCTGGATTTTAAACAGTAATTGCTTTGGCTTTTTGTACATTGCCGGGAGCCCCCAACACAGGTCTGTAATAGCAGGTGGAGGTTTTAATGGAAAAACCCCATTAATGGAGCTAAATGAGCCCAGTAATAATGCAGTGACCACATTTAACCACATCAGCTCACAGATGTACTAGTATTACACACAGATGTAATTTGAGTTTTTTCTTGTTGTTTTGTTTTGTTTTTTTCAAAATAAATGATCTCTAATACAATATGTTACTTTCTCTCTCTCTTTTTTTAATGCTGACAAACTGCTATGGCTATGAGCAAACAATAAACTACTACTACTACTGCTTCAACTACTACAAGCGCTAAAACGTTGGCTCATTGTATAAACTCCTCACCTCCAGTACACAAGGGAACTGTAACCTGAAAGGCAACAATAAAACAGCAGGCCAAACATTCTTACAAACTTGGAGCCTTCAGGGACCATTTGAATATATTTTCTTTTATTTCATTTTTATAGTGTTTGAAGCGAGAAAGCAGTGTAGTCGGTCGTGTCGCGCTGTGCTGGAGTTATCGAAGGTTGCAGAGGTCCAAAAGGGCGCAACCTTAAGGTAAATTGTGTAAAAAAAAAAAAAAAAAGTGGACCGTTGCCATGGAAACTGTATTTTCTTTTCAATATAAGTTTCATGGAGCATCTAAAAAACTTTTCATTGTAGACATTTGAGTCAACTGAAGTGCGACAGTTTTTTTACATGACAGAAGCCAATGTGAGAACTCATTTTATTGATACTTCGCAGTGACATCATGCTGGGGGTGTGCTACATGTACATGTATCTCTATTGGCGGAATGTTTATCAGTTACCATGGTGACACAATGCACACATTAGCAAACACTGACAAAAAAGTTTTTAGACAGCCTTAAAACTAAAAAAAACAAACAAAAAAAACCAAATTGGATTTAAACAACACTCAGAAGCTCAGATTTATTTTATTTAGACAGAGTAGTGCTTCGGTTAGCTTCACACCCCCAGGGAATGTTGATGACAAACTGACAGTGGGAGTGCGTTTGCTCTTTCGAATCAAGCATCACCTAAATAAAATGTTGCACTACAGTAATACGAATTTAAACTGTGATTACGATTATTAGAACGACAAATCTGTTTTTTGGGGCACACAGCTTTCACTCCTGGTGCCTGCTTTGCTTCTGTGTTGATTCTTGTTGGTTCAGCATTAAACAGGATAAAAACACATAAAAATTGTCCTACATTACACAGAATTTGAAATCTTGTATTATCTGTCTGTCTACATCTCCAGATCTCAAAATTCTCTGTTCCACCTCGTGATGTTTGTGATGAGGAAACAACATTCCAACAGATCAGAAAATAGCGTAAAATGGGCCCTTTCAGGAACTGCAGTGTGCGTTTTTCTTTGTAATCATAGTCCCTTTTGTATCGAATGTGGAAAATTGCAACAACTTGTCAAAACACTTTAAATAAATTATTACGAACTTGAACTTTCATGAAAACCACTTAAAAGCATATTTACTGTTGCTGTGTTGGGCAGTGCTATGGCTCAAACTAAACACACGTTGGTTGAATGTGTTTTAAAGTCACTGGTGTGTGCTCTGTGTCAAGAGTGTGATGGACGTTTGAACAAATACGAGGGTTTGATTTCTAAACAGTTATGGCTGCTGGGGACAGACTTTCTATTCTGGTGAGTCATTCAAATGTTAATCTCAGTGTTTGACAAATTTAGAAAACTTTTTTTTTTTTTTTTTTTGCTCAGAATAGAAACGGCATTGGATGGCAGAAGCTGTTCAATAATGAAGCAGATTTGAAAATATAAAATAGTACTGTATATTGGTAAAGAAAAACAAAGATGGCTGAAATTTGAAATAAAATGATTAATTTTAAATCAATTATTTTTACTATTACATCTGTAATGGTTGTAATTAACATTAAAGGATTCAAGCATAAGAAATAAAATTGTACCAAAAAAGAATAATAATAATAATAATTGGGCTAAGTTTAATTTTAATTGTAAGATCTATTTTATATTTCCAGTGATTTAAATAGTAAATAAACAAATAAAATGAAGGACCAAAATTACATATACTGTTTGGAATCCAGAGAAACCAATGGCCGATGAGGTCTGCGATATTTTTTGGCTGACATACAGTACCAATTTTGATATTTTTTTCCAAATTATGTGGTTTTAATCAATTACAAACTAACCTACGACCTTGTTTTTATTACAAATTGGAGAAGAGAGCCGATTAGTCACGTTTTGTCCAGTGTCCTCCTCTCCAATGTGTTCGGGGAAAAAAATATATCAAAACAACTAATAAAACAATCTCTCTCAAACCAAAATGTTGATGGGTTGATGGTTCAATCCCTCTTATCAGTGCATATTTGTCTGAATATACTGAATGTGTGAGTATAAAGGCTTTTAAATATCCCACAGTATAGCATTAATGGTGCCTAGAAATGTACATAACCCTTTTAAAATGTAACTGGGGGGGGACAGGTCAATTTTCTATGATAAAATCTGACTTAATATTTTAATTTTTTGTGATTATCTCTGTAAGTGGTGCCAATATTCAACTCCAAACACGTGATTTTCATTTGAAAACACTGTAAGCCATAAGATTATTATGATGAATTTGTGGAGCCAATCCATAACAAACTCCCATAATTCCCTGCTCTCCATCTGAAATCATAACACCGTCCAATTCTAAAATGTGAACACAACCCATTGTCTGTCTGCACCTATGCTCAAGCAACGTAATCTCTTTTAGCCGTACTAATTTTACTCCGGCTGTTAACATCTCACCTTCTAATTTACTATGTCAATAAAACCAGACACCGCGCACCTCCTCCTTTGTGACTGACAGGCGATTCTGACAGGTTCAACTGGTATCCCTCAACACGACAGGTGCGGGACATTTGAGACATTCATATAAACCAGTGTTATGAAAATATCAGGGTCCGTTCTATGTGCATATGTGTGTGTGTGTGTGTGTGTGTGTGTGTGTGTGTGTGTGCATGAGTGTGTGTGTGTGTGCATGAGTGTGTGTGTGTGTGTAGGATTACCACCTTTACATGAGGATATTGGCTTCCTGTTACTTTTGGGCCCTTAATTCCTCTTTAAAGTGCATACGGCAGGTTTTTATGTTATTTTTTTTTTATTTTTCTGATTATTACTTGGTTTGGTGGGATAGTAGTTGTGGTAAATAAGTATCATAGTTTCAGTTAAAGCTTCACTGTGTAACTTTTTGGTTGGAGGTCTGTCACCTGCTTGTTTATATGCAGATGTCATTGTTCTGCCTGGAATGTTCCACAGTATGACATTAAACTATGTCATACTATCTCCTTCCACCTTAGATTTATTCAGTTGTGGTTTTATAGCTCAAAAATACCCAGAAAAACCAGCATTCTGATTGTAAGCGGGGTTGCCTTTTCACAGATCTGACCTGTAATTTGGTCTGGTTTGGTCTCCATGAAGATAGAAAGGTTTAATACATTGCTGTGAAACATTCCAGACGAAGCAATGACATATCCATGGAGACAAGCAATCAACAGAACCTCTGCCAGAAAAGTTACACAATGCACCTTTAAGTTACAGTTTGTGGAAACAAAAGTTGATAAGTTCTAAAAAGGAAATACATGGAAAATTCCACCCAATATCCAGGGACAAGGAAGGTATTTATTTATTTATGACAAATTAAACATTGATTTAACAAAATAAAAGTGTTGTTATCAAATTTGCATTTCTCTATAAGTATTGTGCAATAGTTTAGCCCTTGTTTACAGTATGGTTGCTAGGTTACAGAATTACCTATAAGGCCTATAAATGTGTTTCCACCTTTCAAAATCTGCTTTAATTGTTATGCACATGAATCAAAATCCATGTCAAGTGAGCAAATAAGGTTTTCTGCTGTATTTGTGAGTTTTCCATTTTTCATTACTTATCTTCAAAATGTGCATTCAAAATAAGATGATGGAAATGCAACTTATGTCATACCAGCTGATCCGTGTCCAGCCTGGATGTAAAACTGTAAACTTTTTTTTAATAAAAAGGGACACTTTAAGCCTCACATGTGTGTAACTGCTCCATCGGTCTCTATGGTGCCCACAGAGCTTTTGTCAGTTGGAGATAAAGGGCACTGGGCACAGATGCGACACACATTGCATTTTTAGTTGAGTGAAAATCATCGAACCCTTTTGTGTGTCCTTTAAAGGTGAAATGTGATGTCTATTTGCTGCTGCATCAAAAAACAGTTTTGAGTGTCTAATATTTCTCTCTTATTTTTTTAAGCACTCAGGTGTGCGCTCTGAAAAGAAGCAGACATGTTTCGTTATCTTGGAGCTGCCTGATAGTATAGTTAATAAATAGTTTAATAGTTTCCAGGCCCTTCGTTAAAGATAACATAACTTTACATGTGAAAAGACAAAAAAGTGCTTGTCCTCATCTGCTTGTCATTGTGCAGATATAATTGCTCCACCTGGAATGTTCCACAGTATGGCATTAAAACTTGTCTATCTCAAACAGTATAGCTCCACCAAACCAAGTCACAGGTATATAAAGTATGTGCTCCAAGGTATGCTTATCTTAGCAATTAAAACACCTGTAATTGAATAAACGTGATCGTTTAATGCCATACTTTGGGACATTCCAGGCAATAACATCTTCGTGGAGACAAATAGGTGGCATGCCCTCACTAGAAAAGTTCCATAGTGCACCTTTAATGTTTTACCATATTGTCTACCCATAACTGACTAAACTTTGTTCAAAATTCATTATAGAAATCTTTCTCTTTTCTTTTTTTTTTTTTTTTTTTTTAATATAGTCATTAAAAGTAAATGCCTCCCAATTAGCAGGTGTGCTTAAATACCGGAAACTCCACTAAGAACACCAATCTATACACAAAAGTGGCCAATTAACCATTTGGGTCTTAAAGCGATAATAATACATCTTACAGTCAGGTCTTAATTAGACTGTACCCGCTTAAAGCTCCGACCGCAGGTACACACAAGCCCAGTGGAGGTCTGCCATCTGTAACCAACAGTTTGTCTGAAATTATTATTAGTGGAGAGGGAAATATTGGTGAAGTTTCTTACCCAAGGACAAAACATAAGTTAACAATAATGACAGTAAAAGTTAGTGCACCTTTAATACATGTTTAGACCATGTTATTCTGCAGACGGACATCATGCTGACAATTAGTGGTGCCCCGAGCTGATACTGGGGTCAGATACTGGCGCCAATGCGGAAAAAAATGCTGGATCGGATATCGGCTTCTATATATCAGTTCAGACGATATCCTGGTTGACACGGTTATACAAATTTGTTCTTTAGTTACTTGAGGGATAAATAACACCTAAAAAACACATTTGGGCCAGTTCTGTCTTATTTTATTTTTGTTTTAAGGAATTAAATGCTGTTTTCAGTCCCTGCACTGGCACTGGTTGATATCGGAATTCTGCAGATATTTAAAGTTGACCGAAAACGGTATTGGAACTGAAAAAGCTGAATTATTGTCATTATTTCTAATTAGGAAACATAATTAAATGAAATTAAATTAATTACACAATACAATATGATTTCATGCACAAGTAATCTATAGGGGTTGGTGCTAATATTTTCCCTTGGATGGATTTTGGATCAGATTTGGGTCCATTGTGCTATCAGGAAATCAATGTAAGTCTGTGTAAAGACCTCTGAACATATGGAACATTACATTGGACTATGTTATGGAGATAGACAGCCAGTGTGTTGGAAAGAATGGCGGGATATAGGGTAGACCGCACTGTGAAGGCTAAGCTAGGCTGCAGCTGCCAGTGTTTTGTCTGCTGTAGGCTTTAACTATAGAGTCCATTCGATACTGTGGAGTGGGTTAGGAATAGTATCTGATACGGAGGTATGTTAAAGAGACTTTTAGCCACTGTGAGACACTGGATCAAGCTCAACTGAAAACACGCCACCTTATGATGTGGTAATACAGGAAAAGCTTCACTGTGTTTTTAAACTCCAAGCGCATTCACTAAATCATTTGGATCATTTCAGTTCTGGAATTTCCAATCTAAAGGTAAAATGCAGCTGTTAACTTGAAAACTACCACTTCATGACATCAGATAGTGTAACAGAGCATTTGGAGCTTTGGAGATATAGACAGCCTAATAATAAAGGGTCACTCAAAGAGGTGTGAATGAAACAAAACACAACTCCACAATGTGTTTTTTGAAGAGGTAACAACATTATCGCGTCAGAGTCCAATACACGACAATACAGGATTACTCAAACATGCACAAATGAACTTTGAAGAAACTAGTGATGATCCAAAGACATTTACACATGATGAAAACTCACTAAAGCATATTCTGCATATGTCCTATAATATATAGCTTTTGTACTCTCTAGACAGTAAGTTTGTATCAGTGACACAGACTTTTGCAGTGACTGTGGGGGCCATAAGGGAACCATTAAGAGTAGATGCTGCTGAAACACATTGTGCGTTTGACCTGTCTCTGGTCAGTGAGCCGAGAGCAGCCATTACCCTCCACGCAGTTACACACAGTCACCTTCAGAGGCACTGTCAGGACTTTGGCACACTTCTACATAATAAATTGTAGGATATTAAATTAAACAGAAGAACAAAATGTATTCTTTCAATGCCAAGTTTTGTCGGTATTGTAAATCAGATATTGTTTAAAGCTACCTGATGTTCACCATAGACTGTATATGTAAATGGACACAGATAACCCGCTAGCCGCCACGTTCTAAATTGGAAATGAGCATGGGCACGCTTCCGGCTCCATTGACTCTGGCTGTAATTGACTTTACACTGAAAAATTGTTACCTCTCTCTTAAAACGCCTGTATTAATCCGCTCTACATAGTCTTGGTGCTTTTATTTTGCTATTTTGTTCGTAATTCCTATTCCTAACATGGAACTCAGCCCCAAATTCAAATCTATAACCGCTAGCATCATGAGCTTCATTTGACTGGAGCCGAACACTATAGTTGACGTCACACTCCCTTAGTCCACTTCTTTATGCTGTTTATGGTTATAACTTGGTTGAGTTTGCATAATACCACTCTTTAAAATACACTTTTTGGGGGATAAACCACACAAAAAATTGTCAAATCCCCTAAATCCTGGTATCAAAAACCGACCCATCTTATAATGAGTGAGAAGTTGGTGCTTTTGCTTGTTCTTCAGCACTGCTCCTCTCTCCAGGACAGACAGGTCAGAGTCCAGACTGGGATGGATGCGTTTGATTTGCCATGCAGCGCGTGCCTCTGGGTCACAGCACATGTATTTTTCAGCTCCACCCCACCGGCAGATCCGCTCTTCCCTCCCCTCCTCCTCTTCTTCCTCCTCCTCCTCTTCTTCGTGTGTTCTGAAGGCCCGGCCTGTCTCATCCCTCAGTCTGTGTGAATGCGCCGAGTAACCAGGAGCGACGGAGTTGGTTCTAATGCATGTAGCACACTCCGGGCGTCTGTCTGGATTTTGAAAGATTTTAGTCTTAAAAGTAAACTATTCATGGATTTTAGTCGCATTGAGGACTATTATGTTTCTTATAATGTTTTTTAAATGTTTTGTTGTGAAATGTTTTATTGTTAAATGCTTTTGCAACATTACTACTTTTTCATCAGTCAGATCAATCACCGCATAAGGCTAAATTCACTGGGGATAAAAAAAAAAAAAGCAATCATGATCAAATTTGTGACGCACATTTTTAAATCCAAATTTAATTTCCATGGCACATTTTAAATGCATTTTTTAACATTTGAGAAAAGTCATTTATAAACTGATACAAGAATCTCATGAATTTTAAAACTTTGTCGCGGTCTAAACAGGGTTAGTCAGTTTTGATTCAATTTAAGATTTATGTTTTAAAACCAACACATGAATAGCAGTTTTTGGGAACATCTGAATACAAGAATCACATGCATTTGAGAATATGTTTATAGAGATCTAAATTAGCTAGTTTTAAACATAATATGACTGATGCAATTTTAAGAAGACTAAAATATGAACAGCAATACAAGACAACGTCATGATTTTAACAGACATCTGAAGTTTTTGGCAGGTTTCAAACGTATTATGACTTCACGGATACGGAATATTTTGTTTGTCTAAGTTTGGAATCTTTATTTATTTTATTTCCATGATTATTTACATTGTAGATTCCCACTGAAGGCATGAAACATATGACTGGACACATGTGGAATGTAGCAAACAAAAATCAACTCACAATAAGTAAACACTTTTTGACATGAAGCTCATTAAGAGAAAGTCAAGAGTTTGTAACACTGTCAGCAAAGCAAAATTTGGATACTTTGAGAATTTGAGTATTAAAAAATAGTTGAGTTATCTACCTTTTGCTACTATATAATTCAATACATCTTGCATCATATATTTGTGTGTTCCAGCTGTACATTTTCAACAGATCCGGTAGCATTAACATTTGAGAGAAGACTGAAATACAAACCACTAAACAAATACAAAAATTTGATCTATTTCATAACTGTTTGCAGCCGTCTAAACTACAAGGTTAGCAAGTTTTATACACTGCATGACTTCAGGGAGACGGGATATTTGTTGTTTGGATGGAATATTGGATTGCATAAATAATTATAGCCCTTGAAATTTTCCATTCAAATTGCACTTATTTCATTATCATTGTAGTATAATTACAGTGGTTTTGAGTCTTCCCATAGGCCTGCTGTTACTGTTATCTAGGCCACAACTCAACAGGCTTTAGCAAGCACACACACATTTTGCCCTTCTATCAATCTATCAGCGATCTCTTCTTTTTTCCCCCTTTCACTGAGGACACAAAACAAAAGGGACACTGCAGAAAGGGAAAAAAAAGCTATAGCTATAAAATACTGAGTGATTTAAATGGGTAAGTTAGCCTCGTAAACTGGTCACGGGAAGCATATCCGCGGGGGTGCGTAACTTAACGTCCCCGCGAGACTTAGCATGGTTTCGGGAAAAGAAGAAGAGGTTTGTCCCAAAAAGATCTGGCTCCATCAATCACCCATCTTTTATTTGAAACTGGGTGAAATATTGCGACACAAAAGATGTCAGGAAAATGCGTCCAGGAAGCAAAGAAACGGGCCACAAATCGTCTAGTGATCAACACGAGGTCAAAATCGTGGTTGTAAACTCTATAGGACAAAGACAGCCTGTGTCAGGAGTAGTGACTTCCTGTTTCACTGCTGGTCCATATGGATGTCTACCAGATTTGGATTATGTAAGACTTTCTGACTTCTACAGGTGCCCACAAGAGACAAACTAAGGTAAGATTCAATGGACAAACACTCAAAGATCTGTGTGTCAATAGCAGCAAAATTCAGCTATCACAATTGAGATATTTATATTACTACATTTCTATATTTATTTTTATTTTTACTTCTATATATAAAATTATATAATTATGCCTTATTTGACACCAGTGTCTCGCTATTTTTGCAACTTATTTTGAATTTATTATTACCACTTATATTTTTGCTGTTTGTTTTTATATTATATTGTGATGTTTGAGCTACTGTGTCCAAATCATTTCCCTTGTGGATCAATAATGTTTGTCTAAGCCTAAGAATGTTGGTAATTTCTTCCCCACTATCTGCATACTGTATATTGACATTGTGTTTTGGGGCAAAGAAGATATGTATGCTTACTGTATATATTGCTGGATAACGCAAATTTGTTGTTCTATTTGACTTTTCGTATTCTTCTTCTTCTTACAGGTATACAATAGCGACTGTATATCTAAGACGGGGATTATCTGATTTTCAAATAAAAGGAGGACGTTTTTTCTACATATGGTAAGTAGTCACATTTTTATACAGAGCTTTTCCACCAAAAGGCACTTTAAAACATCAAGGACCCACTCACCCATTCACATACACATTCATACCAGTGTACACAAACTGAGGGCGAGGGGAGTTAAGTGTCTTGCCCAATGATACAACAACAGCGTCCATCTGAGGGAGCTGGAATCGCACAACCAACTTTTGAGTCAGCTGATCAGACAGCTCAACCAATGATGATTATGTCTAGAGCGGGATTTGAACCACCAACCTTCAGATCAGTGGACAAATAGTGAGAACCTGTCAGTGGTCTTATTTAGTAACAAACTGCAGCGTTTTTTATCTAAATGTACTCATTGAAATAAATAATATGAATATAATACAATTTACCCTTAACTAACTTCAACAGTATGAGCCTGTATAAGTTTTCTGGTGGGTGGGTCCGCTACCTGCTTGTTTCCACGGAGATATTCATGTTTTGCCTTGAATGTTCCATGGTATGACAATATCCATCTAGCATTTATTCATAATTTCTGTTTCTGTTGCTCAAAAATTCAGCGATTCCTTCTGTGAATTGGGGCGACTCTCCACAGATCTGAACTGTAATGTGGCATAGCGCTGTAACCTGCTCGTCTCCCTCATGAGGGACAGGTTTAATCTATACTGCTGAAATTCTAGACAAAGCAATAACATTTCCATGGAGACACACACACACACACACATTATTACACACCTGATTATCAAAGTAAAATATAACTTTATCGCTATGACAGGACACAAAGTTTAGTTGTCCCGGGAGACGCTATCAGTGATGTGTTTTGTCTTTTGGAAGTGGGTGAAAGAAACACCAGGACTAGGTCAGAAAGGATGAAAAGCAAAGAGAAAAATGGAGCCACAAATCGCGCAGTGAACGAGTGAAGGTCAAAGACGCAGCTGTAAACTATGTGTGGTGTCTGCCAGGGCACTCCCATAAGACAATAAGGCCTTTGTACGGTGTGACATTAGATTTTACACGAGAGAGAGAGGGAGGGACGGACAGAAAGAGACAGGGAGAAGATAAGAGGGAAGAACAGAGAAACTGAGAGCAGGAAGATGAGGGAGGGAGAGAGAAGGATGATTTGAGGGAGAAGAGAAGCGAGAGAGAGATGGTGAGTGAGAAGGAGGGAGTGAGGAGAGATTAGGAGAGGAGTGAGAATGAGAGACAGAATGAGAGAGAGAAAGGGAGACGATGAGTGAGAGAAAAGAGAGTGAGTAGAGATTGAGGGGGGTGAGAGAGAGAAAGAGAGAATGAAACAGAAAGAGAGAGCGGGAGTGATGAGAGAAGAAAGAGGGGGTTAGAGAGAGAGAGAGAGACAATGAGGAAGAAAGTTAGACAGAGAAAGGGAGGAAGAGAGAGAGAGAAAACGAGGGAAAGAGAGGGAGTAGAGAGAATGGTGGTGAAAGAGAGAAAGACAGAAACACAGAAAGAGAAGGAAGGTGGGAGAGAGGTAGTGAGGGGAGAAGAGAGAGGGGGTTGGAGAGAGAGACAGAATGAAAGAAATAAAAGGAAGAATGAAGAGTGAGAGACAGAGAGGGAGGAAGAGAGAGAAGGAACGAAAGAGAGGGGGTAGAGAGGGAGTAAAGAGTGATGGAGGGCAAGAGAGAAAAAGACAGAATGAAACAGAGAGAGAGGGAGTGAGGACAGAAGAAAAGGAGTTAGAAAGGGAGAGACAGAATGAGAGAGAGAAGAAGAGACAAGGAGGGAGGTAGGAGGAGAGAGGAGAGATAGAGAAGGAGAACAGAGAAAGAGAGGGAGTACAGTGATGGAGGGTGAGAGAGAGAAAAACAGAAAGAGGAGGGCAACAGAGAGACACACAGAGAGGGGGTTTGAGGGAGAGAGAGAGAAGGAGATGAGGAGACAGAGAGAGAAGGAGGAGAAAGAAAGAAAGGGACTAAAAAGAAAGACAGAGAAACAAAAAGAAGCAAAAGAGAGGGAGTAGAGAATGATGAAGGATGAGAGAGAGAAGAACACAAATAGAAGGAGAAAAAGAGAACGAGAGGGAGGGAGCACGATAGAGAAACTCGGAGAGATGGAGAGAGAGATCTGGCATTTGGTAAAATATATGTCTGCAGAGCGAGGCTTTCTCGGGACATGCTGTAACAAAAGCACGCCGGGTGAATGGGAGATTCAAGGTTCAAATTATCCAATAAAAGCCCCGTGTCACGCCTGAAAAGAAACCGGGGCCCCCTCCATCTGCCCTCTGCCTCTCCAAAGACTACATTAGGACAACACAGTGCTAGCAAGGTAACTTATCAAGAGCTTTCTCCTTTCAAAAGTAACGCCGCATTCAGGGTCGCTTCAAAAAAGATAAGAAATGAAAGCGTTTGGGGCTTGACCGCGAGTTTGTGTTGGACAGTGTTGAAAATGTTTTAGACGCATCTCTCCTTGACCCCTCCTCATTCACTGTTGTACCTGGGGAGGCTTCAAGGCAGTGCTGTTTTTATGCACTGACGGGTCGCAGGTTTAGTTTGTCAGATTTAAACGTAAGGTTTTGAGGGACTGAAAAAGTGTAGTTCCATTGTTTTCATAAAAGGTTTGTGCCGTGTGCTGATAAAACAAACATCAGATGAATCGTGTGTGAACAGACAGTAGATATGAAAAGAAACATGTGGTCAATAAAATGGCTCTCTGCTGGAGGGTATGTCACCTGACTGTCTCCATGGAGATGTTATTGTTGCCTGGAATGTTCCACAGTATGGTATTAACTATGTCTATGATGTATTTATTTAATTACATGTTATTTGTTATTGCTCAAAATCATGAGCATGAAGATAAACACTCAAGAAAAGTGCTGCTTTAATTATGTTCAGAGGTGGGTAGTACAACAGTTACATTTACTTGAGTAACTTTTTTAAATAAACTGTATTTTCCAGCAGCAAGTAACAGTACTCTTACTTAAGTTACTTGAGTTTCGGTTACTCTTCCCACTGTGACTAAGTATAACTGACAAAAGGTTTATGTTGACAATATTTAATGATTAGAATATTTGTGTTTTTTGCACCATGCCTTCAGATATAATTTCGTTTTTCTATTTTCTGTGTCCATCCTTTGAAATACCAGATTTTGTGCATATTTAATGTTTTACGCTTTCAGTTACATACACTATAAATCAGATGTTACGTCCCGATAGTTACTCTTGAGTAGTAGTTTTCCCAAATACTCTTGCACTTATTTGCATCATTTTGTGGACCACTACTTTTCCTTTCATTATTTTGAAATAACATTACTACTCTCCCCGCCTCCCACCCTTATTATGTTTTTACTGTCACTAAACAATTTAACTATAAGGTGATCAGTACTACGCCAAAAACTACTTATGTACTATATCCAATTTGTGCTTAGGGAAACAAAATGAATCAGTATATAAATCATATGCAAATCTAAATCTACTCTATACTGAATTATTTAACGTTTAATTTCCTTCACAAGCCCACTTCAACATGAAACTCTCCAAACAGATTAGACTCGACATTTTATCACCATTGCAATATCCGCTCATACTATTTGTACAAAGTATTCCCGGGGCCACTAATGCGTACAGCAGAGGGCCTTAAACTGTATGCATGGTCTATCAGGATCCCAGAGCAGGGCATTCATCATAGTCTGACGTTTATTCTTGGTTACATTGTGAAGCGATGACAGCCCGACTTGGCTCTGTCCCGATTGCAGATCAGTTTACTCTGCTAAAGAATGCTCCAAAAAGCTTTATATGTTTCAGATGGGTGAACAGGAAGCGGCCAAGTCCAAAATACTGAGCGTCTTTTGTATTTTTAGCTTGTTTTTGTATCTTGTTGTCTACAGTTTTCATCTACGCGCTTGTTGAATTGTCAGAAGTTTTCGCCTCCTGACTGAAATCAATACGGCTACTTTTAAATGCGATATGGAGTCGATATATGTGGTGTATAAACATGGCGGTTTGCTGTTTTAATCCAACTTGGGTCAGATTACTTTGAAAGATGCAATATTCTTTGTAGTTATAATACAAAAAAGTCAATAAATTTCTCCCTGGACTAAATACAGACTAAACAGAGGTGAAATAACCAATATGCTTTAAAAAGACAATATAACGCAAAATTTAAGCCATGTTGTAATGTTGTTATCTCATCAAAAACATACCCAGAGTTGTGTTTCGTTTCATTCACACATGTTTGAGTGAACTTTTATCAGTCTGCCTATATCTCCAAAGTCTAAAATTGCAGGGTTTGTGTGTAAATTTGTAATGAGGAAACAAACAAACTAACAAAAAAGCTGTACTCTGAGTGGGCTTGCATCTCCATGGATATGTTGTTCCTTTGGCTATAATATTCCACAGAATCTCATGAAATATAATCATTTTCTTCATGAAGAATGTTCCATTTTTCTTCATGAAGAATTGTAGTTTTAACTTTAAGTGAATCATCTTAAAATCTAAAACACTGGCTTTGGAACAATATAAAAAAGATGGAAAAATGTGACACGATATATTTAAAGTATCTGGACATTTATTGATTCTTTGTCTATTTTTATGCGTCTACATTTCAGCGACAGAACCATCAGCCACCTCAACCTCTCCATCTCCACCTGACCACAACCTGCCTATTCCTCTTCTTCACTGCTCTCACACTCTTTCAAATTTCAGACCACTACCCTTTTATTTGGCTCCAACTCTTGTCACACAACATTGGAACTGTACCTGTCGTCTTTGTAGTTTCCATTTTAAAAGTCCTTGCACTCCCCTCTGCTGCACACACGCTGAACTCACAATAGAGTTTCATTTAAAACCTGCCCGGCTGAATGTCACTCCACATGATTTTCATAATGCACCAGATTGAGTTAGCCGCGTGCTATCAAAGCAAAAGGGCTAACAGTGCTACATGAAACAACACAAAGTCATTTACATATGCCCCTTTTACATAATCATACTCACAATTACACACAAACACGCCAGACACTCTTTAAGGGCAATAAACATGTTTTAAAAAGCAAGGGACGGACTGCTGTTAGCTATAGCTGTAATGTGGAAAATACAGAAAATAGATGATAGGAATGCACAGGTTGATAATTGGATGTTTGGACAATTTGACAGTCCTTTTCAGACCTAAATTGCTAAAAATGCAAAACGCCCGTGAAGCAAAACTAGCTGTACACTGGGAGTGTTTTCATTTGTTGTAAGACTTTTTTTAATATCAGATAAGGTTAGTGCAAAACTTCACTTTCTTGTGTCTTTTTTTCCCACAGTTTAATAATGTCCCTTAAATAAATAAATACATTCTTGAGTTGTGTGCATTTAACACTTTTATAGACTTGGCTGTGCACTGTAGGACTTATAAAAGGTAAATAATTATAAAAGAATTCTTGAGTGTTTGACAATCTAATCTACCTGGTATGTTGTGAATTGGAAATTTGACAGTAATTGGAGTCTAATGCCAGTTACTGTAGTACCAATTGGAAAGTAGTACCTTATATTCCGTGATATTCACTGTCCTTCCTCTGCACATGCCCAAACATTTGTAATCTTGAATCGTTATCTCCAGTTCACCTAACCTTAGATGATGCAAGATGTTTCGGCTTCCATCCAGAATCCATTTCTAATTCAATTTAATTTAATTTTTCAATTGAATATGGCTTCTGGAGGGAAGCCGAAACGTCTTGATAGCAAAAACAGTTTTCAGATAACCACCACTGTAACCTTCTCTACACTAACCCACGCCTGGACGAGTGAGGGATTACATTCATTAGATAATGCACTACTTCTTAATCCAATGCAAACAAGTAATGCCAACTTCCATGATTCAAAGTTTAACCATATTACTACAACGACTTTCCAATGTCGGGCAAATGACCAAACCCAATCGCCTCAGGAATACAGTGAACTGCCTTTACCTTGTTTCCAGAGGCACATTGCTACCCAGCACCCAGCTGTCTTGCAGCGGGACGCTCTCGGGGGGCGTGGTCTGCAGCTCGGCTGGTGATTGGCCAGCCACTGGGGCCGGGCTTCCTGTGGGCGGAGTTAGCTGCCGGGTGGAGTTCAGGGAGTGGCCAGCGTGGTGCGTGGAGCCCAGTGATTGGTTCAGAGCTGTGATGGACGGCTGCTGGCGGTGAGGGGGCGGCACTGGGGGCAGCGTGGTGCCGTGGTGATTGGACGGTTGCTCTGCGGAGACAGGAAGTGAACATGGTCAGGTTTTGTGTCTATATAAAATTCAACACTAAGCTGGACTAAATTCAAAACTTTTTAAAAAGTATATAAATAAACTAACTTCCCCTGTACTTTGTATTTTTTGTGTTATGTGTATGCCATCTATTTTTCTATCTGCCATGTATTATTTATGTTATGTATGTTATGAGGGTTTAAGTTGCACCTTTGTGAATAAAAAAGATGGTCATGTAAACTGATATTATACGTTTACAAGAGTCAAAAGTCGAGTGCATGGATGTCTGTGAATGAATGTCTTTTTTTTTTTTTTTTTTTTTACTCAATTAGTTCCAGTTCACAAACAACAGGACAAATTAAAGTTATGTCATGAGTTTTTGAGCAGCAGAGTGAACAATAGAATCACAAGAAAGGATGGAAGAAGAAAGAGTTTGTTGTCATGTATGCAAATATGCATCCCATCTCATGCCCAAAGTAGGTCACACACGGTTCAGACACCTGCGACTGCTTAGAGCTTCAAGTGGCAGAAGATGCACCAATGTTTTGCTTGTCAATACACTGTAAATACATCGTGCATTGAAACCAGATGTGGAGCCGGACCTCTTCAGAGTTCAGGATTTCTGTTTCAAGTTTACGGGCTCCATGGACTAAACCAAAGTAAATCGATTCAGTTGAAAAGATGAATATTTATCCACTACACTGCAAAACACACACATCTTAAGTTAAATCTATTCAAAATGCTGACACAGAGTTGAGCGTAGATGTTCTTCTACTTTCATTTCAAGCTACATTCTAACAGTTAAAATAAATGAATACATTTTCTAAGTATTTTTAAGTAGCAGAAAATATGGACACTTTGCCGTTGAGGTAATCTACATTCGCTGGGGGTGTGATGCTAACTGTAGACACTGCTCTGTCTGAAGCTGTTACGCAAGTTAGACTTTAATATGAGCTTTGTTTAACACAATCTGACCCTAAAGAACATAAGAAGTTAGCTGGAATTATTTTTTTCGTAAGTTTTCAGACCATCTTAAACAGTTTTTCTAATGTGTGCATTGTTTCACCATGGAAACTGCTGAACTGGTAGACTTAAAGGCGGAACCCCCCCATTGTGATGTCACTGCAAAGTATCAATAGCTTAAAATAAGAAATAATAAAAAAAGAAAGAATAAAAATAAAATGTAAATTAAATATTTTTGTCTAAACCTAAATGAGTCAAAACTGCTAAAAACATAATTAAGCAAGTACTCTATTTATTATACAGTGTGATTTTTTGTTCATCTGAACCGTGTGTAGCCCGTCTTATGTTGTATCCCTATGGGGCCTCTTCCATCTGCTGATCACCACAACAGCTATTCGAGGCACCGCGCTTTGAGACGCTTCTGTCACCGAGTATGTCATGTGTGAAGAAAAAAAAAATAATTTTTACTTAAAAACTTGTTGGTGACTGACAGACTTCCCCATCTCACATCTACAGTAAGAAGTCCATTTCTTTTCAATTCCCTTATCTGGTTCCTGGCGCCGTGCCTCAGAAAAAGCACAACCATTGCAGGTGTTGTCACATTCAGTTAAAATCAAGTACGAGTTGGTGGCTTGAAAGACAAGAAACGGCAGCCTGATTGATAGAAATGTTTTCCCAGTGATCAAAGGGATGGCAATGTTACATAATGTTACACGGTGAACCTTTAAAGGTCCTTTATGTGTACCTCTTCAAAAACATACCTGGAGTTGTGTTTTGTTTCATACACACATTTAGTAGAGATTGGCAATTCCAGGCCTGAAATTATTCAAATGATTTAGTGAAAGTATATGGATTTTTTGTGTGTTAAACAAATGTGAATGAAACAAAACACAACTCTGGGTATATCTTTTTTAAAACAGATCAGCAAATAGCGTAACATGGGTCCCAAATCAAATAAAGTAGTTATTTGAGCGGCAAGAAGAATATTCATTTTCTTTATAACTTTATCCTTTGTTACATTTGCAAAAGCGTGTTGCATGTGTTTGTCTACAGTTGGACATTTAAGCGTTATGTAAATGTGTGCTGTTAGGATTGGTTCAAGGCCCTTGTGAAGCCTGCCCTCGAGCGCCATGGCGATCCGAGCCGACTGAATACTGATCTCTGATTGGCCTTCGTTTGTTGTGTCTGACAATATTTACACAGCTCTGACCCGGCTTCAACTCGTCCCCTGGTTCTGTTTCTTCTTTCCCCTCTTCTCAGCTCTTCTATTGCTACTCTCATCTGCTCCTCTACTCCCTCGCTACTCTCTTCCACCCCTCTCCTCTTGTCCTCATCTATTGCCTCTCTTCTCCTCTCATCCGCTTCTCTCCTCCACTCTCCACTCTTCTTTTCTCCCTCCCTTCCTCATCTCCTCCTTCTGAGCTCCTCTCTCCTCCCTCCATCCTCTCCTCTTCCTTGCTCCTCCCCTCCCTTTTTCCTCTCCCTCACTCCTCCCTCGCTGCTTCCTCTCTCCCTTCCCTCATTCCTCCCTTGCTCCTCTTCTATGCTCCCTCCTATCCTCTCCTCTCCTTCACTCCTCCCTCACTCTTCTTCTCTTCTCCGCTCCTCCCCTCTGTTCCTCCCTCTCCTTCATCCTTCCTCCTTTCCTCCACTCCTCTCTTCTCCCTCTGCTCCTAACTCCCCCTCCACTCTTCTCACCTCTCATCCAATCCTCACCCCACTCCTCTCCTCAATCTCACCTCCTCCTCTCCTTCTCTCCCCCCTCTCTCCTCCATCGCTCCTCTCCTCCTCGCTCTTTTCTCTTCCCTCGCTCCTCTGAAGGAAATGAAGAACTGTGGCTGGTATTTGATTTGCATAAAGAGCATCACGTCTCCATTTCCCAGGCCTGCTGTTTTTCATTCTCCGCTGCCCCCGCTGGAGAAAACAGAAAGTGGCTGTCTCTTTCTTTCTCTCTCTCCTCCCCCATCTTTCTCTCTAATTCTTCTCTAACTCCCTCTATACACCTACTATTCTTTCTTTTCATCTCCCTGTACCTCTCCCCTATTCTCCTTCATTCATCTACACTAGATTTTGTTTACATGCTCTCCCCTCTCCCTCTCTCTTTGTCTCTTATTTCTTTTTCTGTACTCCACTCTCTCTATCTGCAAGTCTTCTTGTCGTCTCACCCCTTCCTTTTCTCTCCCTCTCTCCTCTTTTTTTCTCTTGCTAATTCAATGCTCCTATCTCTCTCCTCCCTCTCTATCTGCCATGTCTGTCCATCAGTCTCTCCTGTTTTCCACCTCTTCTCTTCTTCTTTTTCTTCCTTTCTTCTCTCTCCCTCTCTTTCTGTATGCCTCTCTCTCATTCCTCTCTTACCCTCCTATCTTTCTCTCGCTAATCCCTTTTCCCTCCCTCCTCCCTTTCTATCTACCCCGTTTCCCTCCCTCCATCTATCCATCCATCCCTCTCTCCTCTTTTCCACCTATCTCTCACTCCTTCTCTCCCTTTCTCCTCTGTCTCTCTCTGTATGCACCACTCTGTCTCCCTAATCCAACAGCTCCCTTTTCTCTCCCTCCCTCTTTCACTCCACTCCACTCCTCACTCCCCTTTTCCACCTCATCTCTTCCTCTTTCTCTCCCCGTTTTCTATCTCTCCCTCCCATCTTTCCCTCGCTGATCCAACATCCCTCCTTCTCTCTCTCTTCTCCATACGCAGTTTTGTCGGGTTAGTAATTGTTCCACTTATGCGGCGCTTCAAGGCTAACAGAATGAGTCGACTGAGCTCGGTCTGGATGGATTTCTGGGTTGAGAGTCCAGGCTCATTAACAAGGCTACATCTGTGCGCCATCACCGCTAAAGTAAATCTCTACAGGACCTTTCCCACCCCAGCGCACCGTCAATACATCACACTACAACAACGCAAAGATGTCAGCTTCTAAATATTCAAAGAGTTTGCAATAGGAAATAGATTACTAGATTTGGGTAGAGTAAATGTGCTCAAGTACAAGTTAGAGTAATATTAGTTATAAGTGGATGTACAAAGACGTGGTCCAAGAAATTAGTCAAGTAAGAGTAAAAAGTATTTGGGGAAAACTATGACTCAAGTAAGAGTAGCATAAAGAGTAACTGTCGGGATTTAAATTTTATGTAATTAAAAGGACAAAACATTAAATAATAATAATTAAAAATGTATTTGGAATAAATCATATCTGAAGGAGCGGTGCAAGAAACACAAATGTTCAGATCATTTCATATTGTCAACATAAAGCTTTTGTCACGTGTAGACTGAAACTTTTACTCAAATAAGAGTACTGTTACTTCAATAAAAATATTACTCAAATAGTAAAAGTAAGCTGCTAGAAAAGTACTATGAAAAGTCTTTAATTAAGTAAATGTAACAGACTACTAACCTCTGTGGTTTACTAATAGATTTGTATGATTTTTAAGAACTAATGCTAGCCTCATGTAAAATGAAAATTGTGCATTTGACCCAACTATCAATGCTATAGGGTATGTTAAAAATGGGTGATCAACAAGACTTTAGTAGTATTATTTTATTCTAATATAATTTTTATCTTTCATTTCAATACAAAATCACTAGGACCAATTACATTTCATAATTATGTCAAACACAGTGTCCATCCAATCCTAATTTGAGTACAAGAACGCCAAAAACTCCATTCAGTGCTAAACAACCAATATTTAAATGTGCAATGTGTACATTTTCAGGTATAGGATCTCCCAACTGCTCATCTCAATTGAAATGTTAATTCTTTGCTTAGAATGTTTCACACAATGGCATTAAATGTATCTCCAAGGAGACAAGCAGATCACAGTATAAATGTATGATTTTCAAGGTTCAAGGCTCTGCAAGAAAAGACGCGTAATTGAAGAAATACAAGATACATACGTTCAATGCCATACACGCCAAACAATGCAATATCTATGTCTATCTCCCTGGAGACAAGCAGGAGGTGAACCCCCTATCAGAAAAGTTACACAACGCACCTTTAACTGACCTTTTATCTTGAGTCTGAAACAAGAAAAATAACAATAGAAGAACTAAATGGAAATTTCCCCAAAACAACAAATGCCCCAAAGCCTTCAAGTGTAACAAACAAATCCGTACCCCAGTTGGATTTGTGCCAGGCCTGACCAACTCCGACGTGCATGTGTGTCCCACCCGAGGGTGACGAGGCGACTTTGGGAAGTGACAGGAACATGGCAGGGGGCTGCAGTTCCATCAAAACACAAAGTCCCCTCAATATGAGGTCCCAGGGAGAGAGGGGGACAGGGAGAGAGGAGATGGAGAGAGAAGGAGACAAGGAGAGGGAGATGGAGCGAGGGAAGGAGAGAACGAGGGAGGGAGAGGAGAGATGGAGAGAGGGAGAGAGAGAATGGGGAATGAAGCTGGAGAGACAGAGAGAGAAAGAGAGAGAGAGGGGGAGAAGTGGAGGGGACAGGGGGAGAGAGTGTGTGTGTGTGTGTGTGTGTGTTTGTGTGTGTGTGTTTGTGTGTGCGCGTGTGTGTGTGTGTGTGTGTGTGCGTGTGTGTGTGTGTGTGCGTGTGTGTGCGTGTGTGTGCATGTGTGTTTGTGTGTTTGTGTGTGTGTAGGGATTCTGTTCTCTTGAAACAATGGGGCATCTTTAATAATGGTTTAGTTGTTGGCGCACAAGCACAGAGCACACAGTGTCCTAGGTACATTTTGAGTTTGTTGTTCAAGATCAATTCTGTTGCACGAGGAATGACAATGGAATGAATATAACAACAACATTAAACTCACTTGGCTAAGTTGAATATGGCCGAAGCTTCCCTCAAACTATCATTCACATTCATGAGGAATTGTGTCTTGCCCAAGGACACAACAACAGTGCTTAGTCATTTATACTGCCAGAAATAACAACTTAAACTGGCGAGATGTTATTGCTTTGCCTGGAATGTTCCACAGTAGAGCATTAAATATGTCTTGCCTTTATTAAAGTAGAGGGTGCCTGAAAAAGTTTCAGAGGCAGTCATCTGGACAATTTTGAAGAAGGGATTAAACTGACTCAATTATGGGGTGTTATTCTGCCTCAAAAATAGTGTGGAAAGGATGCATTCTTAGAAAAAGCGTCACTGCCTCTTCGTAGATCTGACCTTAAACTTGGTGCCACTTGCTTGTCGGCATGGAGACAGATAAGTTTAAAGGCCTATATTACGCAAAATTACTCTTGTGAGCTTTACGCCATGTTAAAATGTTGTTTCCTCCTCAAAACATACCTGGAGTTGTGTTTTGTTTCATTCACACATTCATTATTATTAGTCTGTCTATATCTCCAAAGCTCAAAATGCTCTGTTCCACCTTGTGATGTCATGTAGTGGTAGTTTTCAATTTAACAGCTACCTTTTACCTTTAGTTCAGTAGAGATTGTCAGTTCCAAGGCTGAAATGATCCAAATGATTCTAGTGAAGGTGTATGGAGTTTAAAAACACAGTGGAGCACGCACTTCCTGTATTACCACATGACGCACAAAGTGGAACTGACTGTTTTCTGTTTGAGAGAAGGATTTGTGTGTTAAACATGTGTGAATGAAACAAAACACAACACCAGGTATGTTTTTGATGAGGAAACAACATTATAACATGGATCTGAAAATAGCATAGGCTAATATAGGCCTTCTAATAAAATACTGTGGAACATTACAGGGGAAAAAATAACATCTCCATGGAAACAAGCAGATGACAAACCATGTTACGAAGTGCACTTTTAAATAAATAAACCACATCAAATCCAAACTACTCAAATCAGACCAAAAACATTCCGAATTTTTATATATTCCCATTTTTGCACTGTCATTGCCTCCTCTAATCCCGTCTGTTTCCTGGTACGTGACAGTTCTTTCCTGTGAGACCAGAGACAGCACTCATCAGCCCTCCAGTGACAAAGCCCGCCTCGAGCTGTTCCATCCCACATGTAAGCGCTCTGGTGTCCCGGTGACAGTGAACGCACCATAACCCCCTCTGTCACGCGCCATATGTGTTATCTGAACCACCTGTGGGCACGCTCTGGTCTACCCCCCCCCCAGTCTGGCCTCACCGAACCTGGGTAAGTCCACGTGAAGGAGCGGGGGTCAGGTAAGGACATGGTACAAAGGTGCAATAGTGTGTCATCAGTGAAGAAGCCAGACTAATCAGACAGGAATTATGAGGAGGAGGTGAGAAGAGGTCCATCTGGGGCCAATGATAATGTATGTGCGTTACCGTGGCGACGGGAAAGGCAATATCACAACCAGTATTAACAATGTAATGTGTTATGAGGCTGAAGGACTAAAGGTGAACTATATAACTTTTTTGGTGGAGTAATGACATAATTTGGAGCATGCTTTGCCGGTCTCAATGCTCCACACTATGGTTTTAAAGTTCCTATATTACACCAAATTGACTCTTGTGAGCGTTTAGCCATATTATAATGCTGTTACCTCCTAAAAAACATACCTGGAGTTGTGCTTTGTTTCATTCACACGTTTTGAGTAATCCTTTATTATTAGTCTGTCTACATTTCCAAAGCTCAAAATGCTCTGTTCCACCTTGTGATGTCAGGTAGTTGTAGTTTTCAAGGTAACAGTTACCTTTTACCTTTAGTTTAGGAGAGATTGGCAATTCCAGGACTGAAATCATCTTAAATGATTGTAGTGAAGGTGTATGGACATATAACATGACAAGGTGAAATAGAGTGTTTTCTGTTTGAGAAAAGAACTAAATATGCAGGGTTTGTGTGTTAAACATTTGTGAATGAAACAAAACACAACTCCAGGTTTGTTTGTTATGAGAAAACAGCATTATAACACAGATAATTGCGTAATATGGGCCCTTTAAACTTCAGTATCATTTGAATTACAGTTTTCTATGGCTAAAAAACCCCAAAACTTGACAAACATCCATTCTTACTGTTAGTGAGTTTGCCTCTCAACAGACCTGACCTGTAACTTGCCCTGGTGACGTCATCTGCTTGTCTCCATGGCGATATACATTTTTAAAGCCATACTCCAGTACATTCCAGCCATCTACTTAATCTACATTTACAAAGATATTTGTCATCTGTCTCTCAACTAATCACCTCTAAAACAATTCATATAAATTGATACTTGGCAGCTGATGCCATCAAAATCTGGAGGCACTGCTTTGTCTGAAGTTCTGTTACTCAACTTAGTCTTAATCTGCGCTTTATTTTAACACAATCTGACCAGGAAGAGCTGACTTAGTTGGAACTATGTTAGCATTAGCCAGCAGTTTTTCCTGAACGCTCGTACTGATCACAGATTCCCAAAAATGTGCTATTTAAAACCATTTTGTTTTGTTTTTTTGTTTTGAGTTTTCAGACTATCTTAAAACTTTTTTGTTTGCCTCCCCATTGCTTCCTCCTCTACCAACTTTAAAATAAAATGAACAAAACCAAATACTCATATTACAAGTTAAACCACAAACATTTTTATAAACTTTGTGATGAAGACGCAAATAACTATTGACAACATGGATAATTTCGACGGCACATAGAACCGCACATAGTCATTTCAGTTTTGCTTTTTTGCGTGTCCAAAATACAGTCCGTACTAAATCACTTCAAATCCACATGAGCTACGTAGCTTATAACTTGCAATCAAAAAGTCAGTAGTAGCAATAATCAAGTATTTATTCATAACATATTGAAACCATAAGACAGTAGAGGACTTCCATATGTTTGAACAATACTGGCTGTGTTTGAAAGCCTGTCACTGAGGGAGAGTCAAATACAATATGGCTGCTTCATGTGCGCGATAATTGGCTACCAAAAAACAGTAAACACTCATCTGCTGCTGATTCCAGAGAAGGACCCTATAATGTGCTATGCAACAGGCTATACGGCTCTTTTGGGCGGATCTGAATCACGTTTTTGAACTTGAAATAATGTAGTTCATAGTCAGCCAAATCATCTATAATCAGCAATACAATACGGTATTGTTGCTGCACTGGGCACAAAGCAGTTTAAATAAGGTGAAAAAATAGCTGTAGAAAGTTGAAATTATCTTACAAAAATACAATTATCTTACTTAAATACAATATATATATATAATAAAATTGAGGAGTCCAATTAGAGAATAGGAGAAAGAGGGCACCACCTTATGACATCATCAGGTGGAACAGACTATTTTAAAGATGCTTTGTGTAAGCTTTTCTCCATGGAGATGTTATTGCTTTGTCTGGAAAGTTTCACAGTATGACATTAAACTTTTATATCATCATGGAAACCAAACCAGGTCAAGTTACAGGTCAGATCTGTGGAGTGGCAAGCCCGCTCACAGTCAGAACGCCTGTTTTTCTATGTATTTTTGAGCTGTAAAACCACCTGGAATTGAATAAATGTAAGATAGAGCTGTTTAATGTCATACTGTGGCACATTCCAATGATGGACCAACTACCGAAAAGTTACACAGTGCACCTTTAAGCTGTTACGAATGACATTTCCACATTTTTACTAAACAGAATTAACCAAAACACAACTCACAACAGGTGTGTTTCATATGTACTTTACACTAATTTACATTTACTTTGTATTCTGCTATTTAAAATAATTATTTTAAACATCTTGATTTCTCTGTCTTAAAACATGAAATTCAGAACTAGTCCATTTTAAAGGGTTTGCAGTGGTCCAAAGTTGTTCGTCCCTATTCCAGGTATCCTAATCATTCATTGTAATAAGTTTATAAGCATGTTTCACAAAAAAGCTAACAACAACTACCATGCTAATCACGCACTTCCTGATACACTTTATAATTCGATGCAGACAGTACACACAAGACTTATTTTGACCTTGAGAGCTGCTTATACAATATATCTGTACTTGGGCAGTTTTTGGTCTTATTGCAATTCTTGGAGTCTACCCTTGCAGTAATAGTTCAAGGTCTCATTTAAATCTCACTCAGTTTTCAGTCACCATTCGTCCAACACTGCTGACTCCATTGTTTCTATTAATAGAAGATTTCTATAACTTTGCTCCTATGGTTTGGGACACTACCCCGACTGTACACATCGAGTGCCTAATCAAAACCAAAGTCTTTCTGTAGCCTTGAGTAAAAATCCTTGGAAGACTCTTTTAGAGAAGTGTGTATAAACGCTTTTTGATGCTCGGCTCTGGCTCTCAGTCCCTGGTCGTTAGCGTAGCAGCCAAACTTCCCCCGCTTTCAAAATGTCCCAGTCAAAGAAATCTCTTGTTCATAAAAAGGGACCATTTCTCTATTTGGATACAGCGCAACAGCCACAATGTTTTTAATTAACCACTTGATGGCGTCTGGAGAGGGTATTGGAGCAATCGCATGGTAATTACTGAGAAGTGGAAAAAGAGTTTAAGATTACCCTGACATCAATACTATTTTTGTCCTATAGATGAACCATTGGTGGAAAAAAAACAGTCCCTTATACATTTCTTTAATGTATTTGAGCATCATTCATCATGCCTTGGTAAAGATATAATATTATATAAGCAGCTTTTGAGATCATAATAAGTCCGCTGTGTTGTGTCTGTATCTAATTACAGGGCTTTTTATAGTCCGAGGACCAGAAAATGTATCGTTTGCATGCTAGTTGCTGTTAGCTTTACTGTGATGGAAAACCCCACTTTAGTTCCTTAAAAGCGCTTATAAACTCATTGTGGTGAATAATTAGGATGCTCAGAATGCATGGGTGAGTGAGGAATAACATAGAACCACTGCAAACCATTTAAAATGGACTATTTTGATTTTTTTTACCACATTTTTAAGACAGTAAAAATCAGGTATAGTGCCTAGTGGACATATTATTTTGGTATTAATTTTTTCTTTTTTTTCTTTTTTTTTTTCTATTAAAAAAAAAAAAAATCCACTACTTATTTTGTGATCTGCAGCTATTCATAGGAGGTACAGTCTGCACTTTCATAGGAGGTACAGTCTGCACTTACGGTGTTGTTTCTTTTATTAATTCATTTCATTCATTCCATTCATTTAAAATGTCCAAATAATAACATAATCCTCGGGTGTCATAGATTATAACTATATATACAGACACAATCAAAATATGTCCACTTTAATATTACATCCAGCGTCAATGTATTTTTGTCCTATAGATGAACTCTGGTGAAAAAAAAAGTGCCTTAAGCCTTTGCATACGATTAAACATTGTAGCTGACAAGAAATGAGCATGCTATAAATACCATCCGCTGACTTTTTCTTTTTTTTTTGTGGAGTCATTCCTTGGTCAAGTTCGCAGTTTACAAGGCAGTTTGAGAAAGAGCGCCATATTGATGGCATGCGCAGGTAGGTCTAATCAGAGGAGTTGAAATCATTATGGCTTACACTGAGAATGGAGGAAGAAGAGGTATTTCCTGCACGCGCTGTCAATAATAGGTCAATACAACACGTGGTTATAATAATGTGAATGTTCTCTTCGTGTTCCCTGGGTTTTGTGTTGGAAAATAAGCAATAAAAATGGTAATACTCAAGATCCGGAGAAGGGCTGATCTATCCAGTCTCTGGTGAAATTTGGTCAGCTAAAACCACACTTTTTTTTTTTTTTTTCAAATAAGTGTTCAAATATCTTGTCACCTGAAATTATCATGGAGACAAACTTTCACAGTGTTTGTGTGTGTGTATCAGGCTAAGCATGGTGGTGGTTAGTGTTACTACCTCATAGCAAGAAGGTCTCTGGGTTTGTTTCCTTGTTTCACCTCTTAACCAAGACTAATCCCTCAGCTAGGGACTCCTGACCATAAGTTATCCAAGTATACCTTAACCTCAACCTTATATAGTTATAATCTATGACACAGTGGATCATTATGTTGTAATTTACACATTTAAAATTGCAATATTCATCTAAATCAACCTAATAAAAGAGGCAAGTCCACTGGCATTTAGGTTAGAAAAGTGGGGTACCCAATGAGAGTTGTAAACGTCATCACAACAAAGAACTGTGAAGTTGCTGGCACCTCCCATGGATAGCTGGACATCATGCTAGCGGATCTTTTTTCATTTGTACCAAAATGCCTACGCGCCACTTCCAAATCCTACTTGTATCACCAATTAGGAAAATAAAATTGAAGAACAAAGTAATTACAAAGCAGTGGGCGTATACACGATTAAAGACTGCACTTGACTATTTATTGTTTTTTTATCCTGCTGATGACCTGGACCTGAGTACAGTGTTTTGTTTCTGTGTATTTTTTATACTGAAATGACAAATAAATTCTGATTCTAATTCAAAAGATTGCCCAAACATGCAAAAATCACTCGAAATACAACTTCGAGAGGGGAAAGGAGAAGGGGAAACAACTACATGAAGCTATGAAAAATGGATTTTGCATAACTGGTCTGCTTCAGAATCCCAAAATGAGCACTATACTGTATAAGTAAGCAGTATGTTTTATCATTATTAGCTTTTTGATATGCATGCCTGATATTCCAAACACATTTTCATAAACTAAAAACGCGCATACTTCGAAATCCAAAGTTGTTTTCTGCGTCCAATGAGGGCTAAAATCTCCATTAAAAATGTATTTGTGACAGCACTGGAAAAACAACATTAAAATTCTGCAAAAGCCACAGACTAAATGATTTCTTAAAAATCCAATTCCACCTCTGTTTACTGACAAGCTAACAGCGCAGCCTTACTCTGGTATTAGCGATGCAAATGTGCACATGTTAAAGTTAGCAGGGTTCAAATCCATTTCAGTGCGTTGGTAAATAAACACACAAGCGAAAAGGATCTATGCCCGGAGCCACAGCGGACTGCAGATCACAAAATGACTGAAAATGTGAAATACCGACAACACTTAAGGCAGTACAGCCGTGCACCCACACAGCTAGTATATGGGATGAAAATGTGAAAGAAAGGAAAAGAGGGGCATAGGTGGTTTCAGAGGACCAAACTATTTTGAGCAAAAACTTTATTGCAAAAAATCACAGAAGTGAATATCATCTTTTGCTATGGAAAGCGGATGACAGAACGATCACACACGCAACCAATTATAGAGGGGGTATTATGCAAAATCAACTTTTGGAACTTTCAACCATAACATTCTTCCATCATCAGAAACATGCCTGAAGAGGTTGGAGTAATTTGAGTAATTTAGCGATCTCCCCCGGGTCCTATTCAAACCCTAGTTATGGCTCGCTGTAAAATTCAGTCCAATGCTCAGCCCACAGATCTCCCACACTACAATTCTCCTTAAATATACAAAAGCATGATACAACACAATAGACTACAAGGTCACAAACCTGATGCAATGTGCAGTAGTTTCATTAACGGGATGCACTCTGATTGTGATATGATAGCACATCTGAATGGGGAGTGACTTAGCGCAGAGAGCAAAGAGAGGAGAGACTCTGAAACTTATAAAACATGTTAAGACATTGTTTTTGGTGATTTTAGCATATTTAAAACAATAAAAGGTAACATGGTGATCTAAATTTGTTATGTGCTAGCAGTTAATAAGTTAAAATCAAAATCAACTGGCCAAAGTGAGACTGTATGTAACAAAAAATAAATCTACAAAATAAAATAATGCCAATCCCATCAGCCTTCCATTAGACTCAGCATGTTTAAAGGTGCATCATGTAACCTTTTTGGTGGACAGTGTATCACCTACTTGACTCCATGGAGATGTTGTTGCTTTGAATGTTTCACAATTTGGCATTAAACTTACCCACCTTGCATTTATTACATTTTTGTTGCTTGGGGATAGAGACGTTTAATGCCACAGTGCGGAATACCCCAGGCAAAGCAACAACATCTCCATGGAGACAAGCATGCGGTGGACCCTACTCCACTACCTTTAACTCTTTCCGTATCAAAAAGAGACAATATGGCAGCAATTTATAGACACATTGCGTGAGGCAGACTCAAATCGGCAGAGCTGCTTCTAAATGCATGAAGCCTCCCGATTCACATAAACTACAAACAGAGATGAGCGCGAAACGGCCGGTAAGCAGGGGCCTTTGAATGCACCAGTATAAGGCAAAACTAGGCAAGAACACCATGTCGAATACCGTGTCCTATACTGTAACTACGGCCATGATTGTTGCTATTGTCGATACGTGGATCTCATTTTATTCATACTGTGCACTTTTTACTTACAATAGGGTGGACAGGAAGCTATTCACACAAGTATATGCAATCACATGGGCAATTTATGTACAATAGTTTAGCTGCACTTGTGTGTGTGTTTGGTTGGCTGGAGGAAGAGGGACGACAAAAATACTCAACAATCTCTGTGTATACGTTATAAAAGATTACCAGGCAGTTTTATCTAGCACATTTTATCGCATATATAGAGCTTAAAAAAAAAGAAAGTATCCTGCATGTGTACATTTTTGTCATAAAAATGTGAAAAACTGAACTAGTTCTTTTTAAATTGTTTTCAGTGATCCAAAGTTATTCCTCAGTTTTGCCGTCACAGTAATGCGGGCAACAACTAGCATGCTAACGCTCACTTCTTCATCTCCAGACAATAAAGCACATCATAATTGGATGTATACAGTCCAACAGAAGTATTTATTCTGCTTATACAACTGTAATATGAGTGACAACTAGTATGCTAATGCGCACTTCCTGATCTTCTAATAAAGGACTTCATAATTAGATGTAGGCAGCAAAGCAGAATTATTTTAATGTCAATATATCTGTACTGGGGACAAATGACGGCAAAGTAAAATTATTTATAGTAGGAGTTTTAATGCATTCTAATTAATCGGATCATTATCACAATACTTATAATATCAGATCGAAATTAAAAATACTGGTATCGACTATCAATATGGACTGCTTCTAATTGGCTTGGATCCGGCTCTTGGTTCACGAAGGCAGAAGTGAGGTCTCCATTACAGCGTTATAGCAGTGTGTTATGACTAGTTGTACTAACGAATGCGATGTTATGACAGGCACTGACGCTATCGGTAACACTACTTCACTCATTTACATTTACAGGTGCAACGGAGCCACCATTAAGCCATTAAGACACTAGCTGAGAACCGCAAAGCATGCTGGGTAGTTTGTCATGTTGTGACACATGTTAGGTTACTGTTAAGATGCAGGTTAGCTGTGACTGTAGGTGCAGTGACAGGATAGAAAGTGTAATTAATCAATAAAGGAGATATGACTGCTGCATTAAATTACATTCTGTTTTCATATGCAAGGTAGCAATGAAATAAAGATTTAAGTATGTATAAAAATAAGTTTTTAAAAAATCCATATGCAATTATTTTTGTGAATATAAAATTTAAAACGCAATAGAATGAATATGCTATTAAAAAAACAAAACAAAACATAGGAACAAAGCATAAATATTGTGTCTACTGTAATGTCAACCAAGAACTTTTTTTTTGTAAAACTTTGATACAATAAAATATTAAAAAAATTATTAAATAAATTAAAATAATACCTTTAATTTAAAAGAAAAGTAATAAGCAAATAACATAATAATAATAATAATAACAGTAGTACACACCATGAAAGCACAATAAAACTAAATAAAATATATACATAATAAGTGTTGAAAAAGAAAACTAACTAAATAAAATACAAATATTGTTTTTCCAATTTTCAAGATGTAACCAAATTTTATCGACAATTTTTCATTTCCCAAAATAATATATTTCACGTTACAATATTTTTTCTTCGCAATTCTCCCAGTTGTTGTCACTTGCTCAGATTGATGTGTTTACAGGCACATATTACCACACAGCTGAGTGGAACAGTAAAACCATATTTTGCACAGAGCATTTTAAACAAACAGAAGCCTGAATGCACTGCCGTGGTACAAAGTGCATTTTTCTCCATAATTACGACACGTTGTCGACGCCGCCTGTCACTTCTACCAAGATTAATTCTGAACAAAATCCATTAGCAGAAAGTATTTGGTCAAATGAGCTTTTCAAATTCATTCCAACTCGCTCAGTTAAAGTGAAAAATCCGAGCACATCCGAGCGAGAGTACTGCAGCCGCTCCAAAACAAATGGCACACAATCACACACAGACGGGGGAATAATGGACTAAGCACTCCGGAACTCATATTTCCTGGTTTTAAACGTATATATGTGTCAGGTGACTCATTTATTTAGAACACATGAAATAAGTTTACACAACAGGAAGTATTAGCATTCACATACATTTATTAAGTGCTATAGAGACAAATACGACTGAGGTGACAGTTCACACCTTAAAGTAGTTCAATGGAGTAACTTTATAACAGATACTCCTCACTCTGTCAAAACTGTAGAAGCTACTTGGACGAGAGTTGAAATGTATTTACTCTTTGGTCCGGTTCACAGAATTCAATTTTCTTGTGCGAATGAATCAATATACAACAAACACCTAAATGTATCAGCGGTTACATGGTTTTCAGTACTATAGACCAAGAGACACTTTACTGTTTATTTTACTGTTATATTTAAAATCACTTTTTTATTGAACTAAACGAGAATTGAAGTTAGATGACCGATTAAGGGCATGAACAATAAAAAGAATAAAATAATATGTGATTGAAGGTGTAGTTAAACTGACTTACTTAAAGATGCATCGTGTAACTTGAGTGTCCGTTAAGTGCTTTTCTCCATGAAGATGTTATGTCTTTGTGTGGAATGTTTTACAGTATGGTATTAAACCTTTCATCATGGAGACTAAACCAGACCAAGTTAAGGTCAGATCTGTGGAGTGGCAACCCCCTTACAGTCAGAATGGTGTTTTTTCTAATTATTTTTGAGCTGTAAAACCACTTCTAATTTAATAAATGTAAGGTAGAGCTGTTTAATGTTATACTGTGGAATGCTCCTGGCAGAGTAATGACATATCCATAGAAACAAGCAGGTGACGGACTCCCAACCAAAAAGTTACATAGTGCACCTTTAATATCAGATACTCCTTACTGTAAAAAACTATGCATGTGCCTCATTGGCTAATCCACCTGTCAATCACGCCCATCCAACCTCGGAGAGATTCACCTTTGCCCAGACTTACATCTTCATGAAGTATTGAAGAAGTGTGTATTCTAGATCCTGGTAGACAGAACCCTGTCAGAACTGAAGAAGCTCCTTGGACAGGTGGTGATATGTATTCACTTTTAAAAACAGGTCCAGTTGATAGAATTAAATTTTCTTTTGAGACTGAACCAAAACGACAACCAAATCCTTCTCTAAGTGCACCTGTAGTTTTTGATAATCCTGTGTACAGCCCACAAGGCAGCAGATGGCCAGCGCTGCTGTTGGATTCTCGAACGCCCAACCGAGAAAGAAGGGCTGAAAGATAGAGAAGAGACAGAAAGGACAGAAGAAGGAGTGAAAGGAGAGGTGAAAGAGAGAAAGGAGAGGTGAGAGAGGAAAAAAAGGGATGAGGCAGAATTGAAGGATGAGTGAGAAAGGAGGTGTAAATCAGAAAGGAGTCGTGAAGGAGAGAAAGGAGGGGTAAGAGAGAGAAAGGAGGGATGAGAGAGAAAGGAGGAGTGAGAGAGAAAGGAGGAATGACAGAGATAGAGAGAGGGGTGAGGGAGAGAATTGAAGGCTAAGAGAGAGAGAGGAGGGATGAGGCAGAATGGAGGAGCAAGAGAGAGAGAGAAAGGAGGTTTGAGAATGAAGGAGTGACAGAAAGAAAGGAGACAGGAGAGCGAGGAAGAAGAGATGAGGCAAAATGGGGGGACGTGAGATAGAAAGGAGGAGTGAGAGAGAGAACAGAAAGGTTGGGGAGAGGAAGAAGAGATGAGGCAGAATGGAGGAGCAAGAGAAAGTAGAGAGGTGAGAGAGAGAAAGGAGGAGCGAGAAAGAGAAAGGAGAGGTAAGAGAGAGGAAGGAGGGATGAGGCAGAATGGAGGGATGAGAGAAAGAGAAAAGGAAGGTTGAGTCTGAATGGCTAGGCTGCGTTTTCATTGTGCACAAATGTCCGTGCAGCTGTGCTCCTGATTACATCCAATCCCCCTCACACAGGTTTGAGGAGCGCTCATTTTACCCTCTCCCTCTGCCCTCTCTGCTGTCAGGGCCCACTGTTCCAGCCCCACTGAGAAACCACAAATAATGCTGTTTTTTTTTTTTTTTCTTCTTTTTTTTTTTTTAAAGATGCAATCGCAAAGAGACTGGCTGATGTGTTTTTTATTATGCTTGGCAGAAGTTCAGTTGATTGTAAATATGAAGAACGATCAGAAAAAAGGTAGAATTTTCCTGGTAGTTCACTGAATGCCCACCCCACTCTTTGATCCCATTTCACACTATACACTGTCTTGTTGGGTAAAGCCATTACAGACCAGAAAATCGATAAATAAGATAGGTGATGTGTCTTGCTCAAGGGCATAATGACAAAATCCAGTGCTAGTAACCATCAACATTTGGGTTAGTGAGAGAAATATAGTATTATTATTATTATATTCATTCAACAAGATAAACTCTATAGGTTAAATTTGTTACGGAGGCTATGACAGTTCTGAGACTTCTTAAAAAGGGGTTATTATGCAAAATCTATTTATTTATTTTCTTTTTGCTTGCTCCAATGTTATAATTAGCGGGATGCACACTGATTGTGTTGTGGTAGCATAGTGAAGGGGGAGTGACTTAACCTAGAGAGCAAAGGGAGCAGGGATTCAGAGCACCAAAATAATAAAAAAAATATATATAGCATTTTTAAACAATAAAAGGTGACATGGTGATCAAAACATGTGCCAAATTTGTCAATATACCCCACAGAAGTAAAAAACTATGACAGTTCTGACCCAATTTATGAAAAGAAAAAGATGGATATACTGTATAGCAGATCATAGAAGTACAGTATTAATAGAATTGCAGTAACACAACTACTTGATGTATAATTGAAAAATATATATCGAATTATTACTACAAGACCTCTTTCAAATACTGTTGCAAAAAAAAAAATTAAAAAAAATGGTGAATCAAGAAAGTGAATGGGGTTGTCAAGGCAAAAGTGTAATATAGAAAAATAACATGGTGTATTTCTAGCTACTGTATTATTAGTAGTCTACTGACATATGGAAACAATTGATACTGAGTTACTTTCCCACTGAGAGGACTCTGGTAAACAAATCCACACATTCTTATTTTACATATTTCCCTTGAAACTCAATAGTATTATTACTATCCTTGTGTGTACTTCAAGGTTATATGTTCTAGGATTGCCAAAAGTATTGAAAATCAGATACTAATCGATTCCAAAACTAGTTATCAAAACTAGATACTCTTTTGAGCAACTATCGATTCTAAAAAAAGTCACTGTCCTGAATAGGTTTAGAATGATCTTGAGTTTATCAGAACAAGTATAAGAGCACATAGTATACACCCATGGATTACACTGATATAAAACCACATGGTAATAGAAAAAGTACTACGATGTAATGGTGAAAATGACATTCTATGGTCTAAATAAAGAGTGTTTTTTATTATTATCATGGATTGGTATTGAGTATCAAGCATAGACTGTATATATAAATGGACATAGCCGCCGCGTTCCAAATAGGAAGTTGGCATGCCGGCTCTTCCGGCTCCTTCTGACTCTGGCTCCCATTGACTTACACTGGAATACTGTGGCCCCTCTCTCTGTAACTGCTGCTGTGAGCCTCATGATCCTGATGTTGTTTTTCGCTATTTTTTCCGGCAAAAAAAATCAGATTCATAATATAAAGCCTGGCTCCAAATTCACTCATATAACCGTTAGCATCGCGAACTTCATTTGAGCAGAGCTGAACGCTATGGGTGAAATCACACTCGCTTAGTCTACTTTTTAATACAGTCTATGGTGTCAAGTGTATTCCTTAGTGTTGAAACTGTGATGGATTTTTTTTTTTGTATCTGTATCGTGACAACACTAAAATTGTCCCATATCCAAAGAGACTACACAATGACAAATGACCCTTATTTTGGGGAGTAGAAACTACAGTAATCAACCAAAGTTATCCAGTCCCATCGGAGCATGCATTTCTTTTAGGTTTATGTGGTGATGTAACAGTGCTTGTGAGGAGAAATATGCAGACAGAACACTCCAGTCGTGATTGTGTCTGATTGGACGTTACTGTGCACTTCCTGATTAACGACGAGGGCCTTTAAGAGAGAGACAATGCCGTTTAAAGGTGAGGTGGCGTAAGAGGTGACAGAGGAGAAAAATGACAGAAGTTGGCGTACACAAAGTTGCTATGGCAATACACAACATAATTTCACTTTTAAATAAGTGGTAAAACAAATAGTAAAAGAGTTATAATTGTATTTTCAGGGTTAAAATAAATGAGAAGAGCATGCAAACTCCATAAATGTTCTAGTAGCAGTAGTAATAGTAGTAGTAGTAGTCGTAGTAGTAGTACTTTTTAGTATTTTACTGTTTGTTTTCTGGAAAAACTTAACACAAATTACAACCCCACTAATAAACTATAAAACTACAGGAAAACTATTATTCTTAGCAGCAGTAATAGTAGTAGTAGTAGTAGCAATAGAAGAAGAAATAGTAGTAGTAGTAGTAGTAGTAGTAGTAGTAGTAGTAGTAATTGTACAGTACACACTAATTGCAACCCAACTAATAAACTATGGGAAGAAAAAAAAAAAAAATCTTTTATAACCATTAAAAATTCACATACAGTAGTCGGCGCCATCTATAGAACCAATTATTTGTAAACCCCAATCTTTTACCATTATGGTCAAGTATATGCCAAAGTGAATTATTAATGTGTACTCAAATACAACCTTCAAGTTTAAATTTAGCTAAAACTCATATATTTGTGGCTCTAAATAATAGCCACTAAAGTACAGCAATAACTCTTTGACCCTATAACCAGCCTTATGTCTAAAAATGCATCCTTAAATAAACAGATTTGAAATACGTGGTTATTGCCGTGCGGTACTTTGTGGTTACTTTGGCTTTGGGTGTGGGTTACGGAGCTCCCTTCTATGTTTCTTACTTAATTATCTCCCAGTGGGACAGAACACAGTGCAGAAGACGTCAAGAGAAACCTGATATCATCCAGAGAAGACAAGGAGAAAAGTATGACATCTCCTGCACCTACACTACGCCAAGAAACTGCTGATGCTACTTCATTTATTACCTATGGGCTATGGGAACAAGAGTTTACATGCTATGATACAAGTGGGACAGAGGGAGGCCTATATGGTGTTCATGGGTTTCTCAATGATGAAAAATGAGGACTGTTGCCATAGCGATTAATAATTTAAACACAAATTGTTCCGAAATGCTGTTTGATGCTTTAAATGTGATTTATTTGTTGTTGCTTGTGAGGATGACGATGAACTCTTGAATCTTGAAGATGTTGAAGCTCAAAGAGGAAGCTCAAATTCATGAATATAGGTTTTGAAAAGCTTTGTATACATCAAGAAGAAAAAATGTATACTAAGTTCAGGTTACAGACAATGGTAACCAGGGTTCTTCTCTCAAACACTCAACGTTCCACCTTATGATGTCATGTGGTAATACAGGAAGCGCTTCACTGTGTTTTTAAACTCCATACACCTTCACGAGATCATCCCCTGACGGTCTTAAATAGAATACTATAAATATAAATATAGTTACATTGGATAATTTGAGTATATTTTGAAGTATATAGTTTGAGTATATTTTAAAACAAGATGTGCCAATAGAACAAGAAGCCTTTTTCGTATTTCAAGTGAAGTAGCATTTCTTTCCTGATTTCTATTGAGAAATTAATTACAACCAGGCAATTTGGATCGGCAAATCTTATTTAAAAAGTACACTCAAATGAAGATAAATTCTACTTGATTTAAGCACTTTTTGCAGCTCATTTTGACTCTAAGTGGTGCTTATACAATATCTGTGGGCAAAACAAATTTAACTTTATGTAAAGGTCCTGTATTGCTCAAATTAGACCCTTGTGAGCTAGAAGCCATGTTATAATGTTGTTACCTCATAAAAACCATACCTGGAGTTGTGTTTTGTTTCATTCACACATGTTTGAGTAATTCAACACTCCCACTTCCTGTATTACCAGATGACATCAATGTTTTCAGTCTGAGAAAAAAACAAACCTAAATAAGGAGGATTTGTGCATTAAACATGTGATGAGGAAACAACATTTTAACACAGATCAGAAAATAGTGTAATATGTACTCTTTAATGAAAACACAATCAGGCACAGTCCCTTTAAGATTCAACTTAAGTAATTTCAGTAATTACAGTGCAATCAGTACATTCTCTGTTGTAGAATCGATGGAGGGGCGTGGCTGTGTTGTGGAGTGATGTGAGGAGACAGGAGCCACTATACCAGGCAGTGAGTGGTCCATCGACTTATAGACAAACCGAAATGGAGACACAGAGCCTGAGCAAGCAGTGGTAATAGCTCCACCTATGACGAATAATCCTTGTTTGACGCAACACTTCATCTTACTAAGAAGCCAATTCATCGCGAAGGCATCAATCTGGCTTTGTGATGGAGAAGTGTGATCGAATCACTGTACAAACAACGCCCAGGGTACAAACTCCAGCTTCGGTGCATCTGTCCCACTGCCAAACACGGAGACAGATCTATCCTACCACAGCCGTAAACAGATAATCTATGAAGAGGACACAGAGACTCCCACAAAAGACGTTATCAACTCAGATTGTTCAATTGTTGGGGGAAAAATACTGTTGGCTGGTTTCCCTTTTGTTTTTTTCACAAAGTTACAAATTTGTCATGCCATGGACTACTTTAACATGTCAAACTATTGAATCCAGTAGTAGTAACATCATAAGTGTAGTAGTAGCAGTGGTAGTAGTAGTAGTAGTAGTGGCACAATAAGAAATGTATTAGTAGTAGTACTAGCAGTCAAAAAGTAGAAGGTTTAGTAGTGGTAGTAGTAGTATAGTAGTAATAGTAGTAGTAGTAGTAGTAGTAGTATTAGTAGTAGTATTAGTAGTAGTAGTAGTAGTAGTGGTAGTAGTAGTGATCAGGTATCAGTAGTGGCACTTAAGTAAGAAATGTATTAGTAGTAGTACTAGCAGCCAAAAAGTAGAAGGTCTAGTAGTAGTATTAGTAGTAACAGAAGTAGCGCAGGTAAGTGTGGCAGGATTCTCTGGCGTGCTGCTCAACAGATTTTTTTTTTTTTTCTAGTAGTAGTAGTAGTAGTAGTAATAGTAGTAGTAGCAGTTCTAGTAGTATTGGCAGCAGTGTTAGAGGTGCAAGTAAAAGCAGTAGAAGCAATAGTAGAACTAGTAGTAGTAATTAGCAGTAGCAGTAGCAGTAGCAGTAGCAGTACTGGTAGCAATAGAAACAGAAGAAAATGCAGTCATAGCGGTGGTACTTTTACAGTTGTAAAAGTATAATATAGCAGTAACTGTAGTAGTAGCAGTAGTATTAGTAGTAGGAGAAGTACATGGACATTTCTATCACAAAGAACTCCACAAAGAAGACCACATCATAGCCCAATCACTTCTCTGCACAAGACAGTAATTGCACCAAAGTCTGTGTCACTAAATACATTTTAAAAAGTCCAAATAGGGAGCCAAGGGGAACCCCAGAGGTCTTCTCAGAGCTCTTGAACTACAAAACACCAGACAATTATTATGATTTGTGTCCAATGCTTCCATAAAAGTACTGCTAGTTCCACCGGAGAGGGGAAGTGGACATTTTCAGCCAAAGTCTGTCTCTGAGGAACTTTGTGAAATAGTCTGTTTTCGAGTCTAATCAGACCTGATGAGACTGGAGCGCTTTTTCAGCTGTCAGGAGGCATGTTGGGACCAAAGGGAGAATAAAATACTACTATTAATTGATTTGCTATTTTTGTAGGGCAAGTGCTTTAATAATACAAACTAAATTAGGTTCTCTGTTGGATTGTTGGACATGAAAACACAGGTCAAAAACAGGTCTTCACTGAGAGAGCGAGATGACAGCAAAGTTCACTGTACCCGTACCACAGTTATAATATAATAGTTCTTTATGTAATTTCATAGTACTTTTATTGAAAAAAAACCCATAAATAAATAAATAAAAATAAAAATAATAATAATAATAATAATAATAATAATAATAATAATAATAATAATCTACTTGCATGATACATTCACTTCCCACATGATGGTCAAGTTAATTGATAATTGTTTTATTCAGGACATACTTTAAGTGTAAGAACTAAAATAAACAGTTACAATTTTAGAAATAAAGTAATTTAAATTTTCAATCTAATATACGGGGAAAACAAACTATTTAAACTATTTAAAAACTGTCAGTCTGAAGCCATAAACCACTCTAAGTACTCTATGTATTCTTAAACAATATGGGTGACTGAATGAAACGACATTGGTTGAAGCTGGGATTGAACCATCAACCTCGCTGTTACATAATGACTATATCAGCTGAGACATGTCATCTCAAGTTTAGAAACAGTGCATTAAGCTGGAGATGTGCCAATAAACCCATTTAAATTCAGATCAAAATTCAGCTAAATGTCAGTGATCAATTTGTGACTTTTTAATGGTGAAGTCTGCAGCCAGTCATCTGTCTGTAAACGCATGTTCTTTGGAGCAGAATTCAAACTTTGGAGGAAAAAAGTAAGTCTATATTTTGTTCAGGAGGTTAATATCGACAGCCATACGTATTTGGTTTTAATCAGACAAAATAAAATCCTACACTATGCAACTCAGGTAGTATTCTTTGTTGTATCTGAGGCATAAATCAGAAGCTTGTTAGCTGATAGGAAAGTGAAGAAGAAGAGATTGCGCAGACAGTATCGGAGGTGACAGGCGTGGTCAATTAAAAGTTTCAGAGACCACCCAGGCGGTCATTGGATTTTAGACAGGGAACAAGAGGAAAGCAAAACTCCCAGAATGCTGAGGGCAGGAGTGTGCGATTTGGAGCAAAGAGTAAAAAAAAAAAAAAAAAAAAAAACGAGAAGCAAAAGGACTCATCTCGGAGTAGTGGAAGAGGTCAGGAGAAGAGTTAAGACGCGTGGTCCTCCAAGCGTAAAAACTCATTCCACCTTTTCGACTCCCAGCCCGAGAGAGGGGAGCAGAGACGGCTTCTTTACCCAGCTTCGAGCCTTCTCCCTGGGCTACATAGGTGCGGGGTGCCCCTCTCTCTTCTCTGCTCACTGACCCAAACCGAGGAAATGCAAAGAGGAGACGAAGAAAACGCTTGAAAATGGAACAGGAGGTGTCGGAAGCAGAGATTTGAGGCTGGCTTACGGAGTAGTGTAAAGCAACAATGATCGGCCTATATTCGAACTATGTCAAAGTAGCAAATCTTGTAACTGTAATGGAGGACACTGACTATAATTTTTTAATGGCTACAGAAATTAAAGTCAAATGAACATTAAATTCAGTTATCTGGTCTGGGACGTGAAGGTCTGGAGTCTGGAGTCCATCTTTGCTAACTGCTGCAAATTGGGTAGGGCACTTATGTTCTGGAAAACGTCACGCTAGCCTCTCAGTCTCTGTCTCGCCTGCTACTGTGCATGGACTACAATTTTTACATTTTTGAGGGTCTCCAAAGCATAAATCCTCTACTATGAAAATTACAGTGAAGCATTAACATTTTTTTTTTTTTTTAAACGTTTTAATTTTATTAGCTGTACCTGTTAACTTGAAAACAACCATTTCATGACATCACAAGGTGGAACAGAGCATTTTGAGCTTTGGAAATGTAGACAGCCTAATGAAAAAGGATTACTCTGTGATTACTGTGTGAATGAAACACAGGAGGTAACTAAAACTCTAGCTAATTTGTGTAAGACCTTTAACCAAAGCGTGACCAACTTAAGATTGCAGAATGTAAGTTTTATCATTACAGGAAATTTCAGTAAATAATGAAAAGAGTGGATGGCAGAAAACATAAAAACACTAACCAAACCGAGGTGACAAAAAGCAGGTTTGGTTAGTGATTGTGTGTTTTCTTCCGGTCGACGTAAATATGTTCGTGTCCCTGTCCAATCAGAACCGTTCCCGACCCCCAGACGTTGAGCGGAATTAAATAAAGACGATTTAACGTGTTTTCCATGTAAACCTCAATTCGGAATTATTATTACCATGTAAACTCGAAGGAGAATAGTTTAATTCCGAACTATTTAATTTGAAATAATTAATTCGGAATTAAAAAACATCATGTAAACATGGCTAATAAGTTGCATTATTTATTTTATTACCTATTTATAAACAACTTCTGGACTTGCATTTGCTAACTGCTCACAAATAACATGTCATACTATGGATTTTGACACATTTTCTCTAATTACTGCTTAACATTTGACATTTCCGATACATCGCCCAAATGCGTGAAGGCTGTTAATTATCTGTATAGTAGCTAATTATGCTGGTCAGATCTAATAAGCTAACTCACATTTTTGATGAACTCCTCATTTCTGATACGTGCTTGAAGCCCTGCTACTATTAATTCTACAGCTACAATTGCTCCTGCTGTTACTATTACTGCTACTACTACTACTACTATTACTACTACTGGTACTACTACTACAATACCGACTACAACACCTCCTACTGCAATATGCAATCTGAAGACAGCAGGCCAGTTCTTGTAATTTCTTTTTTCTTTTCAAATCATACAACAATGCCTTGGTCATTAAAGTAAATACGTACATAATCATAGCCATAAAGATTGAACAAATCTAGTCATTTTCCCATGCAGCTCTGACCATACACTGCCCACTTAATCGCCCGCATACCAAACCTTTCTTTTGAAGCCGCTCCCAAATGGATCATTATAACGGCGAATATTTTTGGCGCTACATGAATCAGGCCTGGCACTCCGGCACGGTTTTTACTGTTGGCCTTTGGCTCGCTTAAAACCACATTAGGGACAAACTTGTGATAAATGGTTTTGGAAAAGTGGGACTGTGTAAGAACTGCGTTTTCGCTTTTCTGCAGGGATGTTTTTTAAAGGTGCTGTACTTGATTTTTTACTGTCTTAAAGCTTGAAAACAGACCTAGTTCATTTTCAGCCATTTGCAGTCCAAAGAGTCCAAAACTATTCCTCGCTTACCTTATGCATTCTGACCATCCTTATAATTCATCACTAGTTTAGAAGACCGACTTTTGCCGTCATGGTAAAGGTAACAACAACTAGCATGCTAACATGTACTTCCTGACTCGATAAATGGTCACAATTTTAACAGCATTCTTGTATACAGACGTCTTTTAACATCAAGAGCTGCTCATACAATATATCTGTATTAGGGCAAGACAAAAAATCTAGTAAAGACATATTTTTTTAGTTTTTACCATTTGTAACATGGCAACAAACAATATATAGTTCAAGAAGTCATTGATGAAGAGGTGAACTGGAGAGCGGAGTCCCAAAGTGGAGAGTCCATACAGAAAATAACTTCAAGGAAAAATACATGTACATTACTACAGTATGTGTTTCATGGGTCTTTAGCTGCATGGTTTTCTTATTATCTTTTATTAAGTGAAGGGAACAGGCAGTTATTGCATTTGGGTTCGATCACACTTCTTCAATATTTCATCAGTGGAACATGTTTTTTCACCAAAAATTCTATTGAAATTCCAAATGTCCAAAACCACAAATGATGTATTTCTCAAAATCGTGCTTTGATTACATGAAAACCTTTTGTAGCCTTTGAACTTCAACCAAGCACAATTTTCTCTTTTCTCAAACAATTTATTTTATATGAAGAAAAAGGGCACAAAACCAAAAACAATATGGATAAGTTAATGACTGGTCTTCAATTGTTGGATAAATAAATGACTGAATAATGAAATAAATCATCTAAAGATACACACATTGTTTCTAATGTTTCAAATTCAAACACAGTATTTTCAGTGGGTTATATTCACATCACATCTGATTTTGAGTGCTGTTTTCTGTTCCACAACATGCTTGTCTCTGGAATGTTCCACAGTATAACTTTAAACCTTTCTAGATCCATGGAGACAAGCAGGTCAGTTGCAGGTCAGATCTGTGGAGAGGTGAATCCACTCACAGTAAGAATGTATGTCTTTCAAGTACTTCTTCAAAACATCTAAAATTGCAAGATAGATTTGTTTTAAAGTCACAATGTGGAACATTCTAGGCAAAGCAACAACATCTGTACATACTGTTTCATATTCATGTTTCAGCTTTTGAGTACTTGCATGTAGATTTTGATTTCAATTTCCATAAGCTCCCCTGATATGAGGTAGAGCTAAATCAAATAGCTTTTACTAGTAAGAACTGTAATGCTGACGTATTCTTCATAGTAAAAAACAATAGACATGATGCCCTAATTATTTAGGTTATAACTGGGTGTTTTGGTTCTCAAAATGATTATCCAATCACATGAGCCTCACGAGTCTCTCACTTGGGTTGCCAATTTCAATGATGAAATCCAGTTGGTTTAAACCTAAAAGGACTCACTGTCAGTACTCCTCACTATCTAAAGGCCAGCAACCGTAGCCGATCATTTATCTCTGCAGCCTTTGCAGCTCAGTGAAAGAATTCTGGAGGTTCTGAGCTTTCTCATGAAGCATGGCCTGTCCATATACTGAGAATGAAAACGTAAGTGTACTCTATCTGCAGATAAGGACTAGCAACCCAGGTTCAGGGTGAGTGTAGTACCTTAAAAAAAAAAAAAACATTAAGAGTGCAGGCATAAAGTTTCTTTAAGTTGTTAATTGCTATCGATTGGTAACGATCTTAACCTTTAACCGTTCTGAAACCCCTGTATAAAACTAATTTACCTACATGCGAGCAGCTTAATGAACATATTTAGTGTGTTTATCTGAGTTGCTTTTTCTTTGTTCCACTTTGAGTCTTGGTCCCTAAACTCTTGTCTCGATGCTTGCCCCTTTGAGCCTCCACATTCATCACTATTATGTCTGCTCCTGTCAGCTCCAAGAAAACATAGCACACACTTTCTGGTACTCTCAAGCAGCTTGTTAGGAATCTGTTTTTTGTTTTTTTTTCCTCCAATTTAACAGAAATTAAAGTAGTATCGACTTTTTTTTTTTTAAACAAATCACTACATCGTCCATTACAACATCTATTTGCTCCTAAGTGCTCTATTCTTTCTTAAGGCTGTTTTTTCTATTGGTCTTTTAATAATGGTCGCTACATCTTACAATAGAGCAATTCAAGTGGCAACATAAGGGTACTGCACAGGAATACGTGGATGGAAAAGCTGGTTTACTGGCAGGACAAAATTGAGGCTAAACAAGGCTAAAGCTAAACTACACTTGCTGACAATGCAGAGAAGGACTGAACCAGGACTTATGGACTAAACGAAAGATAAACCAGGAATACATCAGGATTTCTTCAGATGCAAACAGGAACTAAACCAGGATTAAACCCAAGTCTAAACTGGTACTAATCTTAAATTGGGCATGCAAAAAAGAAAGTTTAATGATGATTTAATGAATTTAGAACATTTTATACTTATTTCCGTTGATTTCACAAGTAAAATGATCATCACTAATTAACTGTGTAACTTTTCTGCTACCAGAGATGCTATTGCTTTGCCTGTAATGTTCCACAATATGGTTTTAAACTTATATATGATACATTCATTCAGTTATGGGTGTTTATATTGCTCAAAAATACCTTTAAAACATGAATTCTTATGCGAGTTGTGTCACCTCTTCACAGATCTCACCTGTGAATTGTTTCTATGGAGATTTAATGCCATACTTTGAAATACTGGAGGTAAAGCAATAATATCTCCATATTTGTATGGAGACAAGGGGCCTCTACCAGAAAAGTTACACAGTGTAAGTGTAAACCATGGGTAAACCAACATAAACTAGGACTAAACTGGAACTAAACCAGGTCTAGACTAAGATTACCACAACAACAGACAAACTTCAGCCATTTTTTATTAGTTTTTATTATACTCTAACCACTCTACTACAACTTGACAACCACTGCTATAGAACAAGCAAAAGGAGTTGGTACAATGTCAAAGACTGGCAGCTTTAGTTATGTGAGGCAATTTTAAAGCAGCATTAGCATCACAGTAATCCTCTTAGATACGGCTAGCCAAAGGATTTCACTACATGCAATTAAAGACGCCATTAAAGTCATGCAGGGCTCTATCCAAATTGAAAAAAGAATGTAAAAAAAATGACAATATTTACTGAAATGAATTATTACAACCATGGATCAAATTCCACAGGGGACAATAGGAGCAGCTGGTATGACACATGAAATGCAGGCATAATTGGAGTAAGCAGAGGTGACCTTATCGTGGCTGTATGCTGGCATTGGTCATGCCGAGTTACTTATGTGTCATGCAGTGTTACAGCGAGTGTGAGGGGATCCAATGGAGACAGCTGGGCACATGACAGCTGAGCCAATGTCACCAGGGATTCAAAGAGGACATATATACTCTAGGATCATACTACATGGAAGATAGCTGGATATGTTTACAGGAATTTTTTAATCTACCAATATACTAAATGTGGTAAAGGTCCTATATTGCTTAAATTTGACTCTTGTGAAGTTAAGGCCATGTTATAAAGTTGTTAATCTCATTAAAAAGTGAGAGCGAAGCGTCTTGCCTTGAAACAGTATGCGCTTAGACTGGATTTAAACAATCAACTTTCTGGCAAACATTTACTTACTATACACCATTGCCACTCAGATATATTATTTTGTTTTATTCATACTTTGTCCTTCCAACATCCAATCCACCGACCCAAGTCTATGTCCTGCACAATGTACTAAACTCAGCCTAAATATACAGGGTTTGAGTGTTAAACATGAATGAAGCAAAACACAACTCCAGGTATGTTTGTGATGAGGAAACAACATTATAACAAAGGTCAGAAAATAGCGTAATATGAGCTCTTTAAAGTGTTGATTCATAAGTCACTCCATCGGTCAGTCAAACAGTATTAGATCCTTTATTATGGTGGTAATAGTAGTAGTAATAAAGATCTCAGAAATGTATGCATGCCACCACATAATGAAAAACAGACAAAATTAGACCACTTACAAAGAATAATAAAAGAATTATAGTTTTAGCTGTAGGGCATTCTGCTCACAATGCCCATACTGTAGAGTTTTTTTTACATTGTCTAAAACTTATTTTCTCTGACCTTTCACCAAAAAGAAGAGAAATATAACTCTCATGATTTATGTATTATCCTCTGTAATATTGTTTAATATTTATGGAAACTGTAGGTGTATCCACATGAGATGTACGGAATACAATTTTAATAATATTGAAATCATGTATAAAAAGTTGGGAAAGTCTAGATGAAATAAGCAGGTGCATCTGTATGTATCATCACATTTCCGGGTTAGGATTGGGAACACTCAGCATGTCTGGACTGTTACATAACCCATGTCTTATTAATAAGAGATTGTCAGCCCCTGTGACTGCTATGTGATTGCTCTTTTACTGCAAAGGTCAGGAGACAGTCAATGGGAATAACATGGAGACAGAGCCAGGGCGTGGAAATAAGCTAATTACAAGAGGGCTAATAGGGTAAGCAGCAATTACAACATGCATGGACACACTGATGGAATGGGATTTTAAAGGTCCTATATTACACAAAATGGACTCTTGTGCTCTTTAAGCCATGTTATAGTGTTGTTACCACATCAGCATACCCGGAGTTGTGTTTTGTTTCATTCACACATTTGAGTAACCCTTTAGTATTAGTCTGTCTACATCTCCAAAGCTCAAAATGCTCTGTTCCACCTTGTGATGTCATGTAGTGGTAGTCTTCAAGTTAACAGCTACTTTTATCTCTTGTTTAGTAGGGCTAGGCAATGCCAGGGCTGAAATCATCCAAATTCTGGAGCACTTCCTGTATTACCAAATTACATCACCACGTGGAACAGAATGTTTTTCAGTTTAAGAGAAGAACTCCTGAATAAGAAGAAAGCTTGAATATGCAGAGTTTGTGTATTAAACATGTGTGAATGAAACAAAACTTCAGGTATGTGTGTAATGAGGAAACAATATTGTAACATAAATCAGAAAATAGCCCTTTAAAGGTGAACTATGTCACTTTTCTGGTAGACGAGACGTCTCCATGTGATAGCTTTTACTGGAACATTCCATAGTATGGCATTACACACCAGAGTACAGGTAACATCTAAGAGCCAAGCCAGCTCACAATAAGACTATGTTTTTCAAGGTATTTTCTTACAATGAAATAACATCTCTACAGAGACAAGCTGATGAAAGCAGAAATGTTAGATATGCACATTTATTAGTTCAAAGTATCAAAACATCAATTAGATACTGGGTTAGGATTATGAAATAAAGTAGACACAGAAATGCGTATTAACATTTGATTGCCATAATTATATGTTTAGTTGCTATGGTATTACCATGCTGTAAAGGAATGTACTACTTTACCAATCAAGCATGCATAAACAAGTTGGGTGAGAGCAAAGTATCTTGCCTAGAAACAGTGTTCTTAGTCTGGATTTGAACCTTCAATCTGCCGGTGAGTGGGCAAACACTACCACTATAAACCATTGTCACTCAAATATATACCTATATATATTTTTCTGTTTGCAATTGTTCTGTTTTCCAAGATCTAATCCACCATCCCAAGCCTATGTCATGCATGAATACAATGTACAGAAACAATAGAAACTCATAAAAGATAAAGATTTGCTGAATAAACACAAGCAATCCTGGCGCTTATATCGAGGAAACATTACAGTCGGTATATGGGCTCTGAAGAGACGCTGAAAAACAAAAGGATCAACATAAGACTCTGTAAGACTTAACATATACTGAGACATATGATATTGGTTATAGAATATGGGTTGTAGAGTATCTTCCATGCGTGTGAAGGACATTGGCTAAAATATTCAGAAAAGAGAGCAGATTAGCGGTCTCCTCTGGGTGAAATGAAGCACACACAGGAATCTTTACTGGGTCAAATACATCTATCAAATACGACCACGTTGGGAGCAGTTATATGGCATTAATAAAGTAAAATGGTGGGATCAAGATTCATTAAGTAGTTCAAGCACTGCAAAGACATCAACTTGACATTGCATCCAATTAAAAAAAAGAAAAAAAAGGAAAATTTGCATGGGTTTTTAAAATGAGAACTGTTGCCATAGCGATTAATCTAAAACCAAATATATATTCTGAGTGGGGAAAAAGTCCTCAAACTACATAAAGTTACATAAAATAAAAGGTAACTGGATACAACTAGCTTAAAGGTGCATTGTGTAACTTTTCTGGTGGAGGGTCCAAAGCATGTTTGTATCCATGGAAATGCTATTGCTATGCCTGTAATGTCCCACAGAGGTGCATTACATTTATTCATCACTCGGGAGACAAGAAGGTCACAGTAAGAATTCATGTTTTTCAATGTACGTTTAATGCTATACTGTGGAACATTCCAGATATAGCAATAACATTTATGGAGACCAGAAAGTCACACAGTGCATCTTTAATTTCATGCTAATAGTAGAGAATAAAATGTTATGGAATTTGTTAACCATTTAAATGCTACGTTTGAACATAAACTAAAATCAGTCCATCAAAAATAGTATACCAAAGCTATTATCAAGCCCTGAAAGGTTCCTTATATGTTTTGTTTCCCAGGCGACCACTCAATAACCTTTTGTGCAGCTCATCAGTTGTTGGTTTAAGCTTACAAGCTAGCAGCCCACTAGGTGTCACCGGCTAAGAAAAACGGGGCTATGGGAAACCAATAGGAACCAGACCAAGAACAAAAGAGAGAAAAACAGAGTCAGGAAATTCAAAGATAAGAGCTGTGATAATGTAATCAAGTATCCATGGATTTCCTGTAACGTTCTCTAAACTGATTTCGAAGCACACAGCCTTCCTCTGGACCTGGTGCCACCATGTTTGGTCATGGAATGAAAAAAAGATGCCTTAAAATGACGTTAATTTAATTTAAGTTGTCTTTTTTGTGCATTAAATCTCTCTTGACACTACCTCATCCACAAATGCTCTGGAGCTGAAGATAAAGATATGGCCTCCAATCTGTATCACACCCCTGTATATCACTCATAAAACATTTTTATACATAGCGAAAATGGGTGAAGTGTCTTGCCCATGAGAACAATGGTACTATGCACTAATTGAAGTCAGAACTGAACCTCAACTAAAGATAAATATTGTACCAGTCAAGTGACCAATTTGAATCTCACTGATTTCTTAAATTATAGCCAGTAAAAAATATTTAAAAAACAAGCTACGACAATAAATTTACAATAAAATCTAGTCAAAATGAATTTAAAATAGAATAATGAATATGTCATTTAAATTTTTTTTTTTTTTTCACTGAGAACACACTCTCATGTGTCCTCTTTGGGTCCTTTCCCTCTGACCTTGTCTCCTCGCTCCTTCCCTTTTTCGTCGCTCCCCCCTCCCCTCGACACTCTTCCCTCATTCTCCTCTTCAATCGCTCCTTCCTTCCCTCACTCATTCCCTTGATCCCTCCTTCCTTCGATCCTTCCCTCACTCCCTCCGCTCTCCATCCCTCAATTCCTACTTCCCTCGATTCTTCCCTTGCTCCCCTATTCCCTCAACCCCTCCTTTCTCCCACTCACTCATTCCCTCACTCCTTTACCCTCCTTCCCTCACTCACTCCTTCCTCAGTCTCTCCTTTCTCCGATCTTTCCCTCACCTCCTTTCTTCTACCTCCTTCCTGATCTCTTCTTCCTCCGATCCTTCCCTTGCTCCCTCTTTCTCTCACTCCTTCCCCTTCTTCCCTCTCTCTCTCCTTCCGTCAATCCCTCCCTGTCTTGCTCCCTCCTTTCCGCTCTCCTTTCCCCTTCTTACCTCGCTCCCTCCTTCCCTCTCTCCTTTCCCCTCCTTCCCTCGCTCCCTACAGCAGCTGCAGCCTTTTCAGAGCACTCCACATCTCTGCTTATTGTGGAGCCAGTATCCTGACCCCTCCACTACCCTGGCCTCTGTTCTCTCATTCATTTTGTGCTGCCAAGTCAGCTCTCCCCTCTCCTCCTCTCATCCTCCTCCTCTTCCTCCCTCTCTCCTCTCCTCCCTCCCTCCCTCCTCTGTTCTTCCCTGCGTGTCTTGAGTATTTAGTATGGAGAGCTACGTTCCCCTAGGCTGCTACATCTCTGCTTCACTTTTGGGGTATGCTCTTTTCATCTGTTCCCCTCCCATTTATATATTATTCCTCAATATCATTTTTCAGCTGTGCCTGTCTCTTTGTCTTCTACTTTCAACATCATCTATCACTCATTTTGTCTGTTTCGGGGCAGGACAAAATTATATGAAAGATGCCTTCAAAGATACGCATTTGGGATTATAGCTACAGTATAGCCTGGTTCTTTGATCTGTCCCATGTTCATTACTGTATTACTACTCCAAGCAGTGGGTGAAACAATGGTATATTTGTCCCTTCATTACCTTTGCAGGGATACGAGTAATGTTGTGTTGTACTCTTGGAGACAGTTTGGATGTAAGTATTAAAATATGCTCTAATAGGACTAAACCAGGACTAAGACTTTTGCGCGACTGAAACCATCTTCCTGACAAGATAGACACATATAACAATGTATTAAATTCATTATTAAAGGTTCTATATTACCCAAACTTGACTCTTGTGAGCTTTAAGCCATGTTAAAATGTTTTTACCTCATCAAAAACACACCCAGAGTTGTGTTTTGTTTTATTCACATGTCTGAGTAACCCTTTATTATCAGTCTGTCTACATCTCCAAAGCTCAAAATGCTCTGTTCCACCTTGTGATGTCATGTTTATTTTTATTTACTTATTTATTTTGCACGTATATAACATATAAAAACACTAGATAAAAAAAAAGTACGTGCCGGAAGAGTCAAAAAACTCAAAAGGGCTTATATTAAAGCCACTTTATAAATACATTAAAACTGAACATTACGAAAAAATTACATTTACACACCTTAGATTAAATACATTTGATTCAAACATGGATTAAAATACAATGAAACATGCCGCAATTGAATGATTATCAAACATTATCATGAAATATCAAACATTTCCTCAAACTCTTTTTAAACATTTCCGATATGACATCCCTAACCAGATGTGAAAATTCGCTCCAGAATTTACAGCCTCTGTATCGTAGGCAAAACTGAGGTCTTGATGTAACACATTTTGGAACATGAAAATTACCAGTTTGACGAGTATTGTATCTATGATTGTACTGTGATTTTAAAGTAAAATGTGAAATGCTCTGGGATCGTAGTTATATTATAAAGAATTTCATGGTGTGGTAGTTTTCACGTTCACAGCTACATTTTACCTATAGTTCAGTAGAGATGGGCAATTCCAGAGCTGAAATAAGCCAAATGGTAATAATGAAGATGTATGGCATTTAAAAACACAGTAGAGCACTTCCTGTATTAACACATGACATCACAGGGTGGAATAAGCGTCTTCTGTTTGAGAGATGAACTCAGCCTAAATATGCAGGGTTTGTGTGTTAAACGTGTGAATGAAACAAAATGATGAGGAAACAACATTATAACATAAATCAAAAATAGTGTAATATGGGCCCTTTTTTATATTTTTACTGTCTTCAAACCACGAAAACTACTACTACGTGGTCACAGGTTATTCCTCACTTACCTTATGAATTCTGATCGTCCTAATTATTCACCATGATGAGCTTATAAGAGCTTTTAACAGCTTTCAGGGGTCAGAACGGACTGTAAAGCTAACAACAACTAGTATGCTAACAGCGCACTTCCTGATTATCAGACAATAAAACTTTATAATAAGATGCAGGCTTATTTTTGACCACAAGAGCTGCTTATACAATATGTCTGTATTGGAGCCTTTAACCAAAACTTTTTATGACATGTATAGGCTCCCCTCATTGACCACATTTAACGAGTTTCCCTGTATTAGAAAACACTATTATCCAAAAAGTACAGCTAAGAGGTTTTTGAAATTGACCATAATGCTATTGTCCATCCAAGAAATTACATTTTTGCAAATTACCTTTTTCCGTTCAACTTAATTAAAGTTGCATTGCTATCATATTGCCCAGAAAATCCAAAAAGCGTGTACATCCAGTCTCTGCAGCATTATAATCTCATTACAAATTGAGATCCATTTCAAACTGAGCTAACAAGTCATTTGAATCATTACACCGTTAACATTCAAACCAGCGTGGAGTCCATAAAAGTAATGCTATCCCACACAGAGATGTCTTTATTTACTGACACCACAGCGGGGGATCCTGGAAGATACACTACAACCAAATGCCAAGATATGAAACTTAATAATGCTCCATTTGTTTCCACTGTAACGCTTTCTGGCATGCTGAATAGGCATAGTTCACATTACAAGTTCTCGCTTCTGGCAAATCAACAAGTTTCGGATTATTTTCGGTTTAAAGTTACTAGTATTGTGAGAAGAGTATCACAATAGTTGTTTTTGTGTGTTTTTAAAGGGCCCATATTATGCTATTTTCTGATCTACGTTATAATGTTGTTTCCTCATCGAAAACATGTGTCAAATTGTGTTTTGTTTCATTCACATATGTCGCATATATCGCTTAAAGTTCACAAGAGTCCATTCTGAGAAATTTAGGGCCTTTAAGTTTGGAGTTGCTGTGAAATGCACAGGGAGCCAACAGGACACTGGATTGATTCATAAGGACTACTTATAATTACTTTGCTTCCATTAGGCTTGTAATGGTATAGTTCAGAAGAGCGATTATTTTAATGGCAGTAGTTTGTGAGTGGCACTTTCAATATGATCAAATGTAGAGGCATCTGAGGCCAGAGGAGAATTACTGTGGTAATGGTTTAAAACAAGTAAAGATTTTCTTTAGCCTATAATAGACACGGCATTTACTTCAGAACTACATCACTACTATACTAGTGATACTTTGCAGTGATATCATGCTAGGGGGGTGCTACATGTATCTCTAATGCTGGAAAGTTTAGCAGTTACCATGAAAACACAATGCACACGTTAGCAAACACTGCCAAAATATTTTAAAATGGTCTTACAGCTCAAGACAAAAATACAAACTGGATTTAATCAAGACATTTTCAGGCACTTGTGATCAATACGAACTTTCATGGTCCTGTGTAGGTGTTTGATTTTCAACAAACATGCTGAGTGTGACTAACTGAAAAACTGTTGGTTAATGCAAACTAGCGTACGACTCTAATTTTAAGTGCGAGAGACTTGTTTAAAGGCACAAATCCGCTCACCTGTTGTAGTTCCAGCTAAGTCGGTTCTTTATGATCAGATTGTGTTAAAATAAAACACAGATTAAAGTCTAAACAGACAAAGCAGGGCTTACAGTTAGCATCATACCTCCAGGGAAGACATCACTTTGAGTATGTCCAATCTTGTCTGATCTTGGAAGCTAAGCAGGGTTAGCACTTGGATGGGAGATTGTTTGTAATATCTGGTGTCACAGCTTGGGCAGTGGCTCTGGTGCAAACTGTTGTTGTGTCCTTAGGCAAGACACTCGCCTTGCCTCATATGAATACAGTGTGTAAGTGATTCATGGTGATTGGCAACCTCGCTTCTGTCAATCTAGTTGTGGAGTGAATGAATAATCCAATGTAAAGCATCTTTTGAGAGTCTTGGCAGGTTGGTAGTTCAAATCCTAGTCGCCATAGTTCATAATGCAGTTATTGTTTCTTTGGGCAATACACTTCCACCATCTATCCATAACTTTGTGAATGTTTTTGTGGGATTGGCTCCTTGGCAGTAGCTGGACAGAGCTATTATGTAATTTTACACAACTTTAAATTGCCACAGACCCTTTTCAATGGAATATTTCCGTAGCAACAAAATTAAAATCATCATAAAAAATATATGTATATGCTAACTCGCCAACAAAACCAACCAAATTAGCCGATGCCATCAGAAATGTCGCATCTGGGGCTGGAGCTAAATCCAATTCCATCCACTGCCCGGCTCCATTTGTAGTGTCTATAAAACCCATTTTAACGGCTACGCGCAACGTCAAGATCGTTTTGCATTCACCAAAGACCGACACAGCCTTCCCCTGCAGAACTGTGCACAGTGTTTATGTATACACGCAAACTCCACCACTGCACCATCGCTTACTCAGCATCCTCCCTGCCTCCGTCTATGGGGTAACTGTCTACTAATCCGCACACAGGAGCCAATGTTACCCAAGAGTGATGTATACAGAAATGGCCATAGAGGAGAAACATAATGGTACGTAATATATATACATGGGAGTGGAAATGTGAATTGGCACCAAGAGGATAGAGGCAAAGAGGAAATTGTTTTAGCTGCATGGAGGAGTTACTAAAGAACAGCAGGGGGTAGGAGCTGCCTTATCACTACTGGCATTAGTCATAGGATAATGAGTTTGGAGCTTGCGATATTTTAAGTTAATGGGGTTGCAAGTAAGATTCATAAGAACACATGGGAGAAAGGAGGACTTAAGTGTCTCTGTTTGGTAGGGAAGAGGGCGAGTTGTTTTGTTAGTACACTAAAATGTTAATAAATAATGTTTTCATTTTTTCCTTTCATTTCTGTGTTGTCATTAAGGCCAGGATGTTAAGAATAAATAAAAAATGTTGAAAACAATGCATTTTAATGTAAAATTCAAACAAAGTGTAACATGAAAAAGAAGCAAATTAAAGCTAGGGACATTCACTGCTAACCAATCATGCCTCCAACAAGCCAAACAGTCATTAAACAAACATTTACACCAAACGCCATTCCTTGGGAAGCAATGTGCATTTTAGCAAATTTGAAAGATTCCAATAAAGAAAACTACACTATGAATCCCTTTAGCAAAAATGCAGTGACAGATTACATTGAAATGCATGATTTCAGACCTGAAAATGCCAATCGCTATTGAACTAAAGGTAAAGGGTAGCTGTTAACTTGAAAACTACCACTACATGACATCACAAGGTGGAACAGAGCAGTTTGTGCTTTGGAGATGTAGACAGACTAATAATGCAGGATTACTTAAATGTGTGAATGAGTATGTTTTTGAGGAGGTAACAACATTATAACATGGGTAAAAACTCAGAAGTATCCGTGTTTGTTAAGAATCAAGAATCTTCACAGCGATAGGACACTCCAGGCTGCGATTAGTCCAAGCACAAGTTAATCAGGATGCCAGGAGCAGCTGAACACAGACCTGGATAAATGACCTCAGATTGGAAAATAAGCCAGTGAGTGCAATGCTAAGTCCACACACAGCTGAGTATGAGGCTTAGGAGCAACGAGGGACAGATGGAAAACAAAGATGACAACAAGTGGATGATAGAGCGCTGATTTGCTCCACTGTTAATTTTGTCAATTAATATAGGCCCGTTTTGTCATTTTTGTGTTCAATCAGTCGCCAACCAACCAACTAAGAGATTAGACTCAATGCTCAATACCAATTCCAATGCCACAATGAAAACAGACACTTTCTTTAGACAATAGAATGTGATTTTCAATATTAAATGACAGTACTTTCTTTTATATTACTATGTGACCTTATATCTGTGTAATCCGAGTCATCCAGGTAGGTTTCATAGTGATCCATGGGCGTATACTAGTCTATGTGCTCTTACTTGTTCTGATACAGCTCAAGATCATTTTAAAGACATTCAGGAAAGGTTCATTTCTGTCCCGGAATGTGACTTTTTTAGTATCAATACCTGTTCAAGTGAGTATCTAGTTTCAATATGAGCTTTAATATCGATTAGTATCTGATTTTCAATACTAACCGCACAACCCTTTGATTAATAATGAACAGCTAAATTAATGGTGCACTTTTTCTGATGAAGGGAGAGACCACCCTGCTTGTCTCCATAGAGATGTTACTGCTTTGCCTGAAATGTTCCACAGTGTGACACTGAATACAAGGAGATCAGTTACAGATCAGGTCCTTGCTGAAAGTAAGAATGTATGTTTTCAAAGTATATTTAATTTGCACGAAAACACAAATGATTAGATAGCTAAGTTTAAGTTAAGTTCATACTGTGGAACATATTCATAGAAACTAGCGGTGGTAGACCAATAAATTAAAGTTAGTTGTCATGGAGATGGATTGTTATTCTTTGCGAGTATTGATCCTTACCCCAACAATGGTAGAATCACTTGGCAGTCCAACAGCTGGCAGTTCGATTCCCACAGTAAGTCCTATTCATACTGTTACTGTTTTCCTCGAGCAAAACACTTCACCTTATACTTACCACTAATGCTTTATAGTTTTTGTCTTACTGCCATGAAATGTCATAGTCAGATTTGAATAAGACTCAACACTCGCCTGGGTATTATCTATTATGTAAGTGTTCTGTAGTATTAGCAGTCAGGAACTCCTTTCTTCTCTCTCTATCCCTCCTTTTCTCTCTCTCTTTTCTCATCTTCCATCTCAGTGGAGCCTGTAGAACATTTTGATTTACTTAAGTGAGTCCATACTGCGTTCCTTCTTGTGTGTGTGTGTGTGTGTGTGCGTACTGTGTGTGTCTTTCTTTATGTGCGCGAAGCTTAGATCCACACCAGCAGCCACTCACCTCAACTTCATTAGTCCGATCAATCATTGACTTCTGCTTTTGTCTTTTCTCTCTCATATCTGGCCCCATATCGACCCAACTGCGTGTCAAGACTTGCTATATCTACCCATATATCTCTTCATATCTCCCCTTTCGCATATTGTTCATTGATTAGGCCTGGGTACTGTGGAGAAATATTTATTTTTCCTATACTTCTCCATCCCCTATATCTAGTCCATTCAGCACCGTATTGATCGGTTCTGGTGTCGAGCAGAATTGCCCACTTGGTCCCAAAGTAAAAAGCACTAAACGTTATTTGCGTTCCTGTCTACCGCTTGGCCTTGACCCCCTGTTAGCATTTAGCATAGACGTTTGTCAATAAGTGCTGGCGTCAATCGGGCATTTGCAAAGAAACTGCTCTTTTGCTCCTCTGCACAGTTTGTTTTTTCCGCCTGGGTTGATAGCATTGGCGTCTGCAGTACTTCTTATAGGCGGGACTGCTGAGGTCTTTTGGCGGCCGGTGTGCTCTCTCTCGCAATCCTTCTCTTTCTCTCTCCTCTTTCTCTCTCTCTCTCTGGGGACTGAGTCAAAGTACAGAGTAGTTATTAGTGCAGGTCAGCAGTGCTGGTTTAAAACAGCATACTGTACACTGGCAAACGCATGGTTAATGAAGATTTGGATCGCAAAAACAACACTTCGGAAGTAGTAGCTTTTTCAGTTCCGATACCAATAATGATACTTTGATTTTAAAGGTGCATTGTGTACATTTTTGGTTGGGGGTTCATTACCTGCTTGTTTCTATGGATATGTCATTGCTCTGCCTGCATGTTCCACAGTATGACATTAAACAGCTCGACATTACATTTATGTAATTATAAAAAATACCTAGAAAAATAGGCTTTCTGAATGTGAGCGGGGTCGCCTCTCCACTGTTCTGACTTGTAACTTGGTCTGGTTTGGTGTCATAAATCAGAAAGGTTTAAAACCACTGTGAAACTCCAGACAAAGCAATAACATCTCCATGGAGAAAAACATTTGACAGACGCCCAATCGGAAAAGTTACACAATTCACTTTTAAGTGTCTGCCAATAACAGTGCAGGGGTTATTTATCCTACAAATAACTATAGAACGGCATATCAATAAAACATAATGAGATGTAAATAGTCTTATTATATCAATCAGGATGTCATCTTAACCGATATCATGGAACCGATACCTGATCCATCTCATTGTTTAGTACTTGACAATACTCCATGCCAGTATCGGTATCAGTGCATCCCTATTTGGAACAATCTCCATGGAGATAAACATGTGTTATGCCTTACTGAAATGTTATAGCCAAAGGAACAACATTTCCATAGGCCCTCCTCCAGGCAAGGAAAGAGTCATGTTAGTGGAGATGCAAGCCCACAGCCCACAGCTCAAAATAAGCATGTATGTTCTTCTTTTTTCCAGTGCAATAAAAACACCCAAAATGTTAAAAAAATATATATACATTTTTTGTACAGATTCTAGTATTCCTGATAATTATCAAAAATTAAAATCCTTGTATTTAACTTCATATATGTTGACAATGAAAATATTTCTATCAAACCACACCACCAAATGTGTCTATTAGAATAGAAACTTTGACTACACCCAAATTTCAGTTACACAATAGACCTTTCAAATGTTGTAATGAAACTCACACGAAACTCAGAAATAGTGGTTTTACTTGGATTGTGCAGAACCAGTGGAATATCTGTTGGCTCACTAATGCAATAAAATGGTGGCTATATTGTAGTTGAATCATGATGAGTGTTAATATGAACTGACTTTAATAGTGGGTAAAAGAGAGGGAGAGATGCTTGGGGGGGAAAAAAAAGTGGTTATAGAACAGCAGTAGCAGTAACTGTAAAAACACTGGATAACATTGTGATTCCCACCCAGACTTACTCTTTCGGGGAGGAGAGAGAAGAAAAGAACTCAATGCAGGGCTGTGACAGTAAACAAAAAGAGGAAGAGAGAGGGAGAGAGAGAGGGAGGGGGAGAGAGGGGGGGAAAGAGAGAGAATAGGAAATAAAGGTAAAAACATCCCACTGCTCCTGTCTGAGCAAAAACTATGGTATTCTACAGCTCTCGACTCCCTCTAGACTCAAAGAAGTAGCAAAAACGCAGCTAAAAAGCGTGGAAAAATCAGATGTAACGTGGGAAGAATAGAATCTACTGAGAGACTACACTGCAATTACTAGAGTTTAATAAAAGAGCCAGATGCCCTTCCCGAGTATGACTGCAAAAATTCAACCTTGTCAATTTTTTCTTCAGTTTCTGCTGTGTTATAACACATAAAGAACATGAGTAAACATAGAAGAAGAAATGTAGAAATGCATTGGCCAAGGACACAAAAACAGTATGTATTTTGTTGAAGCAGGAATCAAACCCTCAAATCTAGAGAGACTACATGAAACCAATCACTATAATAAAACAATATGAATAATAAGAGTTAAATAATAGAGTCAGATGCCCTTCCTTTCAGCTGTGTTATAACAAATAGATGTGTTTTGCCCAAGGATACAAAAATAATATGCATTTTGTCAAAGCAGGAATCAAACCATCAACTATCCAGTTACTAAGTCTTACATAAACAATTCTGGTCAGTACAAGATAAAAATAAATAAAGTAAATTAAAATCCTTAAAGAAAGTATTTCTTGGACCAATAAGTATAAATCTATGGTAGTCATTTTTTTTATTTTTTCTTAATACAAAACTTAAAAATATTGAACCAATTTGATTCAAACCAAATAGTTCAGGTAAAAAAGAGAAATTATAACCTGCACTAGACAAAACTACTCAAATTAACATTTTAAATTCAAGTAATTAAGAATAAATTTTTTTGTTTCACTGGTAGATAAATTAGCTTGATATTAAAACACTGATAATGGAAAAAGAAAATGAAAAACAACTTGAAAAAAGATTCTCAGTTCAAATCATTTCAACATATCTAGCATTGGTTGCTTTTGGGAGCACAGTATTCACCACCGCTACATAACACACAGTTCACCCCCGTAAACAGCCAATAAAAATCTGTACAGAGGAGCGAAAGGAGGCTAGAAGACGAATTTGGGAGAGAGGGGGTGCATTCTCTCTCCTCATAGCCTCCCCGGGTGGTTCTCTCTTTCCCCGTCTCCCTCCTTCCTTCTTTCCTTCTATAAACAACCACAACAACGCTCCATTTCTCTGTACAGGCAAAAGCAGAGCAGGTTTGCCTTTCCCGTCCACTCCCCACAGAATCAGCGGTGCGAAGGAAAGCAAATGTATAGACAGACGGGTGGAGAAAGGGAGGGAGAAAGAGGCGGGAAAGAGAGAGAAACAGACCGAGAGAGGGAGGATCAGAGAGGGTGAGAGAGGTAAGGACGGAGGAGTGAGAGAGCAGGGGCAGGTAGAAGGGAGAGAAACAGGCAGAAAGAGAGAAGGAGAGATGAAGAGTGAGAGAGCAGAGGGAGAGAGATGGAGAGAGGAATGGAGAGAGAAACAGAGGAATGGAGAGAGAAAGGGAGGACTGAAAAGAGAGTGAGAGAGAGGAATGTAGAGACACACACAAAGAGAGAAAGATGAATGGAGAGAGAGAGATAGAGGAATGAAGAGAGAGGAACACAGAGAGACAGAGAGGAGGGAGGGAAACAGACAGAGAGAAACATGGGAGTACAGGGAGGAAACAGTAGAGAGACAATAAATTAAGGATTAGTCTGTAAGCTCAAAAATGTTAGCCTGAAACACATTTTACATTGTACAACTTTATCATATACTCTTAACATACTGTAGCCTGCCACAGATGCCCTGGAAGATTCGAGACCGCCTCTCTGCACCCGTGACCTTTAAAAAACACTAGCTCACTCACACTCAGACAAAAATATCAAGTGTATTGCCCAAAGACACAACAGAACTTTAGCCACAATGACATTTGAACAGCCAACCCACTCTGCTACTGTCAGTACATTCACTAGTATAATACTCACGTTATGCTATACCCATACATAACATTGCTACTACATTCTCATATACTTTCTACTTATAAATAAATATACCGGGTATTTCTCCCTCTGGTAAAGTGGAGAGGGGAAAAAGGGCATACACACACATACACACAGACACACACACACACACACACACACTCCGGATGTGGCCAGAGTGATATTTTAGATGTTTGGCTGAACGTGGCTGGTTTAGGTCAGACTGGGACTACGTTAAGGGAATCCAGACCACACAAGTTCCCATAAGTACACACAGACAGGCGTACGCGCGCACATCCTCTTATCCATGCGGGGACGTGGAGTTTCAAAGCGCTGGCTCCGATTCTGTTTATATGGTAATGTATACAAGAGCGGACGTGGGCGTGTCTGATGCCCGGTCCCCATCAGTGCGTACCCAGTTGTCTCTCTTCTCCTCCTACAGCTCCTGCTTATGCCTCTTCAAACTTAGATCTGACTCCACTTGCGGTTAGTCTTGGTTTGCTAGCGTCTGTTTGCGATCACACTCGGCTACAGGAGAATAAGCTGATCTGGGGTCAGCGTTCAGTCGGCGTGACGTGACATCTGCTGCTTGTAAAATGATTTTTTTTTTTTTTTTTTTTACAGCGAATACAATGGTTCATACTCTGCTAAATATCTGATGTACTAGAATTTGTCATAATTTCAGATAAAGGGCAGGGGCCTAGTATAACTCTATGGGAGGTTCACTGATTTTGATGTTTAACTTTATGATTTTTTAGGGACTGGCTCCACACACACATGCAATATTATCTTTTAAAAGTAACTGTTCTGCCAGTTTTAAAGGTCCTATATTACACAAAATGCCATGTAATAATGTTGTTACCTCTTCAAAAGCATACCCAAAGTTGTGTTTTGCTTCATTCACACATATTTCATGTTTTAATATTATATTTTTCAATCTGTCTAAATCTCCAAAACTTTAAATGCTCTGTTCCACCTTGTGATGTCATGTAGTGGTAGTTTTCAAGTTAACATCAACATTTTTCTTTTAGTTCGGTAGAGATTGGCAATTCTGGGGCTGAAATGATCGAAATGATTCTAGTGAAGGTGTATGGAGTTTAAAAACACAATGGAGCACTTCCTGTATTACCACATGGTATCACAAGGTGGAATAGAGTGTGTTAAAAATACATAAATGAAACAAAACACAACTCCGGGTATGTTTTTGATGAGGAAACAACATAACAGATAAAATAGTGTAATATGGTCTTTTTAGTGTGTATATTTTTTCACCAGGGTCACTTAAAAGGATCAATATATAAAAAATACATTTCTGATCAATAAATACTCGTCCTTTTTTGCAGTGTGTATTCTGTATTCTCCATTGGAAGACATGTTTTAGTAGATTTGGGTCTGCACAATGGGTTGACATGGGTAAAACATGCAGTCCCTCTGAGCAGGTTCTGAGGCAGCTACAGGCAACAGCTCACATGGCCTTGTCACTCTCCCAATGCTAAAAAAAAAAAAAATAGGTAAAATAGTCACTTCACCACAACTGCCACCAGGGCGGGGTCAGAGAAACTGTCTTCTTATAATGCGTTCTGCCCATCTCAAACCGTGTCACACTGGTATTGCAGCGTGGATTGCAAAATGTCCTAAAATTTGTTCTGCAACTGGTAGACAACTGTAGACAACACAGATATCACAAGATTCTGGAAACTTGTCTATAGTAGTGGTAAAATATGTGTATTTGTGTGTACTAGTGACAGGTATTTATGCCAGATACCCTCCCTGTCACAACTGGACGCCCATGCAACTGTAAGTGGAGTGGGCAAGGAAGGTGAGGTATCTTGCCCCGGGACACAATGGCGGTATGCAGTGATTGAGTTCGAATGCCATTTGGTGATCTATGACACTTTGTTTAAAATTGTGTAAAATAAATAAAGGTAATTATATCTACATATGTTGCCTAAATACCAGAATAACTAGAAACAGTGCCACAAACACTTAAATTATTATTAGGCTGCAGTCTTTTGTACTGAGTTATGAATATCTTCAATGAAAATAACAGACTCTATACCTATAACTCTTTTTTGTCAAAACACTACAATACACACTGATTAAAAGCTTCACTTCTCTTGATATATTCTAACCCAAATTTAGCTCCGTTGATTCACATTAAAATGGGACTAAACATCTAAACTCGGCTTACAACCACATTAAAAAAGAGCTGTTAAACTTTACAGTACCTAGAGGCCTATAGAAAAGCGTAAGAGAGGAGGAGGGGCGGGGTCTGGAGGTGTAAGGAACAGTGTGATTGGTCTAACAGGTATTCACATTTCAAACTCCGCCCCTACAGCTAAGTATTTGTATTTAGAAACCCCTGGCTGTAATCAGGGCAGTCTGTTGTGATGTTACCAACTACTTGAAACGGCAGCGCCCACTGAAGGCAGCACGCACTTGCATTTTTGACCAGAAAGCTGCAAATTTACCTAGCTTGCACTGAAATTTCCCCCCCAAAAATTACAAGGAACAGTAGATAGTGCTATTAAAATACTAAATACTCAGTTTAGGAGCAAAAAAAAGCAGATTTAGTATTTAGTTCCACTTTAAGTAGGTCTTAGAATTGACAATTGGCCAACATTAGACTTTCTTTGTGGAATTTCGCCTGTTCCTCTCATTTCACAGGGTTTTCCCCCACTGCTATAAAAACACCAGCACCACTATCACATTTAAGGCACCCCGAAACCCCAGTATGACCACTGCCGGACTGATGGATGAGGTGGAAGAGATATCTTTTCCACTGTATTCATATCCTCAACATTAAGAACACAGGATAAATTTGATTTGCAATTTGGAAATTGCGTGTTCAGCCGGTTTAAACACCTCCGAACAACGAAGTCTGAAGTGTCAAAACTGTGCCGCGTCCATCCCCAAACATCTCAAGCAATAATTGGAACATACGTTACACTTGGAAAGCACTGCGAAGTTCTGAACACTCAATGGTGGCCAACGCTTTCCCAGTCGGCAGCCAAAACATATCAGCTCCTCACAGCTGTTTTCGATTTCCAGAGATGCCTTTCAAAATGTTCGTCTTTCAAATTCTCTCTGTAATTTTTTCCAGACACACTTTCCGTCCAAACTTTCGTAGTGCCTCGTCTAGATCAATAGCGAACCCAGATCCGTCTTCGCTTACAGATCGTTGACCCTTCCTTGGACTTTGGAGGCGTAATTGCGCTAGTTTTGAGCTAATATGTGTTGGTGGTTACTTCGAGAAGCAAGATAAGGTTTCAAGAGATTTTTTTTGGGCTTTTTTTGCTCTGATAGAACACAGGCAAGCATGAAAAGGAAAAGAGGAGGTTGGAAAGTGAACAAGTAATAAAAAGAGAGATTGAAGGAGGGAGGAATAGAGAAGAAGGCGTGACTAGACTGGCAGAGGTATTGAGAAGCAGAATTGGCAGTGCTGCATGTGCAAGTCAACACAAGTTCAATCTCACGTCGGCACAGCTTGCAAAGTGTCCCAACAACAGCGGGTCCACGAGGTCCATTACACTATTCATGTTTGGGTGATTCAGGATACGAAAAAAACATTAAAGGGAGGAAGGAGGAAGATTGTAAACACGATGGGGTTTTAGATATGCAGACACTAAACAACTGCCAAAAAAGGGAAAAAGGTGACCGCAAGCTGTCGCAAAGTTTACGCTTTAATGTTACTTCAAATTAGTATCACTTAAAATGGCCTGTACCTGATTTTTTCCATATTTTTTTAAAAAAGCAATTGAGGTCAAATTAAGTGCTCTGTACTGTCTGCATCTAATTAGAAAGCATTTTATTGTCCAATAGTCAGGAAGTGCACCGTAGCATGCTAGTTGTTGTTAGCTATACTGTCATGGCAGAATTCTGCTCTGGTCTCTGAAAGTTCTGAAAAATGCTTATAAACTAATTGCCGTAAATAATTAGGATTCTCAGAATGCAAAAGGTAAATAAGTAATACTGTAAACTGTAAAATTAACTAGTTTTGTATTACACATTTGTAAGACAGTAAAAATCAGATACTTTAACTGTAAGTGTAGTTCCTATATTGCGCTAGAGTGCTGAGAAGAACTCTAAGTTTGTGTTAAACATGTGTGAATGAAACAAAACACAGCTCTGGGTATGTTTGTGATGAGAAAACAACATTATAATGTAGATCAGAAAATAGAGTAATATGGGCCCTTTAATTGAGTACTGCAGACTCAAAACAATATAAGCCTTTATGTGAAAATAACACAGATTTTTTAACACATTTTTACTTCATACATGCCATCCAGTTCTACGCGCCTGTTTTCACTTATGTACACCATGTTAAGCCCCAGGTACTGCTTTGATTTCCAGTTAACAGAATGAGTCTTCACAGCTTCTGTACTAGATTAAAGAGGCTAGTTTGCATGTTTGTTTGTGAACAGACTGGGATGGTAGTTATTCATCGGGGCTGTCAGATCAGAAAGGGGCACACCGTCAGAAAGCAGCTAGCCAAAGGTCAATGTCGCTAACAAACACACGCATTTGCTAGCTTCACATACAGTGATTAAGTGCCCATGCTCAGAACGAAGGGAAGAAAAAATCGTATTCACATTTTTTAAAGCTACACACCAGTCGTGGAATAAACTGAAGATGCTTTTATAGATTCATATGTAAAGTTGCGCTGGTTAGCTGAGATGCATAGGGAGTAGGAATGCTGTGTACACCTATGCAAGACCGGTGTTGTACTAACAGGAAGAAAAAACAAGCCGCAATAAACCAAATATAGGAGAAATATGGTAATAATAGTGCTAGGCTTAGCTATCATCTCGAAAGGCTTATAGTTATAGTAAATAGGTTATAGTAAATATCAATAGAATAGAGAACAGCAGGCTGAATAGGTGTCTGGTATGTTAACGTAACATATTTACAGTATTTCAGATAACTATAACATAAACAACATAACAGAACAAGTTTACCAAACTCTCAATCTCACTCCAACGCACTTAATCCATTGAATTCTTCATCCTCTGTGTCACTTCTGAGCAACTCCGCCAGCTCTAGCTAAATCTAGCTTTTAGCCCACGATTAGCTTTTTTTGTTTTCTTCATTGCAGTTCGAGTATCTTCTGCTTTTTGCCAGGCCCTCACAAGTTTCTCGCTCACTTCAAACTTTCTTTCTGCTTCTTGATTACTGTTTTCAGCTGCATATTTCACTACTTGCAGCTTGTAATCTGCAGAATATGATTAACGGTTTATCGCCGTGTGATGAAATAAGTTCTGATGCTAAACTAACATTAGCGAACGGGATACGTCTTAATGACCCGTATGCGTTAAATGCAGGTGGGTGCGTAAATGACGAAAAGAAATGTCTTAAACTTCAGTAGCCGGACATCGAGTGTCTAAGTATAAGTCACAGTACCACCCAAACCACCCATGAAAAAAGTGCAATTTAGTCCAAAAAATATGGTAATCCTAATTTAACAAACAACACTACGCTACTACTACTACCACTACTTATATTACTACTGTTAATACTGCTACTACTACTTTGTTCATTAGCACTACAGATGTAACATTAAATGCAATACCAGTCTCATAATATTACAGTGGATTCCCTAGCCAAACGTAAATGTGTACACTTGGAACTACATAGACCATGATCCTTTGCTCTGTGAATAAATTGCTTCAAAACTAATGTTGTTTTATTATTGCAAAACATGTCAACAGTAATTATACAAACTCCATTACGGCACTGATAGAGAATAATAATAGCAGCATACCATAAGGTGCATGTGTATGGAATTAGAAAGAAATTAGATGATATGGGTTAGTTAGAGAAAAGGAGATTATCTAAAAACTACTAGTTAGTAATTGAGTACTTCATTATGAATTTACCATGTGTCACGGGTAAGTACAAGCGCGAGGCATAGTCCACGGGCTCCTCCTCTTCCTCCTCCTCTTCCTCTGAGCCCGGTTCGGCCGCGTTTGCTAACAATGGGTTGTCATGGAGACTGGTGGACTGTGGATGTGATTGGTCAATGACAGATGACGGACAGGAGGGGGAGAGCATGGGAGAACCTGTGCGGCAACCAAAAGAAAAACAAGACACAAAAAAGCACAAATGAATGATGGCTGCAAAATGAATGGACTTCACAAACTGGCAAAATTTAAGCACGGGAATGAAAAAAGTTGCAGTCAGAAAGCGCCCTGGCTGTAGCGTTTCCTCACTAGAGGGTTGTAACAAAGAGTTGGTTCATGTCTTTACTATTTGAAGAGGAGGCCAGATGTCTAGTGGATTCTGTAGTGCACTCGATCCCACATTGCATCATGAAAAGTAGCGGGCCAGTGCACCAAAAGCAATACAAGACTGGGGCAAAAACATATAAATTCTTAACATTTTTATTTCTGTAAAAATGCTCGTGTTGAGGAAATATCTTTCGCAATTCAATTCATATTCACTTATTTTGGAAGGTGAAAGTGTCTTGCCCAAGGATATGAGAACATTGTGCAAAAGGGTGAGGAGGGTTTGAACTGTCATCTTTATAGTTGACTTCATGCCTTAATTTGACCAAAAGTAATAGAAGCAAATATCAGTTCTTAACATTTTTACTTCTATAGAAAAAAAAAAAAATCTGGTCACGTTGATAAAACGCTTTTCGCAAATTAAACTCACACACGCAAATTTTGTAAAATGAAAGTGTCTTGCCCAAGAGCCCAGAAACATTGTATCACAGGTGAAGAGGGTTTTGAACTGACAACCCTTTGTGTAGTAGATATTATGTTATCCCAAATCGACACATAAGTGCTATTTGTTTTAACACAAACCTTAATTTGTTGCATCACTAAGTAAGTAGCCACTAAACCAAAATCAATACAAGCCTGAGAGAGTGAAAACAGATATATATATATATATATATATATATATATATATATATATATATATATATATATATATAAAGTAATATACAAGTGCTATTTATTAAATTTTATATACTTTAGAAAATGTGTGGATTTTTAACTATACTGCTATGTCATTTGCAATGTGGATTTGATCACCATTTTCATGTTTTGGATTGTGATTTTCATATCTTAAAGCACTTTGAATTACTTTGTACTTTGTGTCGTTGGAAAGCACCATAATGGAACTAATATAACTAATCAGATTCAATATTTACTGACAATTACTAAAAACACCGTTAATCTGCCCTGATTACAAACTTGTGAATCGCATTCTATACCCTACACGTCACCAGATTAAGATAACAGTTTAGATTACAGAGCCCCCCTAATTCTTCACTCCTAATCTCTCCATTAACTCTATAACCCAGTGCAGGGCTAAAGAGCAATTCAAGTCGCTGGGATTAGGGAGTTTCTTGGACTCATTTCAGCTCCTGCCTGGGAACTGCCGAATGGACACACAAACGCAGTGGCGTATGGGTGAGTCCTCTGCACACCAGCACAACGGGCTTTGGCATCAGAACCCGAGGGCAGTCCTGGAGCCTTTTCACCTCTCCGTATCCCTCCTCCGTCTTCCCTCATTCTTCCTCCTCCTCCTCCTCTGCCACTCTCTATCACTGGTTACATGCACACCAGAATCTGACCGTTATCTGATTTCTGGAGTTATCTGGTTATTGAGATGTCAACAGTTACATCTGGTGTTTCTCCTCTCTTCCATCCTGTCTCCTCCCTCTATCTACCACTACTTCTCCATTCATGCCCTCCCTCCTCCTCCTCCACCCTTCTCCTTCCATCTTCTACCCCAATTTCTCCCTCCCCTTCTCCTTTTTTCCTCCTCTTCTCTCTCCTCCTTCATTCCACCTAACCCCTTTTTTCTCCCTCCCTTCTTTTGTTCCTCCTCCTCACTCCCTCTTTCCACCCCTTTCCCCTCTCTCCTCCCCCCTCTCAGTCTAACTCTCCCCCTATTTCCCCACCTTCCCTGTTCTCCGACTCTTCACCGTCTTCATTTGACCCTCTCTCTCCTCCCTCCATCTCTCCCTCTCTCCTCCTCCTTCCCTCCATCCTCTCTCCCTCCAGGCTGTACCCTGTGGTCTCAGGTCTCCTCTGGACAGCATGTATCAGACTGTACCCATAGGTCTGCAGGTTACACACTCTGACAGCCCCAGTGTGAATAATACATGGAGCTACTGTTATTGTTACTGCTATATTGTTGACTCAAGCACAAGGCAAGATCTCACTCTCAAATAAGGACAAAGCAGGAAGAAAATACTGTAAAAAACCTTAACTTTTAATGTGTTGAGGCAAATAAATGGCTAAATATGTTTATGACTTGAATGAAGACAAAGTAAAATGAATGAATATACTGTAAACAGCTCTTCTGGTCAGAATATGTCTGCTGTGTACTGTCTGTATCTATTTATAAAGCAATTTATTGTCTGAGAATCAGGAAGTGTGTGATTGGCATGCTAGTTTTTGTTAGGACTTTGGATCACTGCAGACTCTAATTCCAGTTCTGTTTTTCACATTTTTAAGACGGTAAAATCAAATACCTTTAACAGTACAGTCTGATAGCCCAGTATGTTTTTTTGTATTACACAGTTTTTTTGTATTACACAGTACAATTTAAGCTTCCATTATAAGTCAAGGATGTTTTCGTATGTGGACAAGAGTGAGGTTGGAGATGGGCCGACGGTCAGGTGAAGTGGCCTGCATCTGGACTCAAAGGAAAAGCAAAGGATCGATGCAGTATTGATGTGGTAACCTTGGCATTTAGCGACTTGTTATGGCTAATGGCTCTGTGCTAGTTTGTGCAGTTTGTGCATTTAGGGCCATGTGTTTGTCCATAGAGAGGGTCCCAGCCTGACTCACTATGCATACAAATAGAAATAAAGGGGGAAAAAAGAAGAAAAAACAATAGAAAAAGAAAAAACAAAATAATATTATGATATGTTCTAAAATAATACATGCATAATCAAATAAGTAAACATTATTAAAAATATATAAAAAAAAAAATCAACATTAACAAATACATGTTTAGCCATTTTTATTATTTTTATTTTTTTTAAAGGTATTGTTAAGCTATAAAACACCTGTAATTGAACAAATGCAAGGGAGATGTGTTTGATGCCCTACTGTGGAACATTCCAGACAAAGAAATAACATCCCCATGGAGACATGGAGACAAGCGAGTGGCAGACCCTCCACCTTAGAAGTTAGTGCTCAAAACAACAGAATCTACTACCTTGGTACTGAAATCGAGAAAGGCCTAGGGGTTAGTTTGCAGCATGGTTTAAGGTAAAAATGTATTGTAAATTTGGTCTCTTATTTTTTGTGTCTTTCAAATCTGGCACAAACATTTTAAAAAAACGTAATTTAAATGAAAGATAAAAAGTCCCGTTTTACTAGCTGCCGAGTGGTTTATTTTATCATATGCCTTTCCTATATCCCTTAGATCCTTTGCATTGAAACTGAAAAGTCAATGGTGGGTCATTTGCAGGTAAAGTATATTACTAGGCTACACTTGGCATTTATAGAGAGGCTTGCACTGGGAAAAAGAAATATGCTGGTGTTAAGTTATGCTCCCTTTTTCTGACACACAAATGTTTATGTCATTCTGGAGAATATCAAATGCCATTCAAGTCCTATGATTCACCTGGTGGAGGACATCACACGCGTACGCTACTGTCTGATACAGCTCACAGTGCCTCGCTGTCACTCAAAGCAATCAAATCAAACTTTATTTTTAAAAGTGCAAATTACATTTAAATGAATAATACATTCGATAAACGGGCATAGGTCTAAACCAGGACTACACTTTGCTTTGACTGGACTGTTCCACAGTATACATTAAATGTATCGATCTTGTATTTATTAAATTACGGGTCTCTTTATTGCGCAAAAACACCTTGAAGAACATGTCTTTTACTGTGAACAGGGCTGCCTCTCTACAGACCTGATCTGTAACTTGGCCTAGTTGTGTTACCTGCTTGCCTCAGATGAGAAAGACAAATTCAATGTTGTACTGTGGAACATTCTGGGCAAAACAATAACATCCCCATGGAGACAAGCAAGTGGCACACCCTTGACCGGAAAAGTGACACTTTAAAACTACAGCTTACTGATATTAGACTGATGTCATCAACATTACCTGTGATGCCAACTGTAGGCACTGCTCTGTCTGAGCCTTTGTTAGACTTTAGTCTGAGTTTTATTTTAACACAATCTGACCAGAAAGAGCTGATTTAGCTGGAACTACAACAGGTGAGCTGATTTGTGCTGTTAAATAAGTCTCTTGCACTTAAAATTACTATCACATGCTAGCTAGCCTAGCCTAAACCATGAACACTCGTATTGATCACAGACTCCTGAAAACGTCTTGTTTAAATTCATTTTGTATTTTTACTTGAGTTTTCAGACTATCTTAAACCTTTTTTTGACAGTGTTTGCGAATGTCTGCATTATGTCTCCAAGGTAGCTGCTGAATATTCCACCATAGAGATACATGTAGAACACCCCCAGCAAGATATCACTACAAAGTATCATCTGACATAAATATTGACTAAAAAAGGCTTAACCCAACCTGAAATCATCCGTTCTAAATGACGAAAAAACGGTTTTACATGCACAGAAGCAATAACTATCACAGCTTTACATAGGACTATTAGCCCTCTGTAATTACAGCAGAATTGATCAGACTGTATAAGAGCTGCCACCTGAATTGATTCCACGCAAACATTTAAATCACTTTCCCAGCATGCACCTCTTTGTTTCCCCGTCATCAACATAAACACAAGGACCCCATTTTCTTTGACGCTTTTATTAGTCGGCACCAGGCATCGCTTCACTCCGCAGTGCAATCATGGCGGAAATAATAAGGAAACCAATCTGATTTGTGGTGCACGTCTTAAACCCTATTCGGTCTCGACAGCTGAATCAATATTTACACTTTTGCTGTCTGAATGAACATGCACGGATTGTAGACATTATAGTGCACAAGCTTGAATCCTTCCGTCGTCTCCATTTCTATATGTATGTGTGGAGACGCATGCCTTTTTTATGGGAAGAAATGCTGCAGTAGTGAAGCTAATAGTGACTCTGTATGTTTGAAGATAATATGAACAAATGGACTCTCAGATATGCTGTTTTATGATTTCTGTTCATTGTAGTATCAGTATTTATTTATGTAGTAACAACAGGGACTAATTATTTGTTCATTCTTCTATTTATTTGTTGTAACTCTGGCTTTTTATTGATACTGTATTTTAAAAAGATGTTTACTAGGATTATCCTTCTTTATTTTTTATTGTGTCAGGCGTAAAGTAGTTTCAGTGTTATCGTTTTTCGTGATTTTCCTCTGTACCGATATATTGTACCTCAAAAATTGTTTGTATGACCATTCAGACTTTTTGTGTGTGATTACAGAGGTTTTAATGATTGGGTACACATTGGTATTTTCTACTGAATACTTAAGTAATATACTCTTACCAGCTGAACAGACAATCTATTATCTAGGCATGGGTAGAGAGAGTAGAAAAAAAAAATCTGAAAATTGTGCAAAAGTTGTTCAAAAGTGCAGTACTAAATATCAATTTGTTGCTTGTACAGTAAAATAATCTAAATACATAAATAAATAAATAATGGTACACTATATCAATTAAAGGTGCACTATGTAACTGGTTTGGAGGGGAAGCTGCCACCTGCTTGGAGATTCTTTGCTTGAAATGTTCCATAATATGCTATTAAATCTTAAATATCTCTATGGTGAAAAGCAGGTGACATCACAAGACCAAGTTAGAGGTCAGATCTGTGGAGAGGTGGCCTTGCACACAGTAAGAATGCTTGATTTTTTTTTAAATTCACGTTTACTACTATACAAAACAACAGAATAAATGCAAATATGATTAGTTTAAAGCCATACTGTGTAACATTCCAGGCAACGCAAAAGCATCTCCGTAGAAACAATGAGGTGAGGGACCCTTCAGCGCATCTTTAATAATTCCAAGTACAATAAATCAGCACATAAACAAATAAGTAAATACAGGATTATTCAAATAAATCAGTCCTTCTCTTATACTCTGTAAGAGCATTACTGTGAGCATTACTTGCACTAGCTACGAGAAAACACACCACAATACCAAAAGTCAAAACTCATCTCTTAAGACGCCTTTATCAGTTCCACGAGGAGCCCGGATTTCGATGAATCTGAGCATCTCTCTGACTCCGAAGCAGAAGCGTAGCCAGCAGCATGTGCCAGTCAGCTCTCCCACCAGAGAAAACTTGTACAAATTTAGTCGTTAGGTTGGTTGCCAGGTCCAGCAGTTTACCAGCCTGAGGAAAGAGATCCGCTATGCTATCATTTACCACATAATTACAGAGTGCGTGAAACAATTGACGCGTTTGACTGTTGGGCGCGAGTTTGTTGGCAGTGTCAGGGTAGTAGGTAATGGAAGAATCACTTGTTAGCATGTTGCGCGCAGAGAACTAACCGTTTGCCAAAGGCGTCTGGATGCACTACAGATCTGCAAATGTTCAAAATCAGCCAAATACGTAGCGCTGGAGGAGAGGCAAGTGCAAAGAGGAGAATTTCGCTCACTCTCATCGCAAAAACAGGGCCAAAACTGCAGCATAAAGACATCACATCGGTCGGAGAGTAATCATGAGTGGCTATTGGCGTTACAGGGAGAGAGAAAGCAGATTAAACAACCTGGGGAAATGCTGAGGTCAGTACACTGCGAAAAATGTAAAATGTGGCCTAGTTTAAACGGCCCATATTACGCTATTTTCTGATCTATGTTATTATGTTGTTTCCTCATCACAAACAGACCTGGAGTTGTGTTTTGTTTCATTCATGATTAACACACAAACCCTGCATATTTTGGCTGAGTTCTCTGAAACAAAAAAAAAAACAAAAAAAAAAACACTCCACTGTGTTTTAAACGTTAAAAGTAGACAGTCTAATTTTTATTTTTTATTTTTTTCAGATAAACAGAAGGTAATCAATTGTAAATTTGATTACAATTGAATAGAGAAATAATTACATTTCTTAACAGGTCCATCAAGGACCTGTTAAACCTGTATAAACATTCATTATTTGCAATGTACAATATGATATGATTATTTAAAACTGGTGGAACATCAAGATGGTCCACAGTTCGATTCCCTCATCACATTGTAAACAATATCTGCACTTGAGGAGGTACACGTTTTAGTTCAGTAGAAGCTTAAAATGCTCTAGAATCACAATTATAGTTTGTTGCATTATTACAAAAAATATTTATGAAAATATTTTGGATTCAAATTTAAATTCTAGAAAAAAGAAAGATTTCATACAGGTAAAAATATCCAGAGTTTGTGCCTATAAGAACAGTAGTCTCGAGATGGCAATTTCTAACAAACTCTACATTGCACCGTTTACTCCACGAGATCGTTCAGGTAGATGTTACAGTGAAACACATCAAAATGTATTTACTCTACACTTAAGTTGTTTCTTATTCCACATTTGACAGTATAAAGCCAAAAGTTCAGCATTGCAGTTGTGTCATTTGGTAAGACACTTCACTCACCCTGCTTATGCATATATTCGGTGTGTTAGTGATTGATAGTGGTTACAGACTAAGTATTTCCATTTACTGTATTGCAAATTCTAGCACGTTAGAAAGATTGTTAAAAGGCTCACATTACGCTGTTTTCTGCACTGTTATAATGTTATACAGTTTACTCCATTAGATCTTCAGGGTACAGTGAAACACATCCAAATTAATTCATTGCACACTTATGTTGTTTGTTATTCCCGCATTTTGACTGTATAAAGCAATCTCCACCTAGCATGGGGGTGTAGGTTTGTCTCCTCTCCAAAAGTTCAGCTCGGCTCCTCAGATCCGGTGCCCATTGCGTACATCCAACAGAGCTTTCAAAAATCCACCGGCATTGTTCTCAAGTTCAGGCACCGGAGGAGAGAAAGTCTAGGTCAACATTGTCTATTTTTTCAACGCTCTCTCTGCCTGCTCTCAGCTCTCTGTCAATCTGCATATCAAAGACGCCCTGTAGAACGCATTGTATCCCGGATCAGACTGGGAGAGATTGAAATACTGCTTTTAGAACAGAAGCGCATCAACCTCCAGTCTTGCTCCGGGTCTGTTGGAGGCCACAGGGAAAGTGTACTAAACAGGTCCAGGGCAGATTTTGGGATTGTGAAAAATGTCCAGTTGGTTGTAATATAAGGGATTAATGTAAGTACAAGTATATAAGTGTAAGGAAAAATTAGGTACAGTGCATTTAAATGGGGCATATTATGTGAAATGGACATAGTGTTAATAGTGTTCACACATAATTAAATTAATTCAGAATCCAATATTGAAAATGGACTCTTATGAGCTTTAAGCCATATTAAAATGTTGTTACCTCATCAAAAACATACCTGGATCTGTGTTTTGTTTCATTCACACATTTTCGAGTAACCATGAATTATTGGGCTGTCGGTATCCAAAGCTCAAAATGCTCTGTTCCACCTTGTGATGTCTTGAAATGGTCGATTTCACGTTTGCAGCTACCTTTTATCTTTAGTTCAGTAGAGATAGGCAATTCCAGGTCTGAATGAAGGTGTATAGTGGAACACTTTCTGTATTACACCTTCATGACATCACAAGGTGGAACAGAGTTTTCTGTTAAACATACGTGAATGAAACACGTTTGTGATGAGGAAACAGCATTGTAACAGATCAGAAAATAGCGTAATATGGGCCCTTAAACAAGCTTTCGGAAGTGCTGGAACTTGCAATACTACAAATGGAAATTGTTACTTTTGGAGCCACATCTGCCTTGGGTCTGATTAAAGTGAGTGAAGTGTCTTGCCCAATGGCACAACTGTAATGCACATTTGTTGGATTGGGATAGAACCAGCAACCTTCTGAATATAATGCAATTGTTCAACCACGTAAACTGACTGCTGAAATGTGTCATTGGACAGGATTGAGTGAATGTTATTTTGATCAAAAAAAAAAAAAAAGACAAACAAACAAGAAAAGAAAAAGAAAAGTGAGTCGAAAGTTTAATCTGTCTCAAATCTAAGAAGTGTGGTATTGGACATCAGTACCGTTTTGTGCCTCCAGGGTGCGATGTTAAACTCTGCTTTGATTGCCCTAGAGCATGTTGTACTGGCACCGGACAATATATTTTCAAGCCGAGATCAATGCAATAAAAATAACTTTAGAGGAGAAAAAGAAAAGAAATGAAACCTCTTCTGAAGATGGCGAGATGCCTCTTAGCTTCTGCACTATCTCGCCTGGGGAAAAAGAAAGGGCCCTGTACGAGATTTTCCCCACGTATCTGAACAAAATGTGTCTTGCTCCAGCACATATATATTGTATAAGCAGCTACTGAGGTCAAAATATTTCCGCTGTGTGATGCTAATTGTTGTTAGCTTTACAACGCTAAATGAGGAATAACTTTGGACCACTGCGAACCTTTTAAAATGATCTGTTTTTCACGTTTTTAAGATAGTACAAGTATATAGCTTTAAGCCATGTTTTAATGTTATTATCCCATCTGAAACATACCTGGAGTTGTGTTCTGTTTCATTCACACATGTTTGAGTAATCCTGCATTATTAGTCTGTCTACATCTCCAGAGCTTGTGATGTCATGATGTGGTAGTTTTCAAGTTAACAGCTACCTTTTATCTTTGGTTCAGTAAAAATGAGCAATTCCAGAGCTGAAACTATCCAAATGACTCTAGTGAAGATGTATGGAGTTTAAAAACACAGTGGAGCACTTCCTTCCATCACAAGTTGGAACAGAGTGTTTTCCCTTTGAGAGAAGAGCTCATCCTAAATACAGTATGCAGGATTTGTGCGTTAAACATGCGCGAATGAAACAAAACTCCAGCTATGTTTTGATGAGGAAACAGCGTAGTATACAGTGGGCCCTTTAAGCTGGCCAAAGTGTTCATTTATTTTAAACAAATATGGAGGTGTGAGATTGTTCTACCTGTGTCTGGAGGCAGTCCCCGAGGAGCAGAGAGGAGACAGTGTAAAATGTATAATGTAAGAGGAAGGGTACAGCGTGTTCAAGGCATTTCTGCACACGGAGCCTACAACTGTCAAAGCCCAGCAGCACAGAGGAGAGAGGCCCGCTGTCACTGCAAAACCAACACTCACACAAGCCTGGTGCCATATATATGCTACTATATACTACCGTGTTATGTATAGATGTACAGTATCCATGCGTGGGCTATATGCTGCTATAAATCCACATCTGGTCCCTGTGAATAAAGGCTATTTTGGTAATCGTCATATTTATTTAATGGTTTTCTTTCTTTATGTTTAACACTTTCTACATTTTAAATACATACATAAGACATCAAACATAAAAAAGTTAAAAGATACATTGTGTAACTTTTCTGACGTAGGGTCAATGAAATGCGTCTCAGGATGATGGCGACCAAACCAGACCCACTCGCAGTCAGAATGCCTCTTTTCCTCGGTCATTTTGAGCTATAAAACCAACTGTAATTGAATAAATGTAAGGTACATCTGTTTAATGTCATATTGTGGAACATTCCAAGCAGAGCAATGACATCTCCATAGAAAGAAGCAGACGACAGACCCCTAACCAGAAAATTACACAGTGCAACTTTAAATAACAACCAAATATTTTTACATTTTATATTCAAATCCTCAAAGTAGCCACCCTTTGCTTTGTTAACAGCTCTACAAACCCTTTCACAATGAGCTTCTTGATGATGATCAGGGTCAAGAAATGCCAGAAGTGCAAAGTGATAATCGACGCAAATGGCGATGGTTATTTTTATTTGAATTTAAAATATAAAATAAGTTTGGAGTTATTTTGAATTTATGTATCCATGCATATGTTTTCAGTGAGAATGCACAATGTAAATAAACTTGGAAATAAAGAAGAAACCAATGAAAAATGCCCAAACTTTTTACTGGTTGTATATCCTTACAATTTGCAATCTTAACCCCAGAAAACTGTATGTTTTGGCATGTCGCCCATCTACAGAAGTATGTATATTTTAACAAAAAACTAAAGTTGCTAATATGTCTACATTTTCACAACCACATCGAAGAATTGAACAAATTTTAGGTTACTGGGAGAGCTGCACACATTCAAGATGAGCTACTTCAGCGTAATATATTTAACCAGGCTACGCATACTGAACATTTTTGTGTATTATTTCTTCCACAAATGTTTTCTACTCAATTACTAAAAATCATCAGGAAGCACGGCGCGCACATGCAAGCAGGATTTTGGGGTCAAATCAATGACCCAAATAAATGTAAAATTATTCATTATCTGATATTGTCTTGCAAATTTGTGAATCCAGGGTTCCTATCATGGCACAAAATATTATGCAAAAAAAGTTCCTGTAACCAAACCACTGCAGTATAAATTAAAAATGAGTTAATAATCTGCTTTTACTGGCATTTCCTTGTGTTTCTATGACAACATTTGTATTTCTGGACGGACTACATCTCATTTAGCATGCAACGGGAAGCTAGAGGCCAAATAAAACTGAACTATTGAATTAAACAAGGATCTTACCCAATAACAACGGAGTGACGCCAGTCAGCCAATGTGCTAAATTAAAGATGACCTATGTAACTTTTTAGTAGTGAGTTTCCATGGAGATGTTATTGCTTTGTTTGGAAAGTTACACAGTATTGCATCTATCCTGCGTTTGATAAAGGTGCATTTTCTGGGGAGGATCCGTCAAATGCTTTTCTCCATGGAGTTATCACTTTGTCTGGGATGTTTCACAGTATGGCATTAAACCTTTCTATCTTCATGGAGAGCAAACCAGAACAGGTTACAGGTCAGATCTGTGGAGAGGCGACCCCGCTCACAGTCAGTGTCTGTTTTTCTAGGTATTTTTGACCTATAAAACCACCTGCAATTGAATAAATGTAAGGTAGAGCTGTTTAAAGTCATACTGTGGAACATTCCCAGCAGAGGAGTGACATCGTCATAGAAACAAGCAAATGACAGACCCCACGTTATTGCTTTACTTACTTAAGTGTTTTTGTTGCTCAAAAATCTCTTGAGAAATGCATTCTTATGAGCGATCTCGCCTCTCCACAGATCTGACCTCTACCTTGGCTTTGGAGCATCACTCGCTTGTCTTCACGCCGATAGGTACGCTTAATGCCGTACTGCGCAACATTCCCAGCAAACCACATTTTAACAAGGCTAGAAGTAGATTTTTGTATATATTTTCGTGAAGGTAACATACTGCATCCCAAAATTCACAGTCTTTCTACATAGAAGTCTTTGGTATGGCGCCTGGGGGAGGGAGAGGAGTGAAACAAAAGTGTAGGAAAGAGGAATAAACAGTTGCAGAAGAAGTTAAGGAGGAGGTGTATTCTCAGGTTGTACGTGTAGGTCATAGGGCCCTTCTTTTCTGGGATCCACGCAGTGTGCAGGTGGAGTGGGCTTGGGTATGTGTGGACCTACCCACTGGGAAGAAAGTCCAGCAAAATCAATGGACAAACTCAGGACTCAGGCATGGCGAAGTTCATACTCAAAACTTTTTCAACAGTATCTAGCTAAGCGGTGAGGTCTGATTCAAAGATCAGGGGGCGTTTGGTTTATCGAGCGGTGCAGTAAGAACCACAGCCAAATGAGTTCAGGTAATTATGTGGGGGTCATGCTAGAGAGTGGGTCAGCTATGTGTGACTAATTGGAAGTTGGCAATTGTGATTTCTTATTGTGTTAATGAGGATTTGGAGTACTTCTTTCAGGAAGGTTAGCAAAAAGTACATTTTACATACAAATAAATTATAAGTAGACGGTTGGGCAAGACACTTCACCAGCAGCTTACCACCATCTAGTCAAATAAGTGAATGAATAATGCAATGTCTTTCCTCTGGAATCCATAGACTGCATATATAACTGGATATAGCTAACCCACTAGCCATGTTTCAAATAGGAAGTGACCATGGAGGAGCTTTCGGCTCCATCAACTCTGGCTCCAAGTGACATTACATTGAAAAATTGTCATCCCTTTCTCTGTAAGTGCTGCAGCGAGCCTTGTCATTTTGGTCTTTGGTCGCTCTACATGATCCTGGTGTTTTTAGTTTGCTATTTTGTCCGTAAGTAAAGAATGGAACTCGCTCCAAATTTGCTCCTATAACTGCTAGCCTTGTGAGCTTCATTTGACTGCCACTCAAGCCTCCACAATATCCCAAACTCTCCAACATTTTCACCTGTTCGATTTGTCAGAATGTTGCATGTATTACTCCACACACTGCATCAACTCAGTCTTTTAAACACATTTCTAGTGCCAAACCAAATCCCCCCTGCATACGAAGACTGAGACATGACTTTGGTGGCACCAGTCACAGAACCAGAGGAGGGAGTCTGAAAATGACGCAAGAAGATGTCACCGAGTCCAAACAGCGAGAGCAGAGATGACGTCAACGCAGCTAAATCCCCTGTCAAAAACTGGATAAGGACATTGACATGTCAGGATGCTGTAGGTCAACTTTTGTGTTAGGAAGAAATAGAAGGCTGTTTTAAAAGTCTTGTAATACGCGGAATGGATTCTTGTGAGCTTGAAGACAAGTTACAATGTTGTTACCTCATCAGAAACATACCTGTTTTGTTTCATTCACACATGTTTGAGTAATCCTGCTCTGTCACACTGTCTACATTTCCCAAGCTCAAACTGCTCTGTTTCACCTTGTGTCATGAAGCGGTAGGTTTCAAGTTAATAGCTCCTTCTACCTTTCGTTCAGTAGAGATTGGCAATTCCAGGGCTGAAAACATCCAAATTATTCTAGTGAAAGTATATCCAGTTTAGAAACACAGTGGAGCACTTCACAAGATGGAACAGTGTTTTTACCTTGATAAAAGAAATCTGTGATAGAAAGTCAAAGATTAAAGGTGTATTGTGGAATGTTTTGGTGGCTGCTTGTCTCCATGGAGATGATATTACTTTGCTGATGCCTGACCCATAACTTAGCCTGTGGAATATTATAGGAAAAATGCTAACTTCTCTTAGTGTAGTCAACAACAGTGAGAAGTTACACAGGGCACCTTTATTAAAAATGTTGGTGTTGGTAAAAGGTAAGTTAAAAAAAAAATGTTTCACAGGAATTTTCAGAAATAAATAATACCAAATCTAGATAATAATTTCTCCTCTAACAGATCATCATCAGCCACAGCAAAAACACCACTAGAAGAAGCCAACTACTGTAATTCTGCTCCAATTTATTTTTGCTCCAATTTATTTTTCTAAAGCACAACTCATTTTCAGAAGTTTGTTTTGGACAGTCACATTCGGGACATTCTATCATCACTCCAGTCTTAAAAATGTCAAAAACAAAATTACAGTTTGCAGTGGTCTAAAGTTACTCCTCACTTACCTTATGCATTCCTGTTTTCCTAGTTCTGATGAGTTTATAAGAGCTTTTCACAACTTTGGAGTGTGGAGGTGTGGTAATAATGTTAACAACAATTAGAATGCTAACCGTACACTTCCTGGATCTCGGAAAGCTTTATAATTAGATGCAAACAGTTCACAGAAGACTTATTTTGATCTCAAGAGCTGTTTATACGATATATATCTACTGGGGCAAGTCAAATTTTGCTCAAATACATGGAAAAAACTACTAAACTGGACTACCTGCTGCTTTGAAACCCACAGACGTATCACATAAATGGAGCAACCTTCTCCAGATGTCTACAGTAGTGTTTTTATTTTATTTATTTATAAAAAAAAACTGTACACCTGGCTTCCGGGCTGGCCGCTCATCCTTCATCCCTGCTTCGTTTGGTTTCGACACCTTATAATTCACAGATGTGTCATTATCCTCCGGTAATTTCCTTTCTTGCCCTCTTTCAATCCACATTTCATCTGTTTATTCTCCCGTTGTTACATAGCGAACTCTTGCCCGCTTGGACTTGACTCCCTACTGTGCCTCAATGCAAGACTGCGACGTCGCCTCCCAGACTTCATCAGGATAAATCAATACGAGTAGAATTTACATATTAATGCCACTGTTAAAAAGTTAAAGTGATGTTGGTTTGACAGTAATTGCCTTTAAAAGTTTTTTTTTTTTTTGAAGCACTGAAGCGAAGAGACAAACAGAGCATTTTCAGTTGAGGTATTTTGTATTTTGGGGAAGGTAATTGGAAGCTGCTAAAAAGAAGGTGAAATGGTGATTATTTGAGGTAACATTTTTCAAGTCTGTGTACTAGGGCTGCATGATATGAGAAAAGATGTGATATGCAATAACTATGATTTGTATTGTGATGACAATAGTATTGCAATATTTTAATATACTTTTTGACACAGTAACTCCAGTTAATTTGAAATTTAAAAAAAGCCATGCCTTAATTTTAGACTGTCAGAATAAAAAGACAAAACCAAGTCCAACTAATGTAGAACTTAATGAGGAAAGTCATCTGCCTTTTGTATTTGTACAGTACAGTACATTTGTACAGTACTGATTATTGCGTCAGCCAATATTGCAATATCGATATTTTCGTGACTGTTTGTGTAATCCTACTCTGTACAACTGAAATGGATAAATAACTTTAGAGATCAGATTACTGAAAATGTTTGGATCAATCTATGACAAAATGCATACAAGAAGAATTTCATGGGTTTTGAAATGTTGGGAAAAAAAAAATACTAATATTGGCATAGTAATTAACCACTGAAACAAAATATAAAATCTTTTGAATGGTGAAAGCCCAAAATAAGTTCGCTGTGTGGTGCCTGCATTAAATTGGTAAACATTGTATTGTATTGATTATAAGAAAGTGTGCGTTAGCTTTGTTGAAAGCAAAACTGCGCTTTGGTTTCTACGAGTTCTGAAAAGTGCTTATAAACTTATCGTGGTGATTAATTTGGGTGCTCAGAATGTATAACGTAAGTGAGGAATAACTCAGACCATTTCGAATGAACTAGTTCTATTTTTCAAGTAAAAATCAGGTACAGAGAGAACGTGTTACAAATGATTTTACACATATCAAAGCAGTATCTTCTTATTCAAACGCACTATAATTCGGGTGCTTAAATGGATACAAGAAAAGAGAGAGGGCTTCCAAAAAAAAAAAAAAAAAAAAAATCCTTTCTAAATAAATACAGTACATTTGCACTAGTTACCTAAATGAAAAAATCTGAAAGAAGTCCTCAAACATCACAACACCACTCTATTCAACGCCACATTTCTTTTTTCGTTTTTTTCCCCTTTTCTTTCAAGAGCCACAAACCTGATCACTGTTATTCAGCTCGACATTTCCAACTACCAATTCAGTTTTCGCACAAAGCGCCTTAAATGTTAGTAAAAGCATCTCAGCGGGCTGAGCATTGTAAGCTAACTCCCCCTTCCCAACCACCTCTGCCTCCTTGATCCCCAAAATGGCCGCCCGTCAGGTAATCAGCTCATTGTGTTTCCCTTCTGTCCCATCCCAGGGGAGCGCCCAGTGATCATACCAAGTGAGGCGCCGATTATTTCTAAGAGGCTGCAATCACCAACCTGAATATTTCCAGATGCCCCGCCAGTCTCAAATGTTCATGTTTACATACCCAGTGCCTTCTGTTGCATATTAAGCCTACAGCAAATTTTGTCTTTAACGAAGCATATGCGGTGATTGGGCCAATTTTCCTGGACTCAGCGTCTTCACATTCACCGCAGAACTTTTTTCAGGGTTTTTTTGTTCTTTTTTCCATGAGGCATCAAGATACTGCAGCCCTTTGAAGTAATAAGTGATATATTGGGACAAATGTTTGTTATTGGAGACTTTGGCGTTCCTGTGTGGAGGAATTTGTCAAAGAAACTGTCGGTTACATATCAGCGAAATTGCCGAAAGAGAAGGAAAACATGCAAGAGGTCTACTGAGTTTTTGAAGAGCGAATGTCGTATTGTTTTAATTCTGTGTTTAGAGCAGGTTTGAAAACATTGTGATGAAAAACGGATTCATCAAGTTTTGGTAGGGTCACATGTAAACAAGGCTGACATGTTAGAACAGCTGTGCCCATGGAATAAAGTTGTAAAAAAATAAATTAAATTAAAAATACAATATTCCTAGTTTAAAAAAGAACTGGAGGGAGGTCAGAATGCTATGGCGGAGTTTGCTGTTAAACTGTCTGATGAATACTGATTCATTGACCTAGTTTATGGCTAATATCACTGTGATTACATTACAAAAACTAGCACAAAGTTCGGTGTCTTCAGAGTCAGCATACACAAACAAAAGGGAAATTATTTTTTTGACAATAGTTCAAAAAGTTAAAGGGCCCATATTGCACTATTTTCTGTTAAAATGTTGTTTCCACATCACCAATAGTTGTTTTTTGTTTCATTCACACGTTTCACACAGATGCCCCGCATATTTATGTATAGAAAACACCTTGCTCCATCTTGTGATGTCATGTGGTAAGACAGGAAGTGCTCCACTGTGTTTTTAGACTTCATAAACCTTCACAAGAATCATGTGGATAATTTTAGGCCAGGAATTGCCAATCAACTGAACTTAAGGTAATTCATGATAGTTGTCAGTTCTCTAAGAAATTACAAGGTTCAACATCAGAACGTTGGATAACTCTTTAAAACAGCTCATACTCCCTATCATGTTGTACACTGTATGATTTCCAGATCTGTTCCATACATAATAATTTGTTGCACTCACATGTCTTGCCGAACGAAACAACCACAGGGGAATTGGATTGCAAACCACCAACATTAGCTAGAACTTACTACCAATTACAGATAATGTATAGATGAATGGTCTTGAAGATTAGTTAGCAGTCCCCTTTGAAAACTCCATCTAAAACATATGCTTCGGACTGCTCAGTGAGTGCTTTGCTATTAGGGCACTTTGGGCGGAATGTAATGGGACTTGTCACTTAAATGGTCGATCCTGCAGCGCTGTGTAATTTGTTGAACAGAGGGGGTACAGAGACAGAAGGGACATGGGACCATGGCCTGGAGCAACTCTCGAAAATCAAGAGCTTTTTTGGACTCATTACTGCTTTAAATATAGACGCGGGACCAAGCCGATGGACTATTTCTGGGAGTGGAAAGACAGGCTCGATGCAGTGTCCCTGTACTGTGAGGGAGAGTACAGTATATATGATGAGAAGGGGAGGTAGCACGAGTGAGTGGGGTATGGAAGAAAGGGAAAAGTTTGGGTGTAGGAGACAAAGGTGCCAAAAAAAGATCTACCTAAAAGTCTTCTCCTGAAATTTCTAAGTGTCATACATGTTGTTTTCATATTAATTAAGAAAGGCATGAGAAAATGCAATGGGAACATATTTATATTATTTGTAGGATGTATTGACACTTTCCAGCTGATGTCATCAACATTGCAGTGCTAACCAAAAGCACTGCTTTGTCAGAAGCTGTTACTGAAGTTAGACTTGAGAGACTAGATCTTTATTTTAACACAATCTGACCAGAAAGAGCTGTCTTAGTTGGAACTACAACTGATTTGTGCTCTTAAACAAAGTCTCTCACATGTACAATTACTGTCACCAGCTAATTAGCAATTTTTCAGTCACCTTTTTTATTGAAAATCAAACACCCAAACAGGACCATGAACGCTCATATTGCTCACAAGCTGAAAATGTGCTGTTTAATTCCATTCCTGTATTTTTTCTTGAGTTCAGTTTAGATTACTTTCACCAAGTATGGAATGAATGAATAATGGATGGAATTTTAAAGCAACTTTCAGAGTTTGGACAAAAAAAAAGCTATACAAGTGCTGTATACAGGCCCGTTGACAGAAATTTGGGGGCCCAGGTAAAGAAGACTCACATGGGCCCCCCTCTAATATTAATTAATAGGCAGAGGTTTCAATTCTGGGCCCCTAAGACCCTGGGGCCCGGGACAACAGACCCCTTTTTCCCCCTTGCCGTATAAGCCTTATTGCATTATTAGTACAGAAAAAAAAATTCCCAACTAATTTTGGACTAGTTATTGGTATACTTTATTATTAAACTGGAATGACCACACAACGTATTTCAACATATCTCTACTTTGCATGGACATTCTTTTGAAACCTGATCCTTTTAAAACCCCAGAAAACTGCAAATATCCAAAATAAACTGTGTAAGCAGGCAGGTCAAACTCTGTCCTCATCATTATGGCTGAACCACTGTGTGTGTAGTTAATCGCCATTGTCCGGTCCGGGCGTGCAATCCGGATGTGAGCTCCAAATGAGGCGTCCAGCGTGAGGTCCTTACATACATGATAATGAGAGCACACTCCATAAACAACACATGACATTTAGTACACCCCAGAGGGACATGCACAAACAAGTATCAGCTTCACATATCAAATCTGCAAGTCGAACAAGGAGAAAAGCTGAATCAAACGGAAATACAGGGTGAGTGCTAATCATGAGAGTGGAAGGAATTCTAGTGGTTGGTTCAAAACATGACATATTAGTGTGTCGGTAATACAACATTGCCATTAAAAACAAATTAAAAAAAAAAAAAAAAATAATAATAATAATATAATAATAATAATATAGAATAAAATACATTAATTAATAAAAATAAAATAAATAACCATGTGGCTATCTGTAATGGAAACCCCCAATATAGAAATGCTTTTTTAAAAGTGAGCTAAGAAACTTTTCCAGTGGTGAAGGTTTCAGTCACACTCACAGTAACAATGCATATTTATTACATTGTTTGTTACAGTTACTAAATAAATGCAAAAAAAAAAAAAAAAATAGTTTAATGCCATATTGCAGAACAATCGAGGCATAGCAACATCATCACCATGGAGACGAGCAGCATGTACTCACCCACCAGAGAAGTTCCACAGTCTACTTTTTTAGTGTTTTGTCAAATTGAACATGTAGGACAAACTTGTTCAGCAGTCCAATTACTTTGCCTTTAAAGTTAGCACAATGTCACTTAGCCCTTTTCAAATCCCAGGCCTTGACATAATCTAGTTCAGTTCGGCTTCATCTGAGAGAAAATGAATTGTGACTCGACACTCCTCTTTCTGCTCTCTCCTTCACTGCCACACGGAACAAAGTGGACGAAGAACCGAAAATTAATTGTAAGTGGACTTGAGTTTCTCTCTCTCACTTTTTTCATTACACTGGCCTCTTTAAAGATCATCGGTCTCCTTCTTTTGTTCTATTGGACCATCCACTAGTGCTAAGTCTTTTGGTGTCTCTGGGGTGCAATTACAGTAACAAGTGGAAATAGTTGTGGACACATGCTAACGTGATCCAGTTTCAGCATGAAAAAGGGTTTAAAGTGGTCAGACCAGACTAGCAGCATGTGTGCAGGGGGCAATGGACAGAGCAATTATTACAAGACAAGAGTATGTCAAGTACTAATGTACAAATGTACTACAAATGTGAAGTTTTAGGAGTGGTGATTCGATAATTAGAGTTCGATAAGAATTCGATCATTGAGTTTTTAAAGTGACCAACCACAAACTTCACAGCTGATTTCTATTTTTGTTTTTGTTTCTTAATCATCAAACAAGAGTCAATTACATATAATTAAATGAGTAGACTTGTGTGTCTTGTTTCTATGGAAATGTCATTGCTCTGATTGGAAAGTTACACAATATGACATTACACAGATTTACCTTGAATTTATTCAATTAGAGGTGGTTTTATTGCTCAAAAATATCTGGAAAAACAGGAACTCTGACTGTGAGCAGGGTTGCCTCTCCACAGACCTGACCTGTAACTTCACCTGGTTTGGTCTCCAGGTTTAATACCTGTGAAACATTCCAGACAAAGAAATAACTAATTGCTATGCTAGATGTGTATGGTTAATATCATACCATGGAACATTCCAGGCGAAGTAATAACATCTCCATGGAGACAAGAAGGTAGCGGATCTTCCACCAGAAAAGCTGTGCAGTGAACCTTTAAGAGAATTTTTGGGCTAAAAAGTTACACAGTAGGGCTTTATAAAATTTATAAATTATGTATTACCTGTAAGACGTCTTTATTAGAAAAGTGAAATTGGCCCAGTTGGCTATCTAAAATCAACTATAAATCTTTTGTCTAAATTGCAATAAAGGCCAGTTTCAAAGTAAACAACAAAACAAACCTTTTGGCTCAGATTCATATGTCATACCTGGCAACAACAGAAACACCACAACATACTTTTTCCTGTTCTATTTCCCATAAATAACACAACAAAACCGCACTGGAATAGCAAAACAACAATGATGCCCCAGTGATGTATAGGAGGAGGCTCTAGGCTAATCCAGGCCATAGCATTTTACATAACAGCTAAAATGATGCTAACGTGAAAAAAAACAACTCTATTTCCATGACACATACAAGCACATAATGACCCGCTCACATCCTCGCTAACATTAAAACACCAGGGCCCGTACCTGTCCCCAGACGTCAACTCTCCCCGCTAATATGTCCTATGGAGGATGCTGGGAGTGTGCGGTGCAAATTAGGAGCTACGCATAAGGGACACTACAAGGGATTGCAATATATTACCCTTTGTTTCAACAGAAAGCCCCCTAGGAGAAGTGTAGAGACAGCAGAACCAGGCTCCCAAATACTCAGTGAGGACATGCATCTCCCTGTAAACTAATGGTGGGGCATATGCATTTGTCTCTGTCAGCTGGGCCTAAATAAGAGTTTGTCCGAGCTTGCAGTAAATTAGCCACGAAGGAGAGGCTGGACAGAGGGAGATGTCCTAACAATAGTACACTTAAAGGTACTGCGTGACCTTTCTGGTAAAGGGGCCACGCTTCCTCTTTGTGTTAATGGAGGCATTGTTAGTTTGCCTAAAATGTTGCATTAAAGGTGGAAGGTGCGCCACCTGCTTGTCTCCATGGAGATGTTATTGCTTTGTCTAGAATGTTCTACTACTACATTACAATTCAAGTCTGTGGAGAGTCGACCCTATTTACAGGAGGTAGCAGGCCCTCCACCAGAAAAGTTGCGTAGTGCACCTTTAAATTGATCAATCTTGTATTTATTAAATTACAGACATTATATGTTGCTCAAAATTACCTTGAAAAGTGCGTACTGTGAGCAAGGTCGCAACTCCGCAGATTATTTAATATCTTAATCTACTATCTTAATAAAACCGCTGGGTTGTGGTTTTAACACAACTAATGCAATATTGTAAAGTTTCTGTTGTTTCTTTCAACTTAATCAACCTAAACAAGCACGATATGCTTATTCTCCAGCTACACTATGTTTACTACATTCTACATTTTATATACATGTATAATACATCAAATATATGAAGTAAGCTATAGGGAATTATGTAGCAAAGAAAAAATGTTAAATAACTCAACTAAATATATTTTTCAACAAAGCAAAGGGTGGCTAATTTGGGGATATGAATATAAAATTTATAAAAATGTATAAAAACTTTTATATGCCATTTATATTCTATACATCTTGCTTCATATATTTGATGTCTTATATATGTATATAAAATGTAGAAAGTAGTGAAGGAAAAAAAAAATAAAATAAAATAAATAAATAGCTCTGGAGAAGAGTACTCCTGACAGGTCGCCATAGTGCCACTAAAGTATAGGTCAAATGCAGAGGCCACATTTACCGGTACCAGAAAAGTTTACCATCTATCTTTATATACAAACTAATTACAGCACTGTGTGTATCTGGCTCGGTGTCAAAGCTTGTGTTCTACTAACAGCCAACTCTAATCTGGCCCCTTTGTCTTTGCTCCCAAATGTTGCACTAACTGGGTTTTAAGGTCAGTTGGTTTGTTGGGAAATCTCTTGTTACTACAGCCTCGGTCTAGTTCTGGGAGGGCTGCTAATTGTTCTTGTAATTGTTAAATGGTGTTTCCAAAAAAAAAAGTTAAACTTTAATATGTTATGGAACTGGAGTAATTTGTTTTGATGCCATAACAAAATAATAAGAGAAGCAAAATTGTAATCAGATCAGTAGTTAGTAGAAGAAGTATTCAGCTGCAGGTATAACTACTACTGCGAGTACTACTGCTACTACACTACACCTATAACTACTCCTATCACTACTACACTGATTAATACAACAACAACAACTACTACTACACTACTGATTATGAAAATTGCATTAGTTAGTAGTAGTAGTAGTAGTTGTAGTGGCTTTCTTGCTACTAATTTCTACTAGTACACTATGATCATGAAAATTGCATTAGCAGCAGAAATAGTATTATCAGTATTTGTATTATATTGTATATATTATTATATTATTTGCATTATATAACAGTATTAGCAGCAGCAGCAGCAGTAGTAGTAGTAGTAGTAGTAGTATTAGTAGTAGTAGCAGTAGTAGTAGTAGCAGCAGCAGTGGTTTCCTTGCTACTACTATCTACAATAACTACTAATACCAATACTAATACTTCTATATAATACACTACTACTTTACTTACTGTAATCATGATTATGAAAATTCCATTAGTAAGCATTAGAAATAGTATTATTCGTCATAGTAGTAGCTGTAGTAGCTGTAGTAGCTGCAGTGGTAGTAGCAGTAGTGGGTTCCTTGCTACAACTTATAACACAACTATATATCACAACTGCTATCGATTGATCTAATATTCACATCGTTTGTCCTCCCTCTCCATTGGAACAGCTGGAACCACATTTCCCCATGTTTAAATCTGCCCCATTAAGCTGAGGCACTCTGGGAAGGCCCTGTGCTCTCTGCTTACTCCTGCGCTGATGATACAAACTGCATTAGGACTTTATGACAGGATATAAAAGTCTTTAAGGCGGCACACACTACTGTAGCCTGCTCCCCCCCGAGGACCCATCATATCCACACAACAATAAACAGGGCTGTATCTGGGCTCCTTAAGAACCACAATTACGGACTGACATTTGTGACATTTTTAGGTCTTGAGCTGGTTTTGGGGGCTATAAATCATTATATGTCTTTCAAATTCTGTTGTTTCTGGAATTTTTTGGAATCTTTGTTTACTAGTTAGGCTGAGATTGTAAAATTTTACAGGATCATTGATCAAAGGTGTATTGTATAACTTTTTGGTTGGGGGTCTGTCACGCTTCTATGGAAATGTTACTGCCGAGAATGTTCCACAATATGACATTAAACAGCTCCACATTACAAGTGGATTTATAGGTCAAAAATACCTAGAAAAACAGGCATTCTGATTGCAAGCGGGGTTGTCTGTCCGCAGATCTGACTTATAACATGGTTTGGTTTGGTCTCTGTGAAGATATAAAGGTTTAATACCACACTGTGAAACATTCCAGACAAAGCAATAACATCTCCATGGAGAAAAGCATTTAACGGACCCTCCACCAGAAAAGTTACACAATGCACCTTTTAACTGAATTAGATTTTTTCCTCTAGATACTCATTTCAAGGTATTGGATATATTGTTAAAAAAATTACTTAAAAATACATATAATAGGACAACGATGGACTTTTCTTGAAAAGTTTTAGAATAATCTTTATATCTGAACTGTGAGACTCCTTGATATCTGTGAAGGAACTATGAATTATTGTTGTATAATACATTATATATCAAGTACAACCACCACAAAAAAACAAAAACAAAAAAACAACAACAAAAAAACAGAAGGCTTTTAGAGTACCGCCAGACTGAAATGGGCTCATAAAAAGTTCTTGATCTAAGCTTGAGGACAAAAAATTGTTTTTAAAATTTAATTAAACTTAAAAATTGCAGAGGATCCCAAGTACCATCAGAAGAAGCTTGCTTACCACAGTTTAAGAACCCAATGTTCTATGGTACAAAAAAGTATGGTATCAAAATCTGCATTGAATATAAGCATTGACCTTAGTGAAATCGTGTTTAAAATGTTATTATTGTGATGATACCCTTGATGCAAACTTTCAAGATCCACCTGAAACCAGGATTTTGGTCAGAATCTAGTGAATTATCTCTAAACTGTGCACGCTTTAGATTGATTTGAGTGCCAAAAAACAAACACACACAGGATATTATATACTATGGGACCATATGGGACTGAGATGGTATCAGCAGTGGCTAGATCGTAAAACCAAAGATTGTTGTTAGTGGAAAATATTGCAATATCTAACTTTGAATTTTGCAACTTTGTGTCATCCACAGCACCAGAGCTTGTTCTCAAATACTGTATTATATTCCACGTAACAAAACATTACAAAGATTCCAAAAGCGCAAATGAAGTAACAATAACCAATATTGATCAAAGGTTTCTATTGACCACGAGCTGATGGATTGGCCTGCGAAACTGCCAGTGCTTGGGTATTCAACTTAACAAGTCCCAAACCATTTAAGTGTGAAGAAGGAGCAGTGAGTAGGCCTCAAGCAACCCAGGGGCATAGAGACGCTTCATACACAGCCAGGGAGTGCGCAATTCACAGCAAAGACTTCCAATACTGAGGTTTTCAAACAGGACCAACTGTCGCCGTCACACAGGGAGCTGCAATGGAAATGGCTTGACAATCCAGGTCAGGAACATGCACACGGAGCAGAGGAAGAAAGAGATGGGAGGGAGAGAATGGAGGGATGAGAGGGAGGAAGAGAGAGTGAAGGGATGGGGCTGGGTTTGCCTACAGGCCAATGGTGACCCCGAATCAAACCGCCATGTGAATGCGAATGGGACGTGTGCTGACAAGATGAGAACTCGTGGTTGGTGTATTTGCATTGGACAATACAGATGCAATATAGACGATAGAGGCTGCATTCACAGTATTTAAGAATGTTTAAAATGTTCTATAGTTTAACACTGAGCTGGAGGACAGATCAGGTAAGAATACTATGGTAAAATTTGCTGTTTGACTGTCAAATTGTAAATTTGTTTACCCGATTTTGTCTCTGTTAATAAAATAAATTAAAAAAAAAATAGCACAAAGTTCAAAATCTTCTTCAGTATACACAAAACAAAAGTGACAGATTCAGGAAGTGGCAGTTTGTGAAAGAGAAGTTCAGAGTTACTGATACTTTGCAGCTGATGTCATCAACATTCCCAGGGAGTGTGATGCTAACTGTAGGCATGCTCTGTCTGAGGCTCTGTTAGACTTGAATCTTGTCTTTATTTTAACATAATCTGACCAAAATGAAATGATTTAGTTAGAATTACAATAGGTAAGCTGTGCTGTTTGTGCTGTTAAACATGTCCCTTTCAAATAAAATTACAGTCATAAGTTATCTAGCATTAGCCAACAGTTTTTTGTGTTTTTCATAAACTAGACCATGAACTCTTGTATTGATCACAGACTCCTGAAAAAGTGTTGTTTGAATTTATTTTGTATTTTTTCAGACAACAGTGTTTGCTAATGTGTGCACTGTGTCTCCATGGTAACTGGTGAACATTCTGCCAATACACTTACATGCAGAACATCCCCAGCGTGATTTCACTGCAAAGTATCAAGACAGGCCCCAACCCTCTATCTAAGGTTACAACATCAGAAAATTATAGAAGACAAATGTGTGAGACAAATGTGTGAGATGTGATGTGAGTATGAGGCAGGGCTTTGACACTGGTAGTGGTAAAGAGGAGGAGATGGAGAGGTTGAAGTGGCCTGTGGTTACGTTGCTGGAGTTAGTTTCACCACAGAGCCGGGTGGGTGGACTTTTTTTATTCTCTGTTACTGAGTAGGTTTCCTCCACCTGTCAAATGATGAACAGAATCCTGATACTGCACATTTGACACCCACACACCCCCTCACTGCCCGCCTATAAGCAGCATATTGTATCAAAGAATTCCCTTTTTTATAGATGAAAGGTCTATGTTATGCAAAATTGACTCTTGTGAGCTTTTAGCCATGTTAGAATGTAGTTACCTCATCAAAAACATACCTGGAGATGTGTTTTGTTTCATTCATGAGCAATCCTTTATTATTAGTCTGTCTACATCTCCAAAGCTCAATATGCTCTGTTCCACTTAGAGATGTCATGAAGCAGTAGTTTTAAAGTTAATAGCTACCTTTTACCTTTTCAGTAGAGATCTGCAATTCCAGAGCTGAAATCATCCGAATTATTCTGGTGAAGACTGGAGAGGAGTTTAAAAATACAGTGGAGCACTTCTTATATTACCTCTATTGTATAGTGTTTTCCATTTGAGAGCCTAAATTTGATCTGTGTGTTATGTGAAATGAACCAAAACGCAACTCCAGGTATGTTTTTAATGAGAAAACAACATTATAACATAGATCGGAAAATATCGATGAGGTCAGATGAAGTGAGTGACATAAGATGGACCAGGGTTCTATAATGCACAAAACAAAACAAAATTAAACTAAGCCTATGTAAAATCCATCTAATCTACAGTACAAACATGTAAAATTGCATAGACAAAACACACACAAGCAAGCCGATTATCATTCAGATCAGACAATAGACATCACACAGTATTATCCAAAAAGTCTATCTACACAAATGTCCCTTCAGGCCAATGCAATTTCTCTGCCAAGTCGGGCCAAATGCATAACGCTACGGTATGAAGTGTATGCAGATGGTACCGCTAACACGAGTCACGAAACAATATTGACGAAGCCGTAAACAAAAAGCAGTAAACACATTGCAGCCATTAGCGCGCTGAATGTTAGCTTCCGACAGCCGGTGATCCAGACCTCATGCTATAACGCCACAGTCAAACTCCTCCTCTGTTTAGAATACGCACCTGTTCGCTAACCCTAACTGTGCGAAGCCTCATAACATTAGCACAAGAGCACACACCCAACGTAAAATGATGATGTGTTAGCATAAAGGCTAATTCTTCATGCTTGGTGTTTACAAGGCGTGTGTTGCGAGGTTGAGCACGTACACGCAGTTTGGAAATACTAACATTCTAAATCATGCGTGGAATGAATACATAGTGGAGAAGGCAAACTAGTGTCAGATACGCATGTTATTTGGCGTTGTAACTGATCCTTTCAAAATAAAATGAATATGTATTAGTTAGGGTGTCTGCATGATATTATTGCTTTATTAGGAATGCTCCACAGTGAAGCATTGAACTCAGTATCCATCGCCACGGAGACAAGAAGTTCAGTAAATGGTCACATTTTTGTAGAGCACTTTTTAGTCTTCAAGGCACTTAAAGCTATTTACATCAAGGAACCAGTCATTCATACACTAATGTACGCAGAGAGTGGGGGCGTGATGGTTAAGTGTTTTGCCCAAGGACACAACCACAGCATTTGTCTGTGGGAGCCGGAATCGCACCACCAACCTGTGGGATCTGACGCACAACCATAGATGTTTATGTCCAGAGTGGGATTCGAACCGCCGACCTCAGATCAGTGGACAAACGCTCAACCAACTGAGTCACCGCAGTTCCAGGTCAGATCATGTTTTAATGGGATTTTTAAGTAATAAAATCACCTGTAATTGAATAAATGTAAGATATTTTTTTACACCATAATGCAGAACATTCCTGGCAAAATAACAATGTGTAAATCCATGGAGACAAGCAGGTGAAAAGTTCCATAATGCACCTTTAAATTTCTTTAGTTTAATTTCAAAAGTCCTTCTACACCATCTTGTATCTACAGTAAATGCCATAATAAAGTTGGAAATAGTGTCTAAGGCAAAGATGTCGAACAGATTCTAATTCTGGAGAAATGTCTGAAAACATTGGAACAGCAAGTCAAGGCTTTGTTGTTCATCTGTTGTTTTTGGACAGACAGTTAAGTCCATCTTTATTTTTAAATGTTATCAAATTTATTATTCATTTCAATCTGCTAGTTAAACCAAAAAGTATTTGGATATCTTTTCCAAAGATTCGTGTATTTTCAGCTCTCTCGATCTCTGAAGGGGCAAATCAATCATTGGTTAAATGGATAAAATGCCAAGGTCCATTTAGAGAATATCTCAGGGGAGAATACAACAAGATCCATTTGATATGACTTGGAAATAATCTTTTAAGTCAACTTCAAATCACACAAATGGATAAAGCATTCATATTGATTAGCTTCTACATAATAAGATCAATACTGCGCGGAGTTTGCATGTTCTCCCTGTGTCTGGCAGTGCTGGAAGAAGTACTCAGTTTTGTTACTTAAATAAAAGTGCACATACCAGAGCTAAATACTAGTAAAGTATCACATGGAAAAGTGTGATACTTAAGTGAAAAATATTACCTGTTACCAGTACCAGTTTAAAAATGCACCCAAAAAGTAAAAAGTAAAATATTTCAAGCAGATTTTGAGTTCGAATAAAACTTAAAATTCAGAACAAATCACGTCTGTACTTTCTACTCCACTACATTTTTGAACAGTACTGAAAAGTAAAATATTAATATCTAGATTAGATAAGGATAGGGTCAAACGCAGGTTACAAAATACTTTATGATATAGCCAGTTCACTTATTCATGTCTAGGGCAGCAACAAAAACACATTAACTTCATTTTAGGGGACGATATGTTGAAAATATGTCAATTATAAAATGATGGAATGTACAGCCAAGCTCCCATATGGTGAGTGATGCTGTTGTTTACTAGCACAAAGAGGCGAGCATTGTGCAGAAGGCTGAACTGTAATGTAGTGGATAAAAAGGGAGCATTGGAACAGAGAATGTGTGAGATGGTGTTTTTCCCAACTCTTTTTCTGTGAAGTCGCTGTGTTCGCGGACCAAATGAAATCCATCGTTCATCTGTCAGTACAGTATTAATCTCTCCATTCTTGTCTGAGTGTGTGTAACCAGCTAGTGACGCCTGTTTTGATGATGTTGTGTGTGTGTGTGTGTGTGTGTGGGTGTGCGCACGCGTGTGTGTGTATGAAGCTCGATGCTATAGGAGTATGCATGTGCGCTTGTTTAAAATCTCATGTGGAGACTGGATTTCTGGTTTTCGTCACGATGCGAATGGCTTTTTCAAGGTGCAGTGTGTAACTTTTCCAAGGAAGAGTCAGCCGTCTGCTTGTTTCCATGGAGATTGTAATGTTTTGCCTAGAATGATCCACAGTATGGCATTACATTGATCTATCTTCATAGAAACAAGTGTGATTGACTTTTGCAAGGTGCAGTGTATAACTTTTAAGAGGAAGATGATGTCCCCTGCCTGCTTGTTTCCATGGAGATTGTATTGCTTTGAAATGTACACAGTATGGCATTAAATTTATCTATCGTCATGGAAACAAATAAAGTTACAGGTCAGATCTGTGAGGACTGGATTTCTGGTGTGAATGGCTTCTTCCAGGTGCAGTGTGTAACTTTTCCAAGGAAGAGTCAGCCTTCTGCTCGGAATTAAACATATCTATGTTCATGAAAACAAGTAATGTTACAGTTCAGATCTGTGGGGACTGGATTTCTTACTTTCTCCAAGACATGAATGACTTTTTCAAGGTGCGGTGTGTAACTTTTCAGATGAGGAGTCCACCGTCAGCTTGTTTCCATAGAGACTGTATTGCTTTGAATGGTCCACAGTATGGGATTAAAGTTATTTTCATGAAAACAAGCAAAGTTACAGGTCAGATCCGTAGAGGTGATCCTGCCCACAGTAAGAATGCATGTTTTCAAGGTATTTTTGAGCAATATACACTGCTGTAATGAAATCATTCCAAAATCGAAATGTTTAATGCCATACTTTGGAACATTATAAACAGAACAACAATATTTCCATGGAGATCAGCTAGTGCGGACCACCCAAACAAAATGTAACATACAGTTCCACTTTAAGTACCACCAGGATACAAATGCTAAAGGTGTAAAAGTCTTGTCCATGTTTACATTGTTCCAGCGCCCTCTACTGGTAACAGTAGCCATTTCGAGTAATTCTAAACATTTCTTGGTAGTGAAGTTCATTTGAGGTATGAGTTCACAAAGTTTCAACTTCAGGAAATCAGTGTCTATTTAAAGTCCCCACAGCACAAATGAACCTTGTGTATGTGTTTTATGTGTGTTCTGTGTGTGTGTTTGTGTGACTGTGGTGCAGTGGAGCAGAACAGATGGTGCGGCGCGGATCACCGTTTTCAATAATGGTCTATATTTCACTCACTCATAATTATGCTGATTGGCGCGGCGTGTTGCCTGAAAGCTGGGACATGTGACACCGGCTCTGGCACTCTGGTACTATCAGTGTGGATCTGTACAAAGCTCATATCATACGCCTATCAGCAGTTCACAATCAACCATTTCACACTCAAATGAGTACTGAGTAAACACTGCAACAAGCAAAGACAATGACGGAGTTCTTCTTAAATAAAGACATATTGTGCTTGTGTCTGCTAGTTATAATCTGTGACACCCGTGGATCATTATGTTATAATTTGGATATTTTAAATCGCAATATTCACCTAAAACAATATAATACAAGAAACTGAGGTGCCCAGTGGGAGCTGATGTCGCCGTAAATTACTCAAACATACATGAATTAGAATAAATACAACTTCAAGAGGGTAAATGAGAAGAGGAAACAACTACGGAAAAGCTCTAAAAAGTTCATTTTGCATAATAGGTGCTCTTTGAAATATTATTGTGAATGTTTGATGTTTTTGTCAGATAGTAAAGGAAACTATTGCGGTGCTTTCTATATACATGTATGATGTTCTGTAATTGCAGGCGCTGGTCTTGTGGTCAGTGGGTACCGAAAGCTCTGAGGCAGACTGATGGAAGTGTGGCTGCCAATCTGCGTCTTTGGCCCTTCCAATCTCCACCAAAAATACCCTATTATCCTGTAAGCAAAGTCATTCTATACAGTAAAGTGTCTTGCCTAAAGGAACAACAACAGTATGCACAGGTGACAGCTGGCAGTAAACAGGTTTGTTGGCAAAAGCTCTTACACTGAGCCACTGCTGTCCCCAAGCGATTATCCACCAACTGAATAACACAGACTAATCCCTAGCACTGGCAATTAAAATATTTCAAGTATTTTGTTTTATTTAATGCTGCACTATGTAACTTTTCTGCTAGATCTGTCTCCAGCTTGTCTTTACTTAGTCAGATCTGTGGAGAGGCAAGCCCACTTGTATATATATATATTTTCCTTTCTTATAAACACCTTGAATTGAATAAACGCATGATGGATTTAATGATATTCTATGGAACATTCTAGGCAATGCATAAACATCTTCATGGAGACAAACAGGAGGCGGACACTCCACCCCACCAGAGGACTTACATAATGCACCTTTAATTAACATATTTAGTCTCCAATCCATTACAGCGGAGCAAAGGGCACTAAACACAAAACAACCCCTGGATTCACTAACATTATATTAATAGAGAGAAAGCCAACACAAACGCTGTAGCCCCACTGTCTCGTTCACCAGCAGTGCAGACAGCGTTAGCATAATTAGCCACTTTAATTTAGAGATGGTCAAAGCCAAAGTGAAGCATCAAGGTTAAGAAATTGTTTGGTGCTCTTGAGCGACATTAGAATCATATTATGACGATGTGATTGGCAAATGTCCAATGACGAGACGGTCTGTCCATCCAAGATTTAATTAAAGAGGTTAAACCCTGGTGACCCTTTGTCCCAGCTCCGTCCTCAGCGGTGTTCACGTTAATGTGTTTGGATTTAAAATGGTGATGAGGGATAAAACGCCTATATAAACATGATAAAAATATGCAATTTATGTGAAAGAGAATTTAATTTATTTTTTGGACAATCATAATGCAAGGCTATTCATTACAGTAGTGTCTATGCTATTCAGAATTAATGGGTTGAGATTTTAAATAGATAATAGGTAAAGCAATAAAAAAAAAATAACAAAACATCTTGCTATTACAAATTTATATGAAAATTCATGTTTTTTTATGTGTGTTGAATGTGTCTCTATGCATGTTCTTTTCCAAATCAAAAATATAAAAGAAAAATACTTAAATTTCCAAATATTTCTCTATAATATTTTGCTTTCTTGTTTTGTCAGTCTCATTCTATTCAATAAAACTTTAAAGCAACACTGCGTAACTTTCTGGCAGTGTTTAATTTAAAACTTCTGAACATTCTCCACGGAGACAGATAGCTTTACCCGAATGCTCCACAATATGCTATAAAACATGTCTATCTCCATGGCAACAAGCAGATGATACTATAAGACCAAATCACAGGTCAAATCTGAGGAGAGAAAACCGTTTTCACAGTAAGACGGCATTTTTTTCAAGGCATTTCTAGTCAATTAAAACACCTGTAATTGGATAAATGGAAAACTTCCAGATCGCTGTCGTCTCCTCTCGAATCGCACCATCATAATTTGGTGTTCATTGCGCGTTACACTTATCTCCTGCCCTTGAACCACTGTCTACCTGCACCGCCATTAATCACCTTCTATACCTGAGCGTGTGCACCAGAGGAGGCATAATCAATCACTTTACATCCAATAGACCCAGCGCTGCAGTGGACTCACTATAGACGGACCCAACTGCGCACTGAAGTGAATAGACAATCACACGGGAGTCAAAGTAACAGCTGGATCCCCTGAACCTTGCCTCCGACTGGGATTTGAACTTGCAACCCTGTCTAGCTCTGTGTACTCGTCCACTATATCTGCTGAAACAAGTGTTCTCTGTAATCCCAGCTATGCGAGCCTATGTCAAAACTCATTAGGGTTTTGCGGCGTTGAGGGCGGACAACAGTAAAAGCGTTTGCCAAACGTTGGAGCGAAATTGTAAAATTTTGATGCTTTTTGACAAGATGGGATCACAGTTTACTGTTGTCTTGGTGCTGATTTAAAAGAATGTGACAGAAATCTATATCCAGAGAACCATTTTGTAATAAACGCACGACATGGTGTGGTTAAATGATAAAGTTGTCAAGGAATCAGTGAGAACTTTTTGGCAGCATTGAGTCCTGTTTTTGCTCCCAAATATGATCAAATGTTATCATGAAAACAAAGGAGAATTGGCCAGTATTGCATATTTGATGCATTTCCTATAATAATAAGAGAAGGGCTTGGCTAATGTTATGTACACACCTCTAAGGTCAACGTCATGTACGGTTTTAAATTTCAATATATTTTGCAATTCATTATATTTGGATCTAAACATTCTGGACTTCCCACTGTAAATACATTGTACTCACTGCTGTAACTTAAAAGTACACTAGACTTTTCTGATGGAGGGCTCGCCAACTGCTTGTCTCCATGGAGCTGTTATTGCCTGCAATGTTTCACAGTATGACATTAAACCCCCATTGGATTTAAAATGTCCAAAATATAACATAATGATCCAGGGGTTTCACACATTATAACTATAGCAGACACAAGCACAAAATGTCTTCTTTAAAGGGCCCATATTACACATCGTTTCCTCATCAAAAACATACCTGGAGTTGTGTTTTGTTTCATTCACACATGTTTAACACACAAACCCTGCATATAGTAAGCACTCTGTTCCACATTGTGAGGTCATGTGGGAATACAGGAAGTGCTCCACTGTTTATACAAAAGGTAAAAAGCAGCTGTTAACTTAAAAGCTACGGCTTCATGAAATCACAAGGTGGAACAAAGCATTTCGAGCTTTGAAGATGTAGACTAGACTATAATATAAATATTCTAACACATCTTAAAGCTCACTAGAGTCAATTTTAAGGATGTTTTTTTTTCTGCGTAATCCTCAATAAAACAGCCTTATCTTCGCTGGTCAAATGGGCCTTCTTCACAGTATTTAAGCCTCTTGCTGCTTTCTTAATACTGTATAATATAATATTTGGTGACCCCATAATCCAGAGGTCATATTGTGGTTGCTGCCCTGTGCTCCAGTGTAAAACATTAGAGTCATTATTATTATAGAGAGCAGAAATGGTGTAAAACAAGCAGGATGCAGAGAGTGGAAGACCTTTAATCAGTGACTCTTGTACCGCTGTGAACCGTAATGTGCCCCCGATGGAGAGGCAGAGACATGCAGGGGGAGTACAATTAATGTGATTTACTGCAGTTTATGTGGTTTAAGACTGCGTGTTTACAGTTTGTGAAATGGCTGGGATAATAAAACGGTACACAAGCAGCCACAAGTTAGCATTATTCATGTGTTATTATTCTGAGAGTAGGCAATGGAAATGTAAAGATAATTTATAATACGTCTTTGTTAAAGCTTTTCAGTAAATTCCTGTTCTTTGTAGTACAAAAAAAAGAAAAAAGAAAAAGACAAAAAAAGAGCATCTTGTTCCACAGGGGCGTTTCAAAAGGAGTTAGGGTTAAAACAGATGTAATAAAATAATAAAAGTATACACATTTTTTTTGTAATTAAATGCAATGTGCCAGCCAAAATCAGTTTGAAGGTGCACTGTGTAACTTTTCTGGTGGAGGGTCCGTCACCTGCTTTTCTTCACGGAGATGATGCCTGCAATGTTCCACAGTATGGCATTACACTTATTTATCGCTATGGAGACAGCAGGTAACACCACAGGACCAAGTTACGTATCAAATCGAGTAAGAATGCACGTTTTTAATAAAGGGGATGTTACTAAGTATTATGCAAAATGGATACATTTAATGCCGCACCTTTAAATAAATAAATAAATACATGAATTAATAAATAATAATAATAATAATAATAATAATAATAATAATAATAATAATAAATATTACTACGCTCTAATATCATATTTATAGTTGGAATTTTACATGGTTATTTTGAAACCTGGAGTCTGAAAATTCTATGTGGGTATAATTTTGATGTTTTGAAGCTTATATTGTCAGCTAGCGTATTAGCCATTACCCTCTCCAAAAAATACAACAAATTTTTGAAAATGAGAGTATTTTTCACAATTGCACATCACCAGTCTTTTCATATGTGCACTATTGAATCGATAACGGTGAATAGCGTTCCATAAATTAGACATTGTCCAGACTTTTAACACATAAATGTTACAATCCACCTGAAGCTCCCATTAACTGTGCATGGCTGGATCAGAATAGCGCTCCCTACTGGACACACCCAGCGTGTTGTAACCTGCTCCCATTGTTTTCATTAGTCTCGGCTCATTCGCCACAGCCCAGAGTCGATGGAGCGGGTGTAATCTGAAGTGTGGCACCCTAGGGTCATGTGTGAGGCCAAGCTACTGTATGTCCAGTCCACAGGGAGGGTTTAAATGTACGTTTTTCTCACGTATTTCAGCCCCAGTACAGATATATTGCACAACCAGCTCTTGAGATAAAAATGCATACTATCTGCATCTAATTAGAATGCATTTTATTGTCAGAAAAAAACAGCAAGTGTGTGTTAGCATGCTACTTGTACTGGTCTCTGAGAGTCAAATAATTATGATGCTCAGAAAGTATAAGTTAAGTGAGGAATACACTTGGACCACTGCAAACTGTTTAAAACTAACTATAACGTGGCTTAAAGGTGCATTGTCGTCTGGAATGTTTCACAGTACCCTTTCTATCTTCATGGAGACCAAACCAGACAAACTTACAGGTCAGATCTGTGGCGAGACAACCCCACTCACAGTCAAAATGCCTGTTTGAGCTATAAAACAGTTGTAATTGAATAAATGTAAGATAGAGCTGTTTAATGTCATACTGTGGAACATTCCAGGCAGAGCAATCTCCAGAGCATCTCCGTAGAAACAAGCAGGTGACAGAGCCCCAACCAAAAAGTTACACACACCGTTAAAGCTCACAAGAATACATTTTGTGTAATATAAGACATTTCAGATCAAAATGTATAGCAAGCTGTACGATGTAATATTATACTAAAGAAAGAATTATCTGCTTTAGTTTGAACGCCTTGGAGAGAAAATCTTGACATCTAAAAATTTCGCTAAAAATATGAATGAATACCATAGAATAATAGGATCAAACAGACTTGAAATATATCTGTATCTGAATTCTTTTGTTGTCCGGACGTGACTGTCTTTTGGTCAGACAAAGAGAGCTCCCTGTGAGGGACGTTCGGGTCAGCAGTTATAATACCAGAGCTGACCCGCCTGTCACTTCACATACAAGTCCACTTCTATACACTCACTCTTTTTCTCCATCTCTATCTCTCTGTCCCTCAGTATCTACTCTCTCGCTGTCACTTGTTCCTCCCATCCCAATCCCTCTCTCTATCCCTTCTCCCTCTCCATTTTTACCTTCTCTCCCCGTCTCACCTCCTCTCTCTGCGCCTCTATCGCTACTCTATCTCTACCCCATCTCTCACTCGTTTTCATCTCTCGTCTTCTCTCTCTTGTTCTTTCTCGTAAATATCTCACTCCCTGTCTCTGTACCGCTATCTCTCTCCATTCCCTCTCTCTACCACTCTCACTCTTACTTCTTGTCTCTCTCGTTCTCCATCTCTCCTCCATCTATCTTCCCATGTCCGCCCTCTCTCTCCATCAATCTTCATACCCTCCTCTTTCACCTTTATCTCTCCATTTCTTCTTTCTTCTTCATCTTTCTCTCCCTCCCCTACTTTATATCTCTTCATCTCCCAATCTCTCTTTTCATGCATCACTCTCTTTCTATCCCTCTATCTTTCTTTCCATATCCCCCTCTCCCCCTCTCCATCTCTGCCCCTTTCTTTCTCCCGATCTCTTTTTCATCTATCGTCCTCTATCTCTCCCTTTCTCTCACTACCCCTCTATCGCTCTCTCTTTCTTTCCATATCCCTCTCTCTCTCCACCTCTCCTTTCTATTTCCCAATCTCTCTTTCCATCCATCACCTTCTATCTCTCTACAGTCTCTCCCACTCTTTCTTTCTATATCCCGACTCTCTACATCTGCACCTTTCCCACTTTCTATATTGCCCATTTCTACCTCTTTCTCTCTCTCTCTATTAAGTAAGACAAAGCAATTTATCCGGGAACTGTTTCAAAGCTGACATGTTTACTTTTTCACTTTCACTTTCGCTTTAGTGTGTGCATTAAAGGTGCGCTATGTAACATTTCTGGATCCGACAAGTTCTTTTATAGCTTAGCCTAGAATCTTCCACAAAATTAATCTTCCTTATTTGGCTTCAAGGAAACAAGCAGGTGACACTACCGGGCAAAGTTACAGGTCATATCTGTGGAGAGGCGAACACACACACGCACACACAGAGTAAAATCCATGTTTTACATTGTGCTTTAAGAACAAAAACCAGACATAAAGAAATAAATGCAAGTAATTACATTAAATTCAATTCCACAGAGCATTCTAGGCAAAGCAAAAACATCTCCATAATGATAAGCAAAAAAGTTACACAGTGCACCCTTAAAATAAGTAAAAAAAAAAAAAAAAAAGAAAAAGAAAATGCTAGTGCTTGATGAGTTCATGTCTACTTTGCAAGACATATAAATAAATAAATAAATAAATAAATAAATAAACAGACAAACAAATAAGTAAATAACATTAAACAAAAATAAATACAAATAAAAAAACAAAAAAATTGCTTTGTGTTATGTCCAAATTGGACACAGTGGAGCTCGGTTGGTTCTCTGACTTTTCATGATCTACATTAGAATACAACTTTTGAACACAATTGTCGTTTTCTCACTTTCACAGAACGCCAGTAGGACTTGTGCCTTGTGGAGCATGCAAAACAAAACAGAAAAAGATGCCATTTCAACTTGAAGATTGTGTTGCTAAATAATGCATGTGCAATGTCCCAATCGCACTCTGAACACTACCTGTACATGCAGCTACTTTGTGGATATTATATGAACTCTGAATACTTTGGAATACATAGAAACTCTAGACAATAGACGGCACCTGCAGTGGGAGGTCGGGCAATTGTGAAGTAAGTGATGAAGAAAATGCTTTTTGAAATATTGTCTTCTGGAGGCATATTTATGACTGAATTATGCATGGGAAAACATGCGCCCAGTATGTAACTCTGTAAATTCAAACGTCAGTGTGTACAAAACATGACGATTACAGGTAGATGGAACAGGGGCTTAAGTGAAGCAGTTTAAATAAGGCTAATAAAAATAGCTGCTTGGTAGACTGACTAAACAGGTTACCACCTTACGGCATCAGCTGTAGTTTAGTTTAGTAGAATCAGTCTGAAGTGACACTATACAACTTTTTTCTAAAAGTTGTTATTGCATTGTGTAAATGCTAATACAATTCCTCAGTATGCAGGAAACTTAGCTATCTTATATATATAACTGTATTGCTTAAAAATGTATTGGAAAAAAAATAAATAATAATAATACATGCATTCTACAATGAGCAGGCTTGCCTCGCCATTCTGACAAAGCAATGTCATCTTACCAGCAGGTGGTGTAGCATACTCCAGAAAAAATACATAGTGCATCTTTATCATTATCTCCATCTCTTTTTCTGTCTCTCCATCTCACTTCTTTCCCTTATGTATCTCACTCCCTGTCTCTCTACCCCATCTCTCTCTATCATCCCCTCTCTCACTCACTCTTTCTTCCAGTCTCTCTTGCTTCGTCTCTTTGCCATCCATCTTCCCATTTCAGCCCTCTCTCTCCATCTCTCCCCCTTTCTATCTCCCGACCTCTCTTTATCTCTTTCTTTCTCTCTCTATCAATCCCTTCATCTCTCTCATTCTTTCTTTCCATACCTTCTCCATCCTTTCTATCTCCCCCTCTCTATCTCTGCCTCTCTACAAATACACCACCTTTCTCTCTCTCTCTCTTTTTCTCTTTCTCTCTGTCCTCCCTCCCAAGGCTACACATTGCAGTCTTTAACTTCCAGCTCCACATTACAGCGATTTGCCACCCCATAGGTTCCATTCACTGTGCTCTATTGGCCCAACACTCCACATTCATCCCAAATACCTCGGAGCCAGTGAAGGAGAGAGGGCGTTTGGACTGGAGGGAGGGTCAGTGCCTGGTTTCACTTACTGACAGATTAAAAATATGATTCCAATCTTTAAACTCCATTCTCTTTTTCCTGCTTTCTCAAGATTTTTTTCATACTTTTTCATTTCATTCCATTCTCAAGTTGTTTTTTTTTCTTTTCCCCCCATCTCTCTCTCCCCCCCTCTCCATCTCTACCCTCTCTCTTGTACGTCTTGGTCCCTCTCTCTACCTCTACTTTCTGATTCTCTCTCTTCATCAATCTCTTTCTCTCTCTCTCCTTACTTCTTCCCTCTCTCATATTTCCCTCTCTCTTCACCCCCATTTCACCCCCTCTCTACCCATCACTTCCTATCTATTAGAAAGAAAGGGAGAGAAGAGACCTCTTTCTCTCTTCTCTTCCTTTCTTTCTCCTTCTTTCTCTATCTAACCTTCTATCTCAGCATCTCCACCACCACACCCACCCTCTCTCCCTCGCTTCATCTCTCTCCATTCCCCCACTCTTCCCATCACTCTCTCTCAACTCCTTCCAGTCACTCTTTTACGCCCTCTCTCTCTTCCTTTCTTTTACTCTCATTCTTCATTTCTCTCTCCCTCTCTCTGTCTCCCCTCTCTCTCTCTCCCTGTAGCTTTACCACTCCCTCTTTCACCCACTCTTTCCTTCTCACTCCCATTGAATCTCCCCCTCTCTCTCTCTTCACCCACCCTCTCATATCGCCATCTTTCCCACAATCCCTCTCTCTCTCCTTTCCCCTCTCTCTCACTCTGTCCCTTCTTCTCACGCACTTTTTCCCCTCTCTTATCTCTCTCTCTCTCCATCGCTCCCCGAAGCCGTCATCTTCGCACTGGCTCCTGTGTGAACCGTGTTCAGTGGACCTTGCAGCTGTACAGACAAGCCCATTCAAACCTCCATTTCAAACCATGACGATGGAGAAACACGCACTACCGACTGACAGAAGAAAAGACACAAAAATGTAGCCCTTTGAGTCCTTCTGGCTCTCCCCAACCCACAATGACTGATTCTGCACTTCATAACGCTTTATCTCTATGGTATAGACTGAGCCAGATACTTGGGATTCCACTGTGAAAGACAGACAGAGAGAGAGACAGAGAGAGAGAGTTACCCGTCTCTCTCTTTTTCCCCATTATCTCTCCTTTCTCTCTCTAACCCTCTCTCTCACTCTTTCACCATGTCTTGCTCCCTCTCCATCTCTCTTGCCATTTCAGGCTCTCTCCATCTCCTCACTTGATCTCTATCTCCCTCCTTTCTATCTCCCCCTCTTTCTCTCCATACCGTCCTCTATCTCATTCCTTCACCCCATGTGTTTCTCTCGCTCTCTCTCTCTGTCTTCCCCCTCCACCCTCGTCTCTCACACACAATTTCCCACGTCTCATCTCACTCTTTCACCCATCTGTCTCCATCTCCCCTCTCTACCCCCCTCTCCATGTCCCTTTCTCTCATCTCTCTCTCCCCCTGTCTCTCACCCACTCCCCCTTTCTATCTCCCCTTCTTTCTCTCCATACTCTCTGTTAAAAGTCCTCACTCTCACCCATTCATCGCATCTCTCTATCTCATCTCTCTCTTTCCTTCTATCTCTACCCTACCCTACCTCCACTATGAAAGAGGTGAAGAGATAGACATCCACCCCTGCCAAGCAAAACGCACTTTGTAGTGTATTTACAGAAAGACTTGTACCATCACAGTGTCAAAAGCAGCCGATCGTCGACGAAAAACGAACAAGAATTTTCGCTGAGACCGCAATCGTGCCATTGCCTCTTGACAAGACTGTCCAGGTGAAAACTGCCTCTGGAAACCTTTAGCGCTACTTCAAGATTTCAACAATTACAGCCAAGATGTCAACACAAATCTGACAGACAGACAACACAGCTAATCCACTTGGAAAAAGCTGCTATAAAACTGTCAAACCTGCTTCGCCTTCATGTTATTGGGGCTAGCAACAGTTTGTCCCACGTGAAATATAGTATTTTGGCTGGAATTTGGCGTTGCTAAGGTATAATTCAGAAAGCGGGGGTTAAGGAGGAGTTGAAAAGCCTGCGGATGTTCATTGATTTTGTTTGTCATTCCCTTTGAAAAAGCAAGGGAGCAGCAGAGGTTAGGGCTCAAAGTGGGAGCGGTCGATAAGTCTGCACAGCGCTGGTCTGTATAGGGCCAAAGGTTCACAAGTGCCACCTGTGTTTGTGTCTCACCGTTAAATGTGCCCGGTGGATGTGAAGATGTGGACTGCCATAGAAGGGGGGAAATATCATCGGGGAGTTGAAAAGAGTGGACGGTTCGGCGAGCGGATGGGAAAGCTAAGACAATATTGGGCGATGTATTGGACGGATTGGTATTTTGTTATGTCTAATGTGTCCCCAATCTGGGTACATCCCATAATATGATTGTTTTTCATGGGTCATGAAAAAAGTATACCTTGATGGTAAATGGTCACATTTTTATATAGAGCTTTTCCACCTTCAAGGCACTCCAAAACACATTACACTGAGGAACCACTCACCCATTCACACACACAGTCATATACCAGTGTACGGAGACACTGAGGGCAAGGTGAGGTGGGTTAAGTGTCTTGTCTAAGGACACAACAACAGCATTCATCTGTGGGAGCTGGAATCGCATCCCCAATCTGCAGATCTGACTGCTCAGCCAATGATGTTTATGTCGAGGGAGGGATCCAAACTGCCAACCTTCAGATCAGTGGACAAACACTCTACCCCATCTAATATTAATCTATACTAAAGTAGTCGTGAAACTATATACTCATTTCAACAAGTATTGATGCACTTAAAAACTTTTATTAATTACATTGTATTGAATAAAATAGCACTGAGTATGGATTTTCATTTCCTTAGTATCAAAATCAAGTTTGAAATTACATCATCCTGTTTGGGGTTACCATAGCAAACCACAGTTACATGTGGCATACCAACATGAAATGAGTTTGAATTATTCTTAATATATTAATTCATAAAGTTAACGCATTGACAGTGAGACTATCTTTTCTCTCATTAAAATGATTGTGCAGCTGTTTGGTCCCCTATACCTTTCATTTAGTCGGTTCCTATAGTTACCACCGCAGTACAACAAACTTGGACATCCTATTAAATTTCATAGTGGTGTTATTTTGACCTGCTCAGCGTGTGTTCAGAGCCACATTTCTCAAATCTATCTCCGGCAAAACACTGGTGTCAAACTGCCACAGACACTTTATCCACTGGTCTGAGGCTTCCTTTGCTTTTGTTTGCCCGCATCACGTCCTAAGCTCCGCTCTGCTCTAGTCCTCCCTGCACTGCCAGCTCTCCCTCTCTGTTTTTCTATCATCCATCACTAGCTGAGCTCAAACACACAAGGCATGCCCGCAACTTCACACTTGGAAACCCGCATACAAAATTGGATACTTTCTTTGTTTTTAAAGAGGAGGTATGTTACGTCTGCGGGATGTTAACGCTGGTAACGCGCAACATATTTAGATGACCATGTTAGCTTTTATTGTTTTGAAAATGTTATATTCGCGCTACTGTTGCCCTTTTGTATTAACTTGTTTTATATAAGTCCTCCGCTCTTTGCTCTCTGCGGTAAGTCACCCCTCCTTCAGAGCGTTATCACACAATCAGCGTGCATCCTGCTAATGAAAGTACTGCACATCACATCAGGTTTGTCAAGTTGTTGTGTAGAGTTCTGTAACATGTTTTTGTATATTTATGGAGAATTATCGTGTGAGAGCTTGGATGACATAGGCTTGTGGACTGAGCACTGGACAGAATCTTAGAAGATAAGTCTGCTGCTTGCTACTTGGAATGTATAAGGTAAGACAGGATTAACTTTGGACCACTACCAACCCTTTAAAATGAACCAGTTTTATTTTATTTATTTTTTTATGATAAATGGTCGCATTTTTATATGGTGCTTTTCCACCTTCAAGGCAAGCTCTTTACATCAGTTTCTCACACACATTCACACACCAGTGTACGCAGACACTGGGTTAAGTGTCTTGTCCAAGAACACAACAACAGTATTCACCTGTGGGAGTTGTGTCAATGTCGATGATGTTTATGTTGAGAGCAGGAATCGAACCATCAAGCTTCGGAACGCTCTACTAACTGTGCTACTGTTGCCCTTTTTAGACGATAAAAATCAGGTACAATGTTTTAAAGTGCGGGAAAAAAGCACAATATGTCTTCTTTAACAGCAGCCATGACACGCCATGCAGCTTTTCTCCAGCAGAATCACAGTGTACTGTTACCAGAAATGTTGCTTTTCTCTACAGGCGGTATCCGGGAAAACTCATGAGGCAAGGTGTGTTCTATGTGACAGACGTAAGACAAATATTTGGTAGAAACTGATATTGTTGTTTCAGGGCAAACTAGCGTGGAAAAGTACTGAAGTATAATGTCTGGCTAAAGTGGACAAAATGGCACCATATACAGTACTTTTAATAAGATCGATAAATTAGCTGGAACTTGGGGGTACGTGATGTGAAATGAGAAAAAGGGGAAAAAAGGGGTAAAATAAAATCACTGCATGTCTATAATACTTTTTCGGGTCTTTTTAGATTGTCTTCAGGGGGGTATAAAAACTGCTTTGACTGCAATAGTTTTGAGTAAATTACTTATTGATTTGACATTGTGTTTTTTTATATAATATAAGGATGGCGTGTGGTGAATTTTAATGTGCGTGGTTATAGCAGGTATCAAAAACAAAGCAAATATGTAATACACACAGCGTGACCTGTTCGGAATCAAAACCTGGGACCTTCTTGCTGTAAGGGAGGAACAGATATAAACAAGTCCCAAATAGAGTAGTAGAGTGCCATGATTTTGGTAAACAAAAAAAAAAAAAGTAGGATTCTGTTTGGAGTGCTCATTGTAAACAACTCCAGGAGTGTTAATGTTTGAGAGAAGACTGACATCTGAACTGATAAACTAACACAGGAATTCCATATATTTGAAAGTATGTTTACATGGGTCTAGATTTTTCTATACAAGGATATTCTTTGATCTAAATAACTGAAGCCTTGTAGCCAACTCAAATAACCATTTTGATCTAATGGTGTAACTAGCAAATCAAAGTAGTAAATTACAAATTTTACTTCACTACATTTGAGATCAGGTGTCTGTACTTTCTACTCGACTGAAAAGTAAAAGTAATTTTAATTTTTCTTTGAGAGATGCTGAAAAGGCTGAGGGCTTTATTTTTAACATGTTCATAGATTGAGCAAACAAAAATTTACAAATAAAAAAAAATTCAATTATTTCTGTTAAACAAAATTCAGCATAAATCTCTATTATATTCACTACATTTGGAGATTTATTAGACCTCAAAATCTGCACAATACTTTAAATTTTTATTCCTGAAGTAAATTTTTAAACAGGTACTTTAATACTTTTACTTAGGCAGATTTTTCATTTGATACTTTTGCTTTTACTTGAGTATTTTTGTGCTCTGATATCTGTACTTTTACTTAAGTAACAATACTGAGTACTTTTAAACCACTGTTTGATTTGAGAGATACATTTTGCAAGTTGAAAGTTCACAGTCTGAGAACCCAATTTAAAACAACATAATGTTAAACTAACATCCAGTGCAGCCGCTACTGTTCCCATCCAATTACGTTGATAACATTAGCACCTCTATCCTGTAAACATGCAAACACAGCATTACCGGCCTAATTTTTAAACCCTATCGTAAATGGCCATAAACTAAAGCCTTTACACGCTGTATTGTGTTTGCCAGTGGAGCCGTGCACATCGGCGTCTAAATCATGAACGCACCTGACAGGCTGCTGTGTTTTAACCTTTCCTCGCGCCGCCATTAGATAAAAGCTTTTTATTATTCCCCAAAGACTAGCTAAATGTACTTTGCTCAGCGTTTGAAAAAAAATAAAAAAATAAATACAAAATACCAAATCCGACTGCATGTTTTCGTAGACCACTTTTAAATTCCTTCTCCAATAGACGTAAATCCTGGGTTTTCCACCTTTTGGGTAAGCTGCCTTCAGGCTAATTGCCGTAAGTTACTGCAAGACATAAAAAGCACTTGATGTCGCGAGCACCAGATTGGGTTATACAGGTGTTTTTTGTTAAAGTGGTAAGGTGTAAGGTCGCATCGAAATTTTGAAGTAACATGTGAAAGAACATTTTAAGAGCATTTCTGAAGTCATTTGAACTGATTTATACTGATTTTCCTTGGCTTCTAACCAATTATAATTAGTGCTGTCAAAAATATCGCACTATTAACGAGTTAATGCAACGCAATTTTAATGCCGTAAATTTTTTTATCGCAAGATTAACGCTCTTTGTGACCTAGTGAACTAGTTTTTTCATAAGCTGTGGCCACTGCCAGTAACGTTACAATCCAGCTATAGACAGGAAGGAAAACAATTTGTACGAAACTGAGAAGTCCCGTTTGGAGGAGGTGGGCCAAAGCACGGCACGGCCACCCATGCACACGCACGACTTAATCACACAAACCCTGCGTGTGCGACAATGCCACCCACACGAGGAAAACACGAAACAAAGTCTGTTCCAAAACATACGGTGAATCCGCGCCCATCCCGCCGACAAGGACCGCGGACAGTGACAGAAGCCCCGCAGCCTCTCTCCCCCGGCCGCCCCCACTCCCCCGCATCGCCGCCACATCCACAAACCCACGGAGGTGTCTCACTCAATAGACACCCCATGTCGTTGGACCCACCCTCTCCGTCAAAAGCGCCAGCTCCAGGGTGCGACGTGCAAACAAACAACGCTGTGCAATGTTGCCATCAGCTGCGGCCTGGCCGCACAGGTGCAACACACAGAACCACCATTAAAATGATGATTCAAGGGACAAAAATGTGAGATTAATTTGCGATTAATGGCGAGTTAACTATGACATTCATGAGATTAATCGCGATTAAATATTTTAATTGATTGACAGCACTAATTATAATCATAAGTTTAGCAGGACTTTGAAGCTACTACAATGTTCAGCCATTTGAGCTAGCTCTCACTGATTTAAAGGTGCACTATGGAACTTTTTGACGGTTTTACCATGTGCTTGTCCTTTTGATTTGCTTTGAATGTTTCACAATCGGGCATTAAACATATCTTGTATTCAACTAGAGATGTTTCAATTGGTCAAAAATACCTTGAAAAACATGCTTTCTTAATATGAGCAGGCTTGCCACACCATAGATCTGACTTGCAACTGACCGTGATGGCTTCCCCAGCTTGTCTCAATGGAATTAGTTCCTTTTAATGAAATACTGCAGAACATTTCAGGTAAAACGTTTCTGCATGGAAACAAGCAAGTGGCAGACCTTTCACCAGAAATATTACATTGTGTATCTTTAAGTTAACTAAAATTGAAAAACACCAAGCCTAAGGTATTCCAAATACAGTATAAAAGGTACTAAAGTATCAGTTTTATGCTAGAGTCTCTGTTCTTTCTCTCATGTATCTAGTAATATGCATTAACAACTGCAGTGAGAATCTACACATTGGACACAAGGTTAAAGCTAATGATATTTTAAATGTAATCACTTTTTATAGGTCCCTTGGCAACGCATCGGTGACAGTGCAGCCACAGCTAATGGACGACTCTCATTTTACTTGTGAAAGCACTTTTTAATTAGTCTGATATTTGGATTAATCACATCTCAAGTGTCTGAGGAATAAGATGGCATCATGTCACTCAAGTATTTTTAATCGACTGAGTATAGCATAAAATAAATAAGCTCTTTGGAAATGGCTGTTTTGATTAGAAAGATACAGATATAAAAGCTGGCAGAAACTAAAAACAGTATCGGCTAAGGAACAGTGAGCATGACACTCCAATAAAAAGAAAGGCAGGTGACAAGTAAGGACTGATCATTGCTACTTGCGGTTATATATCTATTATTGTTGTTATTACTATGGATTTTGACCAGATGAGGCCAAGAGGGCGTTCTTGTTCTAAAAAGTGAGAAAGGTCAAATGCTGGGTTAAAGAGCCTGTAGATGTTTTCCACTTGTATTTGAGGAAAATCTGTCCAGAACTAGTACATATAGTAGATATACTGTACAACCAGCTCTTGAGGCCAAAATAAGTCTGCTGCGCACTGTCTGCATCTAATTAAAAACGCATTTTATTGTCCGATAATTAGGAAATGTGTGTTAGCATCCTAACTCGTTGTGGTCTCTGAAAGTTGTGAAATCTCATTGTGGTGAATTACAAGGATGCATGGAATACATAAGCCAAGTGAGAAATAACTGCACCACGCAAACCATTTAAAATGAACTAGTTCTGGTTTTAACATTTTAACATTTTGATGAAGAAACTAAATAGTTAAAACTCTGGTTAAAAACAATGGTTAAAGTAATATTATGGTTACTATGGTTATGTCATTTTCAACATTAAATCTTAGTACTTTCTTTTATATTATAATGGGGCCTTTATACAGTCGTTGAGGTAGGTTCCCAAGTTGCCCATGGACATATTGTGGTCTATGTGGTCTTATACTTGTTCTCATACTAGAGGTGCGCGATATATCGATTAAATCGATTAATTCGAATTTACAGTTCAGAACGATGTGTTTTTATGAAAATCGATTTTTTTTATTATTAGTATTATTTTTTTACACGCGAGCGTCGAAAGCGGAACTAATGCGCTGCAGCGCTCTACACGGGTAAGTTAGCGGGGCGCGGAGCGGAGGAGGTGTTGTATTTTTCTGCTACGACTGACCTGTGGTCCAGCCGAACAATGCAGCTCTACTTGAGTTTAACGGTACATTTTGTTAATAGTAGCTGGGCGATGCGAAGCGTTTGTCCGAGGATCACAAGGAGGGATTAATCGCGCAAGGATTGAAAGATGCTTTCACTTCGTGGAAACTTGCAGAAGACCGACTCATCTGCATGACAACAGACAGCGGCAGCAATATGATCAAAACTTTCTAAAAGTAGCAAAAGGAGAAATTTAATTTGTCAACTGGACAGAGTTTATTTGGTTGAATACGTTTCGCAGCTCATCCGAGCTGCTTCTTCAGTTCTGGTCAGATGCTGGCGGACACTGCCTTATATCTGCTTGAAGGGAGGAGCTTAATTACGATGAAAATTACTCTGAGACACACATATTTAAATACAGTTTCAGTTGGTCAGGTGATTCTATTCAATATGGAGTTGTTAATAGTTTCTGTTAGTCAGGTGAGTCTATTCAATATGGAGTGGGAGTGGGGGAGTAGTTAGCATATCCATTCAGGGCCATGATGGTGTTTTCACACCTCTGGACATGTCCTGGACATGTCCTTTCTAAAAGTGTCCTTTCTAAAAGTGTTTACAATGGCCTGGTCTGCCATTTCACTTACAAGTATGTTTTTTGCTTGTCAGATTGCACTTTAATCCTAAATTTAAAAAAAGAATAAAGTTAAAACTTGTTTTGAGCCATTTATTTGTCATCTGTTATTTGTTTTTGAGTAGGGCAGAGAAAAATCGATTAAAATCGGAAATCGGATTTTTTGTAAAAAAATCGGAGATTTTATTTTTAGGCCATATCGCCCAGCTCTATCTCATACAGATCAAGATCATTCTAAAGCTATTCAAGAAAAGGTTCACTTCTGTCCTCTGAATGTGACTTTATAGTATCAACACCTGCTTTAATATCGATTAGTATCTGATTTTTGATATTTAGTATTAGTATTTACCTTACTACTTTGGAAACTATATGAACTTTAAAATATTGGTCTCTTACACTTAGAGGCACTGGTCTGTCCTCACACTAGACCTAAAAGAGCCATCTCTGTTCCAGGAGCAGATGTTGTGAGCGGGACATGGAGCCCAGCCAGCTCCGTCTCCACAAAGCACCATTCAACTCTCTAAAGGTGTGTGGGGGGAGCGACATTTTCTAATTCAGCAATTCAATTATGATCCTCGGTGGAGTTGTAATTGTCTTCCTGAGAATTAAATCAAAGAAGCGGAAACAGTTTTCTGCAGCCAAATGGACAACCTTTGGAGCAATTTCTGAACTCAAATGTCAAAAATGAGCCTCAAAGCGCTCCCAGACAGAAGCCAAAATAAACTCATTTGTAGAGGGGATATTGATGTGTTATTTGTGAGAGTGAATGAAGTTCTGCTTTGAGCATTTTCATGGTTTAAAGGGCCTATATCACGTACAATGGAGCTTTTAAGTCGGGATGTTGTTGTCTCGTCAAAAACATTCCTGGAATTGTGTTTTGTTTCATTCACACATGTTTGAGTAATCCTTTATTATTAGTCTGTCTACATCTCCAAAGCTCAAAATGCTCTGCTCCATCTTTTGAAGCGATAGTTTTCAAGTTAACAGCTACATTTCACCTTTCATTTAGTAGAGACTGGAAATTCCAGAGCTGAAGTTATCCAAATGATTCTGGTGAAGATGGTGGACACTGGCATTTGAACCACACACTTTATCCATAGCCATTTATTCCCCCCCCCCCCCAAAAAATAAACCAAATATTCATTTTTACAAATTTAACTTTTCAAGAATTTTAGCTATAAAACAATTTCTGTCAGACTTAACATAACTCAAGAACCAATGGCCCATATTAATGCAGGCTACACTTCCACCATCTCTCTCTTGTCTTTTCTGATACGACCATCATTTAGAGAATATAAAATGTGAATTATTATGACACTTTACCACTGCAGGCTTTATTCTACGCATCTTAATGTTGGTGTGACAAATATGATAGATCTATATGGCCTTTCCCACTACAGACGCACCGCAGTAGGCTCCTGTTTGCGGGTCCATTTTAAGCTATGTCCATTTTTCTTCCAGGGTTTATTTGCATGCAACTCAGCTCAAAGTTGTATCATACACTTTAATGTCTCTTCTTTCTCCAGGCCACAAACACTCTTTTAAGACAACACAGAAGAAAAATACTACAAAGACTGTCTTGATATGGTGAAACTAACAACTTAAAGGAACTGTATATAACCTGTGCAATTACAGTTTTGAAAAAGATTCTACAATCACAACTGAACCTGGGGTGCCAATGCGTCAATCTGCAGATAGATTACATAAACAAGTTTTTCTCATTCTCAGTGTATGGACAGGCCATGCCTCATGTGAAAGCTCAGAACCTGCACTAGCACTGATTAACGGTTGGCTGCTGGTGCTGGGGTTTAGGTAGTGAGGACTGCAGGTTTAGATAGTCATAATCTACTATTTGGACATTTTAAATTGCATCTAAAACGACTTAAAAGAAATAAGATCTTCACATTACACTAGTGAGTCGCAGATTTCTTTTTTCATTTGTACCAAAAGCCTACGTGTATCACCAATTAACAAAATGAAATTGCAGAGTAATTGAAAATATGTGATCAGAGATTGCTCAAACATGCATGAGTCAGTCAAAATACAACTTTGAGACTTAGACAAACTTCAAGTTCTGAAAAAGTTGATTTTGCAAAATAGATGGCACTGACTGGCAACACAAATAAGAGACTCATGTAAGGCCCATCCTGCTTTCTGTTTAGATAAACAACCAAACAACAAAAACACCAACTTACAACATAAATAAGTTGGTCCATCATGTCCAATGTTTTTGTAATTAAGATTAAATCAGCAACAATTGATAACAGTAAAAGCTAGATTTGATTTGAACATGTTTATCTAGTACCGGAGTTATGTCATGTTTATGGACTTTTAAATCAAAACCTTATATACAGTTCCTCACAAAATCCATAATTGCTTTTAATACTGAGTTATTGTATTTTGGAATACTTTGACTATATTGACGGAAAGGTGCATTGCCGACAAAAGACAAATGTTATTAGCAAACATGGAAATACAAGTTTGTCAAGCATTTTTCCGAAAGTGGTAGAGAAATCCGCGTCTGTGTACACGGTAGTACACGCCGCCATGTTTACTTGATACTCAATATCTCCCCATATTCTTGTAAACAGCTCGGCATCAGCTAAACACACATAGCAAATCCCAGCACACACAATCCAATGAAATTATAAGAGATAAGCCCCGAGTGGCATGAATGTGAATGGGAAAAACAGTGGGAAAAGGAAAACTGTGTACATACAGAGACATAATGGGGCTGGGGTGGAGGGGTTATTTTGAGATTGTAGAATGTAGTGGTCCTGCTCTCAAATGGAGACTGGAGCGAATGCTTTTTATTGCTTGTATTAGTCCTAAATAAACTGAATTTGTAATATTTTTTTGTAATTATACTTTATATAATGGAGTATTGGTTATAACTAATGATTGGGGTGGATACATTGAACATAAGTGGACTAATTATAACTTAATAGTACTACCTTACTACTATTACCACTACTGCTACTGCTAGTACTACTACTACTTATGCTTCGAATAATGAATGGATTGTATAAATTTAGCTGTAGCTTATAGTGTCACTAAAAAAAAACAATATTAAGCATTCCTGAATCAATTTAGTTACTTTCACAATAACCCAAATCAACAAATTCTGCACTCTCTTATATAGTGTTCACAGCCAGTCAATTCACTATATTTATGCAATCATTTTTTTTTTAAATCTTGAATTGTATGCCTCTGTTTCAACACTCTACAGGGCTATAGAACAATGTAAAGTCATCTTAAACCCAGCCAAAAGAATGAAGTGCAGACACTGACAGCTTACCCCATACAGCTTGGAGATGTGGAGATGTGAGTGTTGGATTTTCTTGTGAATGGGACACAATGGCGACTGGCGCGCTCTGATTTGCAGGGAGGCCATCGCCACGGAAACGGATTAGTGACCCAAATTGTGGCTAGGTCCTGCTTCAGGTAGAGGCATGCAGGGACTATGTGTGCGTGTGTACTTCAGCCAGTGTGAAAGATAAGAATTTGTATGCAGGGTAAATTGTGCTTTTGTCAACATGCAACATAATAAGGCTTGTTCTATGTCCTGCCGTCAGCATATTACCGCATAAACAAAATTGGCTGCTTAGGAACTGTACCTGCTTTTTTCCCATGTTTTCGAGCAAAATTTGTTTGTCTACAGAATATAGTATAAAGAAGTGGACTAAGGAAGTGTGACATCACCCAAAGTGTTGAAGCTCACACGGCTACCCTGAAAACATTGATCCGTCCTGCCGACGTCGGCGTTGCCGACGTATAATCTTAGACGTCGAGCAGACGTCTACACGACGTCGTGCAGCCAACGAACATTACGCAACGTCGAACCGACGTTGTTTGAAGTTCGCGATTTTTCGGTATTCCGTCATATCTGAGACAGGTTAACGACGTTGGCGCGACCGTCGAGCCGACGTTTGTAATGACAATTCGTTTCAATAGAGCTCCGGGAGATGACGTCACGCTATCCCAGCATGCACCACCGGGCGCCATCTTGGCAGGAATTATTGTAAACAAACTAACTAACTAGCCTACAAAACTTCCAGCTTACAACGATGGTAGACTCATGCTGTGCCCTTGGATGTACAAACCACCGAGGACAAGTTAAAGATAAAGCCTTTTATCGCATTCCCAAAGATCCAGCTCGGAGGGGAAAATGGATTTCTGCGATAAAACGGGCAAGAAGCGCGCTGAAGAAAACCGAGCGTTGGAACCTGTCACCTAATGGATTTCGCTTGTGCAGTGACCATTTCATATCAGGTAATTTCACGTAAACATTATACATTTAATATTATCTTAAATGGTGCTGATAGTTATTGTTTTGGACAATAAATATCACCGACTAAACTGGGTGGATTGTATTTCAGTCGGACGAGCCGAAACGTCCTCAACCTAATCTACCAACCCAGTCTAGTTGGCGATATAAACCTCACTACGGTGGTTAATGTCCAGACCTAAAAACGTATTAGCTAATGGATTGCATTCATGTGACATCACAACATTTTAAACTGCCTATATCATTGAATAGTGAATATTTTTTCTCAGTGTAATCTTAGTGGTTTCTTTACTTAACGTTACTTATTTTGTGTCCTAGGTAAAAAGAGTGACAACCCGCTTTCACCTGACTACATCCCATCGGTTTTCAAGTATGTGCCGTCACCCGTGAAAAGTGCTAGATTACTCACTGAATATTGACTAATTATCCATTTTCCAACTGGATTTTGTCCCACGTGGTTTATCGGCTTGTATTTGAAATTCACTTTAGATAAATTGTCTAAGATTTGGGTTCGTAATTTTGGTTATTTTGTTAGTAATTCCATCCAGTGCTGGCACACGCACGGTGTATGCATAGTTAGGGTGTGTTTAGTTGATAAAAGTATGAAAATATGCTATGTTTTGGTGCTATGATTTCTCATGATTGTTCAGGTATGTTTTGACATGTTGGTAGTATTTTATTTTTACATTCAGAAGTTGATCTCATTACATTTATTTCCATCTACTTATATAGGTACACAGAAACTTGTAGTGCATTTTAATGCATTTGAAATGTAGTTAACTTTTTCTGTTGTAAATCAGCCTTCAGCAATATATTTTGGTAACATTTTTTGTACATTGTAATTAAGAACCACCCTTGAACATTATATTTTGATAATATGTGTGTACATGAATTCAAGTATTATCAATAAATGTTGCAATACTGCAACAAAACCTACATGCACTGTTCACCTGTGATTACTTTCCATAAAGTATGCAATTTAGTAGTACAATATATACAGTATATAAAAAGCCTAATTAATAGTTGGGTAGACGTTGGGCCAACGTCTATCCAACCGTCTTTTGATGACGTTGGCCCAACCACTTGCCAATGAGCAAAATGACGTCGGCCCAACGTCAACTGCTAATGTCTAGCCAACCGTCTTTTGATGACGTTGGCCCAACCACTTGCCAATGAGCAAAATGACGTCGGCCCAACGTCAACTGCTAACGTTGGCCCAATGTCAACTGCCAACGTCTAGCCAACCGTCTTTTGATGACGTTGGCCCAACCACTTGCCAATGAGCAAAATGACGTTGGCCCAACGTCAACTGCCAACGTTGGGCCAACGTCAACTACCAACGTTGGCCCAACGTCTACACATACGTTGGCCCGACGTAGGGCCAACGTCTGAAACTGACCTATTGAATGTTGGCAAGGCGTTGGACCAACATCTAGCCAACCGTCTTTTGATGACGTTGGCCCAACCACTTGCCAATGAGCAAAATGACGTCGGCCCAACGTCAACTGCCAACGTTGGCCCAACGTATACACATACGTTGGCCCAACGTTGGCATGACGTCGTCATGTTATCAGGGTAACAGTTACGTATAGGGGCAAATTTGGAGCAGAGTTCCATATTAGGAATTGTTTTATACACAAAATAGCTAAATAAAAACCCCAGGATCAGGTAGAACAATACGGACATTTTAAGACCAAAATGACGAGGCTCATTGCAGCAATTACGGAGACAAGGGCAATGTTTTTTCAATACAAAGTGAATTGGAGATGGAGCCGATGGAGCTCGAAGTATGTTTACTTCCTATTTGGAACGTGGCGGCTAGCAAGTTAGCTACTGTATGTTCATTTATATATACAGTCTATGGATAGATCATATAAGCAGCTCTTGAGGTCCAAATACATCTGCTGTGTACTGCCTGCATCTCATTATAAAGAGTTGTTCAATAATCAGGAAGTGCGGGTTAGCATGCTAGTTGTCGTTAGCTTTACCGTCACTGGTTTTTGAATGAATGCTGCAAACTGTTTAAAATGAACTAGTTCTGTTTTTCACATTTTTAAAACAGTGAAAATCAGGTACATCATGTTTAATATTTCCATGGCAACCACCTGCTTGTCTACGCCTGCCTGTCAGTAAACATTAACTGCAAATGTACATGTATTTATGCGTTAGCCCAGTCTGATTAGTTTAGCGTAGCAATAGCTCGGCACTGGTTTTTGTATTCAACAGTCTCCCAAGCTAAATTACATTTCTCCTGAGCTGTGATGTGTGAAATATTGACGTAGCGAAGGGAAAATTGCAAAGCTTGTCAACATGTGGGATACAAGCATAACTACATAACAATGGTTTTAACAATACGAGGAAAGAAATTGGTTATGTTTCTGCTTGAATAGCACCTGATTAAGGTTAGAGAAAGATAGCAGGGCAATTGGAGCGATATGCTAAATGCTAACCGCTAACTCAACTCAATTAATGTCTTCTATATTAGCAAAACACTGTAAATAACATTGTCAGTGTATGATTTGCATATGCTTCTTTGAAGGTCCTCTGTCTATATTACAAGTGAGGTTGTTAATAAAGTCACTCAGTTTCTCATTTTGTTCTCATGGTGATATATGTATTTTCGTTATAAAAAGGAATTTCATAAGTGATGGGATTTTCAGCTCTTTTATAAGATCCGAATCTTTTGGATCTGTTCATTCCACAGAACTGCTCAAAAGACTGTCTTTTTAAATATTTATTTCTATAGCAGAAGCCACTGTGAGAACTTATTTTAGCAACAAACTAATCACAAACAGAAATGACCAAGGCTAAGAAATGGTTCAAGAGAATGGGAGTGTGTTTACCCATTGAAATTATGCATCATCTAAATAAAATATTGCACCACAGTAATAATAATAATAATGTAAAAACTAACCGTTATTATGATGCCAGATCTGTATTAAGTGCAAAAAGCTGTCATTCATTTTGTCTACTCTACTTCTGTGCTGATTCTTGTGTAAACAGAGTCAAATACATCTCACCTCAGATAAGCAGATCTTACTGCTTCTTTCATTCATTATGCAGAAATACAATGTTTTTCAATCCCTTTTTTCTCCTTTCTTCTTTCCTTGAAAGCAGCCATATGGAGCTTAACAGTGACCACTTGCTCCAGTTCTGCAAGTAAATTTTCCATTAATATTTCCCATAGATATTTAGAAAAAAATCAAATATTAAAGAGTTCATAGACACCGCAGACGCTAAGCAGCTACGTGGTAGCTACTGTCCTTAATGTGGTTGTTTTTAGTCACTGTTCCATTTGCTTTGATACAGACGGACCATGCATGCTCCTACTGGCTCCTCCACCTGTCAATCATGCCAATCTGAGCTCGCAAAGATAGACCGGTGACCAGACTCACATCTTCATAAAGTATTGAAGAAGTGCGTCTTCTGGATCCCAGGCAAATGATCTAATCTATGACATGTTGTGCCCTGTATCATTGAGGGTTGGAGGAGCGAATAGGACCAGGGACAGAGATTTGTGGCACTGAAGGATTTAAAATTGGGTCAAGAGAAAGGTGTTTTCATTGCGTCCTCATCAGCAGCATAAAAAGCACAAAGAATATGTCAAGTCTGGAGGCCATTGCTCCGGCTTGCCTCACCTCACCTCACCTCTGCCTGGGAGCTCCAGAAACCAGAGCTGAAAATGAGCTGGGAATTTCTGTTGATATGGGTGTAAAATGTCTAATGAAATTACCAATATAACAATATTTGGCAATAACTACACTTTAATTAGACTTAATAAAGCATACTAAACAAATGCACTGAGAATTTCTCAGGCTTAGTACCTATATTCTTAAAGGCCTCATATTACGCTATTTTCTGATCAATGTTATAATGTGGTTTACTCATCACAAACATACCCGGAGGTTTGTTTTGTTTTTGTTCATTATGAATTAAAGGTTGTACAGAGGATTTTCCAAGGAACAAGAAATCCAGCAACTGTTTGTCCTTTTTCAAAGGACAAACAGCTCCCTAAGTAGAAATGCCTCCTCCTTACACTAGAAGATGTTTGTTTACAGTCAGTGCGCATTCAGAATTGCTGTTACTGCTGTAACTATAATGTACGTTTTCAAATGATAAGCAAAAGTTACCCGTCCAGAAGTCATTTAGTGACCAGCGCGTCAGTGTAAGCCATCGCTGGAAGGAATCTCCATGAATCATTTAGCTTCGCTCCCTTTCCCCTTGTCTTCTTCTTTCAGCTACCTCAAAAACGGACTTTCTTTTGCGGCTAACTGGTAGTGGATTCTTGTCTGCCATCACAATAAACTTTGTGCTAATTGCGAGGAAGCTACAGTTGGTAAAAGCCACTAAGAACCGCTGCTTTGGTCAAGTAAACAGCATCTTGCATCTGTGGAATGCGTGAGAGGCGAACGTAAACCACGTAATCCCAGCGCGCCGGCAAGTCAGTTACGCTAGAAACGTAAGGAGTTTGATTGACAACCTAACAGCCAATAGATAACGAGGTAGCCTCTTCAAAATGTAGATTTATGAAGAATAAATATAGATAAAAGTGATGAAAAATCCCTAAAAACAGATGAAAAAACAAAGATGAAAAATGTAAAGCAAAATGTAAGCTAGCCCATTTATGTTAATTCAAAGTATTTTATAGTGAACTTATTTCAAAACTAGTCAGAGAAAAAATATTAAGTCACCATAATTTTAAATACGTGTCATCGTGACTAACCATCTTGCATAAGCCAACAGGGAGTCCATCACTGTCCCATTATAAAAGTGTGAATCTGTGTATTTGGCTGCTGTACATTCAAGCATGTTGCCAGTGACTCAGACTTCACAAGATCATTTTATGATTTAGCACTTATTTTTACAAGCCCCAACAAAATGGGATCTACGAGCCTGCATTATAATAAACTTGGCCTACAGAAATATGGCTCATTGTAGATACAAACTGACACCTGGTATTTACAAAATTCTACATTTAAAAACATCTAAAATATGATCTTCTCTTATCTTAGTTGTAGTACATTTTGAAGTGTGATTGACTGCTACAGAACAAGTCATAATATTTTAGATGACTTTATGCTAACCACAAAACTTTTCAAATGAAGAATGTTGTAAATAAAAGATGTCAGTTAGTATCTACACTGAGTCATACATTATTTGATCCTCTATAGCTCAAATGTTAAATCATGTTAATGTAACTTGATTGATAAATTTATGTAATGCCATACTGTGGAACATCCGGAAAAGTAATGTAGTGCACTTTTAACATACTAGAAACACATAATAATTATAATAATACATGTTATTTATTGTTATCGATATCTCTGCTTCCTGTTTACATATTTATATTTTCCATTCTTGCCTGTCTTGCTGTTTAGAAGATTTTGTTTTAAATTGTTAATAGCTATTTTAATTGCTAGTGCGAGAATTTCATCAATCTGAAACCACAGACTGTAAATATAAATGGATATTAGCCAAACTGTTAGCCTCCAATTTACAAAGTGAGCACTCATGCTCACTTTCTAAATAGGAAGTGAGCATGAGAGCGCTTCCAGCTCCACCAACTCTGGCTCCAATTCACTATGTATTGAAAAAAAGTCACCCTTTTCTCTGTAACAGCTGCTGTCAGGCTCCTCATTTTAGTCTTAAGATGCTCATATTAATCCACTCTACATGATCCTGGTGGTTTTATTTCACTGTATTGTCCGTAAATCAATTCCTACTCATAATGGCTCCAAATTCGACCCATAACTACTAGCCTCGGTGAGCTTAACTCGACTGGAACGCTATGGGTGGCGTTGCAATCCCTTCATTACACAGTCTATGTCCAAAACCTATATATAGAAATCACTGTGACAGCTCTAGTTGTAAGCAGTTTTCCAATCCCTTAATGAATTTTGGAATGGTCTCTCGGCAGCCCCTATGCACTGAAACCGTGTTGCTATTGTTGTCATAAGGCGCTAACTATGAGGTACTGACTGAAGCTAGGCAGTCCCAGGGATATCACATTCTAACCCTCAAAGCGGTGATTGGCAGGCCTTTAAGACAGCATTTGCTCACACCATGCGCTCCACTTAGACATACACAGTGGCATATTAGTTTACCATCACTCACGGCGACCATGACAAGTAACAACAAGTGTGCTTCTGCCCATAGGGTCAGGTGTCCCAGAGCTTTAAGGCTGTGTTGACACCACAGAGACGGTGTCAACAGAAACTCAAATCACCAAATCAATCATGGCCTGGACCGCGTATTGTGCAGAGGTGAAGACAAGTGCGCTGTGGGGCATGGGGAGAGGAAGCAATGGTTTCAGAATGATGGAAAATTTGGACTGTTGCCATGGTGATTAGTAATTTAAAACAAACATTATGCCTATTGAATGGGAAAGTCCTCAAAATGTTGCATACATAATAGGAACTAAACCTCTGTGTAACTTTTCTGGGGGAGGGTTTGCTATTTGCTTGTGTCCACTACTTGCTTGAGATGTTATTTCTTTGAGCATGCATTAAACTAATCTATCTCCATGGCGGCAAGCAGGCAACACCACCAGAACAAATTATAGGTCAGAGCTGAGAAGAGGTGACCCCACTAAAAGTAAGAATGCATGGTTTCAAGGTATTTTTGAGCAGTAAAAACATCATATTCAGTTAATACAAAACAGAAAGTTTAATGCTACAATCAGGAACATTCAGGTATCTGTAAGGGGCAGGAAAGTCAGAAAAGTTCACAAGTTGAAGAAAAAATTGTCCATAACAGTGAGAAGTAGACAGAATGCAGAAGTGCATATATAGCAGGCCTACTATGCATATTTTTGTCCACTCAAGGATAACTTTAAATCCAATGTTGATAGTGTCTTGCCCAGGTGCAGAGCAGAAATCACACTGAAAGCATAGCACTGAGCAGTCCCTTTCTCTCCAGACTCCATCATTCACTCACTCTCGTTGACACCTGTTTACTGCCTCTTGTGGTGGGATAATGACTTGACAACTTCACACCTCTGATACTGGCACTGCCTCTGTGTTACTGACTGCAGTGAGACAGAGGCAAGGCACAAAATGCAGTGAACTTACAACAGACTACAAATACATAAAATACAAACAAAATACAAACGTTGGCATAATAATAATAAGTCTACCTGGTGTTCATGGATTTAAGATAAAGGTAAATTCTTAATCTCTATGGCGATTGTATTTTTTTGGGGGTTTTTTACATTGCGAAGCCCATGTATAGTTATATTCATGTTAATTTAGGGATTACAGCTCCACAAATTTTACATCTTAATTAAGGTCCACTATGTAACTTTTCCGTTCCGTTTCCATTACTTTATTGTTTCTATGGATATTTCATTGCTCAAATGTTCCGCAATATGACATTAAATAGACCTTACATGTATTCAATTACAGGCAGTTTTATTGCTCAAAAATACCTAGAAAAACAGGCATTCTCCACAGATCTGACCAGTAACTTGGCCGAGTTTGGTCTCCATAATGATTAATTAATGATGATTAATGATTAATAATATGGTCTTCATGATGATTTGAAGGCTGAAAGATTTGTCAACAAACATATTGACATTAAAAATGGCACTGCTTTCGGAAGCCAGTGTGAACAAAAAGCAGTTTGAGAAGAGGTCAAACTTTTTAACAGTTTTTGTTTTGATGTGGCTAGACCACATTATCCAGGTCAACAAAATCTGCAATCTGACAATTAACAGCAAATTCAAACATAGAATCCTGACCAGTCCTCCAGCTCACTTTTAAACTATAGGGATTCTAAGATGTTGTTATGTCATCTGAAGACAACTTATTCCCCTGAGCATAGGTACTTGCAACACAAAACACATCATATTTCATCACGTAGGTCCCATTGCAGCCACCTGAATGCTACTTGCAACATAAGCAAAAGTGGTGCAATAATTCTCTAAGGAACAAACTTTTAAAAGGATATTAAAGCAGTCTTGTATATTTATCGTATTTAGAATGGACTATTTTAGTAGAAACCCTAGCAGTACATATCATATAGGGGAACTTGATTGACAGTTGTCTGTACCTCCATCTTCTGCTTCTTCCTGTTTATTGAACCACAATTTTATTACAGCTTCCTCCAATGTAATATCCTGTATAGGCGGACCTGTATCTATCTCTCTATCACTATGTGAAATCCATAGGGAGGCCGCAGTGACAGAAGAGATACTTGAGTTGCATTATTCCAGGTATAATTTGAAAACGTTGATACAATTTTGAATGACTTTTCTTTCTAAAAAGTCGCTCTATGGGGTGTCTTATGTTTTGAATGTTGAATCTTTCCCCCACAGAGATACCACTTAAAAAAAAGAGAAAAAAAAGTCTTAATAGTCTTCAAGCTTCAAATACACCAAACTGCGTGGCTATTGTTGCAGATAGTAGCAGTTTTGTGAATAGCATCACTAAGCTCTGGTGTGATCGGTGATTGTACTGATTCCTGGCGTTCAAGATCACTTTCTCCTCGCTGTGAATAAAGACTGAATAGGCTCGTGTTCCGAAGACACCCTTTTTGGACGCTCTTAACATGCAGCTGAATGGGTAATTCTCTATGGGCCAAAACACAACTTGAATCGCGTTTGTGTAGCAGCAGAGCGAGACATCTGGCCATTGATTACCTTGTGTTAACTCCTGGCTGGATTACTTACTCATTCAAAAGCAAAAATCGTCTCAAATCGTAAAGGCTTGTTCACTTTCATCTGACTAAGGCTGACTCAATGGCCAAATTAATCCAACGTCATATCTTATTTTTTATCTTTTAATTTTTTTATTTTTTTTAAATTTATGCCAGATGCCCTCCCAGTTGCAAACCAGTCATGTATGCTTTAACAGGTGAAAGGAAAAGTCCTGCATTGGAAGAATTGGAAAAGCCAAACTCAAGACTGTGCTCAGTTGAAGTTTGAACATGCTTCTGACTAAGGCTGACTGAATGGACAAATTTATTCAACATCATACACTATATTACCAAAAGTATTCCCTCACCTGCCTTGACTCGCATATGAACTAAGTGACATCCCATTCTTAATCCATAGGGTTTAATATGACGTTGGTCCACCCTTTGCAGCTATAACAGCTTCAACTCTTCTGGGAAGGCTGTCCACAAGGTTTAGGAGTGTGTTTATGGGAATTTTTGACCACTCTTCCAGAAGCGCATTTGTGAGGTCACACACTGATGTTGGACGAGAAGGCCTGGCTCTCAGTCTCCGCTCTAATTCATCCCAAAGGTGTTCTATCGGGTTGAGGTCAGGACTCTGTGCAGGCCAGTCAAGTCCATCCAAACAAAACTCTCTTGTGTCTTTATGGACCTTGCTTTGTGCACTGATGCACAGTCATGTTGGAAGAGGAAGGGGCCATCTCCAAACTGTTCCCACAAAGTTGGGAGCATGGAATTGGTCCCATATCTCTTGGTATGCTGAAGCATTCAGAGTTCCTTTCACTGGAACTAAGGGGCCAAACCCAGCTCCTGAAAAACAACCCCACACCATAATCCCCCCTCCACCAAACTTTACACTTGGCACAATGCAGTCAGACAAGTACCGTTCTCCTGGCAACCACCAAACCCAGACTCATCCATCAGTTTGCCAGATGGAGAAGCGCGATCCGTCACTCCAGAGAATGTGTCTCCACTGCTCTGGAATCCAGTGGTGGCGTGCTTTACACCACTGCATCCAATGCTTTGCATTGCACTTGGTGAAGTATGGCTTGGATGCAGCTGCTCAGCCATGAAAACCCATTCCATGAAGCTCTCTAAGCACTGTTCTTGAGTTGATCTGAAGGCCACATGAAGTTTGGAGGTCTGTAGCGATTGACTCTGCAGAAAGTCAGTGACCTCTGCGCACTATGCGCCTCAGCATCCACTGACCCCGCCTGTCAATTTACGTGGCCTTACGTGGCTGAGTTGCTGTCGTTCCCAATCTCTTCCACTTTGTTATAATCCCACTGACTGGAATATTTAGGAGCGAGGAAATTTCCCGATTGGACTAACTGCCATGCATTTAATTCATATAATGTTACAAAATACGTGTAGCAGTGGAGTGAGACATCTGTCTATCGATTACCTTGTGTTAACTCCTGACTGGATTACTCATTCTCAAACAAAAAGAATCATCTCAAATCGTCCGCCACTTGTTCACTTTCATCTGAATTAATTTAATATAATCAATATTCATGTTTTTCATTATTTCAAGCATAAATTATCCTATCCTGGCTATTACTGAGAGATCCATGAAGTGTAGTGGACTACAATTATTTGCCAATTCCAAATAAAGAAATTCATGGTACTATTTGATTGAAATTAGACAAAACAGCCTTGAAAGATGACATTTTCTTAATATAATTTGCATATAAAATTGCAGATTTGGCAAGAGTGGAAAACAATGGAAATGGAAGAACCACTACCAAGTCATTGTGCATCACCTGCAACCAGATACTTTTTAGTCAAAAAGGCAATGCATAAACATGGAGACGAGGCAAAGTTACGGTCAGATCTGTGGAGAGGTTGAGATATTTGAGCAATAAAAACACAGAAATATCTGTTTAATGCTATATTGTGGAACATTCCAGGCAAAAGTAATAATGTCTCAGAAAAGTTGCACAGTGAACCTTTAAGATGCTTATAATACAAACTAATCTAAATGCCAATGTTTTTTTGTTTTTTTTCTTCCAATTACACAACCAAACCAACCAAACTAAAGCACTCACACTAAGATTTTTAAATTACCACAGAAATAAAGAAGGATAGTGATGAAAAGTTTTACTCTAAATTATTATTGAAATAGCAGCTTGAGAACATGCTATATAATGGACTAAAATAGAGAAGAATGGCCCCCAGTGTGTAGCAGCAAAGGCCAGGTTTAGAAGGTCAGTGTTGACATGGCGACGTGTGTGCCTGCAAAAAAACAGCAGTAGAAGAAGAAAAACCAGAAAGCAACCCCCGGGAGAAGAAGCCCATCGCTATTAGCCTGGTGTCTGTTGTCGTTAACCGCGCCCTTTCACTGTCTCAGTACACAAGGGGAAATGTAATTATATTGCGAGACTACAGCTAAGCCTTAGCCACTCCACCGTTGTACAGCTTCAAATGCATAAATTAAATACACCTGTCTGTGAGGAGTGTAATTAAAACGAAGGAGTTGGAAAAAAAAAATTATATATAGTCTTGGGTTTTCATGCTGGAGTTGTGTAGAAAACCGTGAGTGGGCAGGCGGTGCGTTGTTACATATGGAACTAAGGCTTAATTGGTTGACTTTAGCTAGCCCATCCACCGGTATTAGCGACTCTGTGTGGGCGATAACAGTGAGGTAAACAGCAGCCAGAGGTACGGTTAGCGCGTCTATTTGCAGATGAGTGCTTCTGCGATCGGGGTAATTGATCATGAACTACAAAAAAAAAAAAAAAAAAAAGATGGCTTTAAAGCATTGTATATTTATGCATGTGTTCGGATTGCTCTTTGGTGATTGTCTTTGGTGCAGAGCTTAAAAGTACAGACAAGAAAACTAATCAGGACAACAAAAGGAACATAATTAAAAGTGTTTGATGGAATGAAATGCCTGCATCGCTACGGTCATTTTTAAAAACAATCGTCTGCTATCTTATTCTTCGTAGGATTTGTGTGATCTATGTTAGCAATTATGCTTGGGTTTTGGAATGACAAAAATTTTGGACCTCTGTCATAGCGAAAAAAAACAGCTACTTAAAATAAAACATCATATCTTTTGAATGGTTACAAGTATTTTGAAAATTGGTTAGCACAGGTATCATTTTCAATACACTACTTGCTACTTATAACAAATAATTTTTTTATTATTATCATTATTATTTTAGATGCCTTCCCAGTTGCAAACCAGCCATGCATACTTTGACTAGAGTTAAAAGTACTGATTACTACATAAAACAAATAGTTGAATGCAGTTTTTGTTCCTGTAAAATATTAACTGATATGAAAAGTATACTTACCCCCAACTTATTAAACAACAAAACAATATATCTATTATATATTGCGGGTTTAAATACATTGGTATCTGTCCTCAAAATGCTACTGCCACCGCTGCAGAGGCTCAAAAAGACAAACAAGAAATCAGGCGATAAATACATTTCCTGGAAACAAAAGCACTGATTGGAGCTTTTGTTAGGCTTTTTTGTGTCTTATTTTGGTTCTTTTTTCCCTATGGTTCTCTTCACAAATACAAAACTACAAGCTGGCTCCACATCAGCACAAACCTGGTCTTAAGCCATGCAAAACAGAAATTAGAATGTTGTACACGTTTCTCACAATATCACATGGGACCGCTGTGGACATGATTGGAACTTGTACGGTTAACATCCACAGGCGGTGTAGGTTCAGTTCTCTAATTGGTTGCCATAGTTACCCACGTCAGAATCAATCCAATATGTTCGTATGTATGGCCTATTGATGCTGGTTTCATTATAGTAAATTATGTGTCCAACCATGTTTATCAAATAGCTCGCCATTGTGCTTTGAAGGCTAGTTTTCTTGGCTAAATATAAATGGTTGCTTCCAATTTGTCTCCATGGAGATATTACTGTTTTGCCTTGATTTTTCAACAGTATGGAAATAAACTTTGTAATCACAATGGAGACAGGTTAATAGTCACATCTATGGAGAAGCAAGCCTGCATATGGTAAGAATTTGTGTTTTTAAGGTATTTTTGAGCTATAAAACACCTGTAATTGGACAAATGCAAGAAAAATATGTTAAATACCCTATTGTGGAACATTCCAGGCAAAGAAATAACATCTCCGAGGATACAAGCAAGTTTTAGTTATATAGGGCACCTTTAAGTGTGTACAAAATTGAAACCATTTTTAACACAAAGCTGCCAATCCCACAAAATCTGAATAATCAAATGTTCCATAGTTCAATTTCTTACGGTGTATAATGTTAAATAAATAGAGTAATAAAAATAAAGTCCTTTAAAATTAAAGTCACTACAATGCTTCCAATCTTCCAATTTCTCATGGCCTATTGCAATATACCAGCAATCAAACATACAGCCTCCTCTTTTAAGTGTGAGTCAGTACAATACTACGAGGGATTTCACATACTGTTCTATTTGTTTGTGTTAATGAATCTGATTACATCCTATACTCTAAACCCTTTAGCTGGAAATTAACCACTTAAGATTTTCACTGCTTTTGTAAAACAAGAGGAAATTGTAATGAAAAGCTATAGGAAGTGACGCTAGCTGTGGCCATTACTTAAAATCTAGCAGAGGCTGATTTTTAAACATTGTTTTCTTGCTTTTGTCATTGCAAAAAATGTTACCGCTTTGCCTGGAATGTTCTGCAATATGGCAAATAACTTATCTATCTCCATGGAGACGATCTGTATCGTATCGGTGCACTGATTAAAAGATTGTGAAAGTTATAGTGCTACTACTACAGTTACTATTTTGACAGAGCAAATATATGCAAAGTTATACTACTGAAAACCATGGGTAGTTTCTTACAAACAAAAAAATACAGTTTAATAATTTTGTATTTTTTATTACTGGATACTGGTAAAATTCAGCTACCACCACTTATTAGCACGGGAAAAACATTAAAGTACAAAGCCTCAGATGCCTCAAGAGTTAGTAATGCAAAGTAATGCAAATTCAGTAGTGCAAAAGAAAGCATTTTAGCTAGCTTTTTCTGAACAAAAATGTTGCACCAAATATTCTAGTGCAAAGACAGTCGGAGACGAGGCTGCAAAACTTCTGTCGCTGTCCACAGTCCTTATTGAAGGTAAGCGCGGATTAGCCATGTTATATATACCGGAGTTTATTCAATGTTGACAGGACTCGTATACTAAAGTCGTGCGTGTCCACATACATGAGCAACCGTGCCGTGCTTTGGCTCACCTCCTCCAACTGGGCTAAAATCATTCAAATGATTCTAGTGAAGGTATATGGAGTTTAAAAACGTAGTGGAGCACTTCCTGTATAACCACATGACACCAAAAGGAGGAACTAAACGTTTTCTGTTTGAGAGAAGAACTCCTACAGCTTAAATATGCAAGATTTGTGTGTTAATCATGTGAGAATAAAACAAAACACAACTCCAGATATGTTTGTGATGAGGACACAACATTATAACATAGATCAGAAAATAGCATAATATGAGCCCTAAATACAATGCACATAACTACTGTGATGTGATAATGACTTTGAAATAGCCTGTGTTTTATGTTTTACAGCATATCATCCAGTTCTAATATTAGCATGTGGTGCACTGCAGGTATCAGACACGAAACTCATTTGAGACAGTGCTCAGAGATGGAGAATCTATGCTGGACACTCACAGGGAGGGGGCGCTCTTTAAATGGTAGCATCACTGAATTCAGATGAGGCCTGGAGGAGGTCTAACATTTTGGTCAAAGATGCTATTTCGAGTTGGGGTAGTTTTACACCAGCTAAGCATTGTCACTGTACAAAAATGCTTGCTTTTGAATCTGCCATATTCACAAAGATATTGGTTACTGACGTGCATGGTAAACAGAAAGATACATGTATTCTTTGCTAACAAATTTGTCTTGATAATCTAAAAACCTATCCATGTAGGCGAAATAAGTGGTGGAGGGTCAATGTGTCTTGCCTAAGGACATAATATCAGCAATATCTAATACCCGTTGCTGCCAGTTTCATCTGACATGCATGCATTAAAATTAGGGACATACCAATCCAGCTTTTTCTGTTCCGACACTGATGTTGATACTATGGGTTTAAGTATCTGTCACTATGCGATATCAACTGATATTAGGGCAGAGACTAAAAAGTAAGTAAAGTAAATGATCTTATCACACCAGTTTGTAGAGCAAATTGGGATATCGACTGAACCGACATCTTAGAACCGATATACGATCCATAAAAATGTTGAATATTGGAACAGATATCCATATTGTTTATGGATTATGGAAGTTATAGTGCTACTACTACAGTTACTATTTTGACAGAGCAAATATATGCAAAGTTATGCAACTGAAAACCATGGGTAGTTTCTTACAGACCAAAAAATAACGTTTAATAATTTTGTATTTTTTGTTACTGGATACTGGTAAAATTCAGCTACCACCACTTATTAGTAAAACAGTACTTTTGCACGGGAAAAACATTAAAGTAGAAAGCCTCTTGCTGACAGTTTCACAGAGTTAAGTAATGCAAATTTGGTAGTGCAAAAGAGAGCATTTTAGCTTTTTCTGAACAAATATGTTGCACCAAATATGTTGCACCAAATACCTTTATACCTCCTTCCCTTAACTGTGATGACTCATATAGGGACTTTTATTTAAGATTTTTCCAACTATTTTGAACAGGATTCATACAAAATACAAACATGCGTAACTGTTCTGGTGGAAAGTCCACCACCTGCAGTTTGGCATAAAATGATAGACTGTACTTATAAATGGCCACATTCCAAATAGGAAGTGAACATCATTGGGTGCGCTTCTGACTCCATCGACTCTGGTTTCCCCCATCTACCCAAAAACATGCATTATAGGTCGGTAAAAAATCCTCCAGCTAAGGTAGTCCTGACTAAGCCTACCAACAAGATCATGTACTGCCCACTGCTCCTAAAAGAATGGGTGGAATGCAGAGAACAATTTCCCTATGGGGACAATAAAGTACTACCAAAAAAAAAAAAAAAAAAAAAAAAAAAAAAATTGCTCCTATAACTGCTAGCCTCGTGAGCTTTATTTGACTAGAGCATAACACTATGGGTGACGTCACACTCCCTTAGTTCACTTCATTTTTCAGTCTGTGCTTAAAACATATACTGTATATTTCCATGGAGAAAAGCAGGTGATGCCAACAGGTCAAGTCTGTGGAGTTTTTTTTTTATATATATATATAACCTTTATGAGAAAAGTTACGCAATACACCTTTAAAGTATTTAGGTGTTTGTACGTGGCCTTGTAAATGCAATCTTCTAACTAGTGTAACGTGATAATGACTCGAAATTACATGTGCTTCGCCCTGGAACATTTGGACTTCCCTTTGAGCTAAGGATAATTATGTTGTTATTAAAACGGCAGGTTCACGGCAGGTTCATGGCAGGGTTAGTGGTGCGTCAGCTACAGAAAGGGGCCAGGCAGGTTTACAAGTATGTGGTTTTGTCAAGAGCTCTCCCAAACAAGAAGTACACAGGTGCCAATGTGTCTTTATCCAAAACAGAATTCCAATAGGCTCTTGAACTCTATTGTCCTGTTAAGTAGTCGACCTAAGCAAGAATGTCACTGTATTGTTATTGTGTATATTTCTTCAACTGGGGCTTACTGTTCTTCGCACGTATAGGGTTGCCTTTTCTAAACCATAGACTGTATTTACAATAGACATAGCTAACCCGCTAGCTGACGCATTCCAAATAGGAAGTAAGCATGGGTTCGCTTCTGGCTCCATCGACCAACTTAACCAGATATGATGTTTTGTTGTTTCAAGCTCAAAAAACTCTTTTGATTTAATCTTTTAAACCTCCAAAAGTGTATCATCAAAACACAGCATTAGCTCCTCCAGGCTAGGTATATTGCAGAACATTTCTATCACAAGCTCCAGCTCTGACAGGGCAAGTGACCGGTGCTTTCCCTGCCGAGGTTAAGCAGAGTGAGACATTGTGCTAGCACGCTTAGCCCCAAGCGTAGGCCCAAATAAGCAGCCCAGTCAGTGCGAGCGTTCCCAGGCACAGTGAAGGGTCCAGTTGGCTCAGAGCTACGGACCACAGCTATGCGCACGGAGGAGAGAGCTGGAGAAAGGAGGGAACGCAATAGGCTACACTGTGGCCAACGATGCCCACAACCAAATTACAGTTACACATGTTGCTATAAATGTTCTGCAAAGGGGAATATCCGGTACAAATGGTTTGAGTTCAGATCTTTTATATTGTTTTGACTTGTTTATAATTGAATCTAATTAGTTTGTTCTGGCCTGAGTTTTGGACATGTTCCAATGCTGTTTTACTACTTATTGTGTGCTAAATGTCTAAATCAACTTGACCGTATAAACAAGTGGACTAAGGGAGTGTGAGGTCAGCCATAGTGTTCGGCTTCAGACAAATAAAACTCACTGAGGCTAATTTGGAGCCAGTTCCATATTAGGACTAGGAATTGATTTATGGACAAAATAGTGAAATAAAAACACACAAAAAGATCAAAATGAGCAACATGAAAGCTTACAAAGTGAACTGGAGCTGGAGTCGATGGTGCTGGAAGCATGCCCGTGCTCACTTCCTGTTTGGAACGGGGCGGCTAGCAGGTTCCATTTATATATACAGTCAATGGTTCTGGTGGAGAGTCCGTCCATATACCTATAAATAATAGACTCTCCATGGAGACAAGAAAGTGACGACCACTGGGTCAAGTTACAGGTCAGATCTGTGGACAGGTAACCACAGTAAGAATGCCCGGTAGGTTTAATGCCATACTGTGGAATATTCCAGGCTGTAGCAAGAAGATGAGTGCATGATGAACCACCCTCCTTCCGACACAGGAAGAACGAGCAAACCCCGCTCATAATAAAATCTCCAAAGTGGAACCCTCTTGCTGTCAGGCAGAAGCACTACCCATTACACCACCACTGACATCAAGTATTGAAGTGAAGTCATTTTAACTAATGTTTGTAGCTCCAGTGTGTGCACACTCACGGCATCTGCTCTATATTGTTCATTTGCTCTCTCCACAGGCCACCAGTGCGAATGGAGAAATTTCCCATTAGGAGACAGGAGTAATCAAACCGCATAATGTGTGATATGAGGAGCAACCACAGCACTTTTCATTTTGTACCAGGAAAAGATGCCATCCTGGGCACACGCTCTCACGTCATTGATTTAATGTGTGAATTCAACAATGAAGCTAAATTAGTTATAGCAATTTGACTTCTCAAGATGAGGGGAAATTGATGTCGTATGTGAACAATTGCATTAGGTTATCGCTATAGAGGCCGGTTGAATCTGATCTGCACGTGTTAAAATGTCTATGGCGGCTCTGAGTGCTGGATGATTCATGGCATTGTATTGACAAAAAGGAAACTCAAATTTGTCTCCTATCTGCTAATGTATTCAAATGCATGCAGGTGAAGTGGTGAGGCTAAGATAACTTGCTAAAGCTGAATTGTGTGAAATGTTTTTTGTAACTTTGTAAGATACGATGTCTGGAGTTGAAAATTTGGTATAGAGATTTTTATTTATGAGCAGAAGGTTGTTGGGTCATCCGCTTTGTATTGCTAATTGTTGTGTACGTAGGCAAGACACTTTATCTGGCCGTGTTGGAGAAGTTTAAAAGAGGCTGAATAATGCAGCAATTTGTATATCAAATCTGTATCTTGAAAAGCTATATTTCTCTATTATGCTTTTTGTTATTTAAAGATTACTCAACCCAAGATGGTTTTCAATATATTCAAGATGTAGTATTTTTGTCACAGAGTAATCATGTTCAGATGAAATATTGATTATTTTTTTCACCCGAAAATCAATTTAGAAAAACAAAAACACATATGCTTGATGTACAAGATGTTAGCCTTTTGTGTTTTGTTTTTCAAAATGATTTGCCAATCCAAAAGCAGAACAAGCTCTTCACTTTGAGTTGTCAGATTACTAAAAGCAGTTTGCAAACACCCAAGGGCCCTCTATGTTTTAATGTGTCCTCTAATGTTGTCCCGATACTACAATTTTAAGCTCAGTACTAAGGAAAAGGCTCGATTCTCAATACCGATTCCGATACCACAATGATAATTAAAAACACTCTTTAGACAATAGAATGTGATTTTCAACATTAAATCACAGTACTTTCTTTTCTATTACCATGTGGTCTTATATCTGTGTAATCCTCAGTGGTCCTGTAGGTTCCACAGTGGTCCATGGGTGTATACTAGTCTATGTGCTCTTATACTTGTTGTGGTACAGCTCAAGATCACTGTAAAGACATTCAGGAAATCTTCATTTCTGCCCTGTGAATGTGACTTTTTTAGTATCGATACCAGCTTAAATGAGTGTCTAATTTTGATACTAGTTTTAGTATTGATTATAATATCAGACTTTCGATACGTTTGACAACCTAGCATCCTCTTAATATGACAGCTAATATGAGTTGAGCTTCAGTTATGATTAAACGCTGTTTTCAAACCAGCAGGAGCGTGCTACGACAAAACAGAGAAAGCAAAATACAGTTGAATTTGATCACAAAATGCAAATGACAACAAATCCGTCGTCCAAATATACCACCATATCTTCTCCTCTGTATTCTAGCTGTCAGCAGGTGCTCTGCCTGTACAGTTGGTTGGGCTGAGTGCAGAAGACAGCAGACGTGCTAATGAAACAAGTGGAGTATAGTGCCGTATAATGACTGGAGACTATTCACAGGTGAGAGTTTGTTGACAGCAGCGAAGCCTTAAATTCAACCAGACACACTCGGATGTACAGTTTAACCAGGTCTGAATAATCCTTCATTTAAAAGCTGTCTCTGAGCACGTGTTGTGACATCTGCTCCAGGTTGTCATGCCGACTTAGTGTTGATGTAACTCAAAAGTAATTGGTGATTTACACACATATAAGCAGAACGAATGGAATACATTTTTTAAGAAGTTAAATAAGAGAAAGTTGTGATGTTGTGGTGGTGTTGAGTTACAGTTGGCGTTGGATAAAACACGCTTGCACTAAAGTTTCAAACTCGATTTCGATACTAAGGAATCGACTCGATACTTAATACCGATTCCAATACCACGATGATACCGTGTGGCCTTATATCTGTGTAATCCCTCAGTCATCCAGGTAGGTTCCATAGTGGTCCATGGGAGTATACTAGTTTATGTGCTCTTATACTTGTTATATACAGCTCAGGATTATTCTATCTATTCAGGAAAGGTTCATTTCTGTCCTGTGAATGTGGAGTTTTTTAGAATCAAAACTTTTTATACTAGTTTTAATATTGATTAGTATCGGATTTTTGATTCAATGATCCTAATGCAAACCACATATGCAACTAAACACAGTGACCAATATGGATTCTCTGAAGTTCGAACATATCGGGAACCACAAATGTCATTTTAACTTGGGCTGGACACACACAGAATTTGAATAATATCCTTGCCCACATATTTGATGGAACGTGCATATGAGCGATTTCAGTGATAAAATCCTCCTGATGGAGCGAGACTAATAAACAATATGGATGCAAAGCACACACTGTGACCAAATGAATCAAGTCCTTTTGATTACTATCGTCCATCTTAACTGCATCTCCCCAAGCGTGACCAACATACAAATATTCTCAAATCTCTCTTATGTATTTTTTTTTTTAATTTATATTTATTTATACTTTGATTATGAAGTAAAATATATGTAACTTGTGGAAAAGTTTTGGTTACTCCTCCCACTGTGAGTAGGGGCAACTAGCTCAGTCAGTCAGGCAGAGTACTTGTCCTCTGATTCGAAGGTTGGCGGTTTGAATCCCACTCTCGACATAAAAACATCTTTAAGTGCAATTCCAGCTCCCACAGATGCATGCTGTTGTTGTGTCCTTGGACAAGACACTTAAGCCAGGAGTACATCAAGAGTTTCTTGATGTAAAGTGCCTTGAAAGTGGAGAAAGCGCTATATAAAAATGTGACCAGTTACCATTTAAATCTACAAATTACAAATGATTCTTTGCAAATACCAGAATCTGTGCATTACTTAAGGTTTTGTCTGTTCAGTTCTATTAACTTATCAATCGTATACATTTTTACAAGTTTCTCCAAATACTGAGAAATTATTTGGGTCAAAACTTTAAACTTGGATCACAACTAACTACAATTTCTAAATTATTTTGGCTACTCTACCCACCTCTTGACCATTCACCAATCACCGTAACAATCCATTTTAAGGTGAAACAACCGCAAAATTGCACTTAACCAACCCCATCTGTCACCGGGGGTCAGAGGGTGCCTTTCCTGTAAGCTGACCCCAGAATGGCTCTTCGATCGGGGGGGGGGGGTTGATGACCTCACCTTGCCCCTGACACCCACAAATAAATGACATTGGGGGAGGGGGAAATGCACAAGAGGTCATTTGTCCCTTGTGGGGTCCTGTAGTGTTTTGTTCCTTTGTCGAGGGACATAACAAATTAGGTTCCCATCTGAATCAAAAGAGCTGGTAATAATGAGCTGTACAAACCCATTGGGATGAGTCTTCATTGTCCCTCCATTGAACTTGTCTGTGGTGCTTGTAATGATATTCTCAGTCACAGCCAATGATAAAACGCTTCTGAAGTGCAATGAGCTACAAGTGTTCATAATAGTCTTCCATACTCTGTCCCTCTGCGATGTCTAATACGGCGCTAAGCAATTGAATTTTTAACGTTCAAGAAATCAATACTGACTTTTTCTTTATTTTTTAACGTAAACTAAAATTGAATCCAAAATTGAGATCGATCTATATCAGGAGAAACACTTTTTTTTTTCTTTTTTCCACCATCATCCATCTTTTTTCATTTTAGGCACACATGCGTAATTTTCATACTCTTTTTGTGAATAAGTAATTCAGAAAAAAATAAATAAAGTTAATAATGAAAACCAAATAAAATAAAATGAAATTAAATAAAAAAAAAAAAATAATAATAATAATACTAACACAGATGAAGCGTTATCCATGGCCTTTAATTACTTACACATCACAAAGGCCTTCTCCAACTAACAATAGCAGCACATAATTGGGACTTTATTGATTTTGTGACTCTGATTCTATCTAAAGCACATTTTTTGTGTGTGTGGATTTTAGAAGGTGCGGATTTGGTTCAACTCTGCACAAATCTCCCATAATCTGCTATGATCTTCTTAAGTAGTCATTAACACGCCCACATAGGCCTTTCAAGTCCCCCAAGTGGCCTCAAAAGGTATCTGAAGATGGTCTTAAAACTGAGAATTTTTCACATGAAGTTAATTAACAATACTAAAGAATAATGTTAGAATGGAAATAGAAAGACATGCAGTATAAACTTTAGTGCTTAATTTCATAGCCAAACATGAAGCAAAATGTACAAAAAGAAAAGAGAAAAAACACTGAGGTAAATGTATAGAGTGATGCAAATAGGGCAAGGCATGGCATACAGTCTTTCAATCTTTAACATTTTTGTCTTCTGTCTCTTCTTTGCCACACTAGTTTTCCATAATTTTCTATATAAAATTGTTTTCATGACATTTCAATAATCATATAACAGGTTTTTCCCTAGTTTGACGATTTTGCTGTTTTGAAGTTTATTATTTTAATTCCTGGTTGGACACGGGCAACAACTCTGACGTATGCAGAGGTAATTTAACTAGCAAGCTGTAAACAAGGACTAAAAAATACATGACGACGCTTTTATTTTCTTAAACTGAAAAATGTGTTCCGCATAAATTTGTTTCGCATAAATTGTCACTGCATTTTTACCTTTTCCCTCAAACTATAATTAGTAAACCACGAAAACCGGCCATACGCACTTAAAGCTCCAACCAAGTATATCAGTGTTAAGAAGAAACCTAGCTAAGCAATTTTGCAGTAATATTATCAACCACAAAAGCAGAGTTTTAACACAAAACCTGTCAGATCCTCTCGACCTCACCCTCACCCCCTTCAGAGCATCAGAGTGTCCACAGTGTCATAAGCAGCTCAACAGAAGCGCTGAGTGGACAGAGGCCCTCACTGGACTAAGCTCTGTCTCCGCAGGGGTCCACAGGGAGAACAAGAACTGCTTATGTGCTCCGACGTTGAATAATGGTATTTTAATAGTATTTTTATATTATATGCCAAGTAAGAATGACAAAAAAATATATAGAAATTAAAAATAGCAAGTCCATAACTGCAATAACTTTTAAAAAAGTTTTTCGTATATACCCTTTTTGCAAGAGACTTCACCCAAATAGCCCAAAAGGTGAAATAGGGGACTCCATAAACGAAGATCCTTTTAACTTAATAGCTAACTCTACAGTCCCGCCCACTTCAAAGTTGGCTCAGATTCTGGAAGTACATTCTTCATTAATTTTTTCCATAGACTTTTCGAAAAATTCTAATATTAAGAGTTCAAAGCCATCGTGGAGGCTATATCCATAAGTTATACCCATAACGCGGTTGTCTTAAAGGTGCACTGCGCAACTTTCTGGTGGAGGGTCGTTTTGTCTCCATGGAGATGCTATTGCTTTGCCTGGAATGTTCCATGGTATGACATTAATTATATCCCTCTGGCATTTATTCATTACAGGTGTTTTTACTGCTCAAACATACCATAATTTCAACTGTGAATAGGAGCGACTCTCCACAGATCTGAATTGTAATGTAGCGTAGTGCTGTAACCTAACATTTCCAAGGAGACAAGCATATGACAGACCCTCTACTAAAAATGTTACACAGTGCACCTTTAAGTCCAAAACAACAACACATTTTTGGACTTACAAGAGCACTGCAAGATTGCAAAATTCTAAGAAATGTTTTAATAACTTAGCAGTTTATAACATTTCAGAAAAAGAGTTTAAATAAAATTATAGGTCTTGTGGTCATTAGTCACCATGTAGCTGATTAACCTTGAGCAAGCTTTCAGTTTTACTGTATTTCTTCAGAAAATCTCTGAGAAAAATGAATGGAAAATTTACTTCTGGAACTGGGGGTGAGCTGTCACTGTGGAGCTCCATGAGTCACCATTTTTATACTTTCTGTGATTTACAATGTCATTTTTTCTTATTTGTAATTTTCAGCACAGGGAGACAGGAATTAGATATTTGTTTGCCTAATCCAATCCAAATGTCTTACAAATAATATAAAACAACTCAAGACAAGAGCATAAAAAATATATGTTTTTAAATTAGACATGAATCATTTGACCTGTCTTACATATAGACGAGTACTGAGGGGTAAGGCTATTTAAATATGTATAAATGAATAGAAGAATTTTAAAATCTATTTGAAAATGTAACGGCAGCCAGGCTAGGGGCGCTAAGATTGGAGAAATGTGAACATGCTTTTGGCTACTGGTTAAAAGATGTACTGCTCCAATTTGTTTAAGCTGCTCATCTATTCGCTATAGGCTAACATTTAAATACTGGAACGCATAAGCCCCTTTAATTAATTTCTTATGACTAATATCTTTAAATATAGTCTTTCTTTGCATAACTGTTATTGTCTTTTTTTTTTTTTTTACAAAACCAATGGAGTTTAATTTAATTTAGTTTCATCTTATACATAAATAAATGTAGAAAAAAAAAAAAAAAAAAACGAAAATGTCTCAGTGCCTATGGTTCATTTTGGTGCCACGTCATCCGTCTTCATTTCTACATCAGCAGATAACATGAGAAGGGGCCCTGAGTGAGAGCGAGGTGGCCCCTGACTCCACCAGAGAGGGGGGAGGAGACGGGGATTGTGGGAAATAAAGGGTTTTACTGTAAGTGCGGCTCACGGTGTTCTGACTAATAATGTGGAAAGTAGATGTTAAGCAGAGCAGAGGAGGCAGACAGGGAGAAATTAAGTAGAAGTGACGTTTTAGTGCAAAATAATAAGGCTTATAATCAAATACTCCCAGTCAACAGTGATAGGAGTACAGCTTTTACAGTTCCGATACCGATTTTGATACTAAAGACAACCGATACCAGAGCTGAGACTGAAAAAAGCAGTTATTTCCATCAAACTGAAAATTTGAGACTGTCTCTACAATTCAACACACCTGAACGAATGAGGGATTACGCTATCTTGTTTCAAAAAAAGTATTAAAATTATGTCAGTTTTAAGTACTGACATTTTTGCATGAGTATCATTACTTTTTTATACCTCAGTATATCAGAATTTGGTATCGATCGCCTGTCACTAGATTTAGATTTAACAGATTCAATAGATTTAATTAGAACCACAACCACACAATTAGTTACTTTTATTAAATGTCGCAATAATGAAAGGAAAACATTAAATCTAATTGGGAATTCATTCATTAATAAAATATGAAAAAATAACACATCATTGGGTTTTGGAAGCAGAAAAAAAAAATATGGCGTTAATAATGTTAACTCATTGTCAAGGATTTATTTTTGAGTCTTTCCATATGGTTCTACTGGCTTAACACAGTGGAAATTTGAAGTTTGCTAATCCTTGCTATATTTTTGTCCCCAAACCTTCCATCTCTCCTTCTCCATCTCCCTCCTTCTCTCTCTCTCCGTCCTCTCGTTGTCCCATGCTTTCTTTTAATCTCCTTCACCTTAAACATTTTGCCGTCTGGCTCTTAGCTCGGCGTGACCCCGGTGTCACAAAGTCTGTTGCGGCCCTGATAAAAGCTCCCCATGTAGAGTGATAATACTGCTTTATCCATCGGGCAGCACTCACTGGATCACTGTCAGCGGAGGGCGCCACACTGACAACACCCAAATGTCGCCCAGCCAGGCTACGCTAAATCCACTAACACAAGGTAAGATAACTTTACAGCCAAAAGGGTACTGTTATTACCCAACTGGCACATGGTCCATTTTGGTATGGATTTTGATTTAATTTAAGTTTGGTAACTCTTTTAAATGTGTTTATTTTGTGGTCAGTCTCTTGCTAATCTTCAACGCTTTCATATCAAAGTTAGACTGTGTGTATTCTTAGAAATAGAAACAAAAGCTATTACATTTTACCATAATTATCATAGTTAGCTATTTTACTAACATTTATTAACAATTCAAACACATAATTTTCACAGATTTTTTTTGTATTTATCAGTAAAACAGTTTATATTCCAAGATTAAATTTGATCAAACAAATCTCAAAAATTAGATTTGTAGTAAGTATGGTTACAAAGTATGTTGGCATGCACAGTTTGAAAAATGGTGCCAAATCGGGTAAGAATCTAAATCAGGCAATGACATTTAGATTATAATGATTATATTATAACGAATAGTGGGTGTGTAAACTTATACTATGAAATATCACCACACAAATATTCAAACAGGTTTAAATTGAATAGAAATTGGCGTTTTTGTTTTGTTTGTTGATTCACTTCTCAGATTAGACCTGTTATAGGTAAATAGAAAGCCAAGTTAAAGGTGCACTGTGTAACTTTTCTGGTGGAGTGTCCACCACATGCTTGTCTCCATGGAGATGCGATTGCTTCGCCTCTATACGTTGCATTAAATGTATCCTTCCATTGTGCCAAGGAAGTGAACTCACCAGGCCAAGTGACAGGTCAGATCTGTGGGGAAGCAAGCCCGCTCTCAGTAAGAGAATGAATGCTTTTCAACACTTGTAATTAATGCCATACTGTGAAACTTTTCATCAACATGTCTTGGGGTGTGATACTAACTGGAGGCACTGCCCTGTCTGAGGCCTTGTTAGACTTTAATTTGAGCTTTATTTTAACACAATCTGCCCACAAAGAGCTGACTTAGTTGGGACTACAACAGGTGAGCTGATTTGTGCTGTTCATCAAGTGCCTCTCAAATAATTACACCCACAAGCTAGCTAGCATTAGTCAATAGTTTTTTCAGTTAGTCGCTCTCTCAAATCAAACTCGTAAACAGGACCTTGAAGACTTGTATTGATCACAGGCTCTTGAAAATGTGCTGTTTAAATCCATTTTGTTTTTGTTTTTTTTGTTTTTAGGTTTCAGACAATCTAAAAACTGTTTCCTAATGTGTGTATTGTGAATTGATTCCCCCGTACTCATACATGTAGAACACCCCCACTGCAAAGTATCAATATTCTGATTAAAAAAAAAAAAAAAAAAAAAAAAAAGCAGTATATTTTTTTTTTTCTTAGATTGTAGCATCTCAGAAATCTCTCATCTCAGACTGTTTGATTTCAGTTTGAGTTACTGCCAAAGTCAGAAATAAACCAACCAACCTATCACAGTGCAGGGAAACTCCTTTACAAAGACATAAACCATACCCAACTCTGAAGGCTTTTAAATCACTTCTGGGCTCGATTTATGAGTTAGACTCTGAACGGTGTGTGTGGGAACTGCCCGCAGAAATGGTCAGGGGAGGAAGAGGAGGAGGAAGAGGAGGAGGAGGAGGAGGAAGAAGGCCGAAGAAGAGGAGGAGAGCAAGCAAACCATCTGGACTTAGTCTCTGATAAGAAATACTTAGTCAACGCGCACTTCATCACTCAACACCAGCCTTCTGTTTGGAGCTTCTTCTCAACCAAAAGTGGGAAAAGAAGAGAAATATGTCTTCCAAGTCACTCACTTAACTTTAAAGGGCCCGTATTACACTATTTTCTGATCGATGTTATAATGTCGTATCCTCATCACAGACATACCTGGAGTTGGGTTTTGTTTCGTTCAAACAAATCCTGCATATTTAGGTTCAAATGGAAAACACTGTGCTCCACCTTGTGATGTCATATGGTAATACAGGGAGTGCTCCGTTGTGTTTTTAAACCTCATACACCTTCACTAGAATCATTTGGACAATCTCAGCCCCTCTACTAAACAAAACAAAGCAAAACAAAACACGTAAAAGGTAGATGTTAACTTGAAAACTACTATTACATGAAATCACAAGGTGGAACAAAACATTTTGAGCTGCAGATGTAGACAGACTAATAATAAAGGATTACTCATACATGTGTGAATAAAAAAAACAACAACACAACTCCAGGTATGTTTTTGAGGAAGTAACAGCATTATAACATGATTTAAAACTCAAAAGAACCCATTTTGTAATACTGGACTTCTAAACAAAACGTCATTTTTCTGGTAGGAGGTCCACCACTTGCTTTGTTTCCCAGCAAATTTAAACTATCCAAAAAATGTCAAACTTCAAATCTGGATGTTTTTGTTTGGGATTGTGTTATAACACCTGCCCTCCAACTAAATATCGTATTATAATCCTGCAGAACGCTATGACTTCACATGCAACCAATAGGAAAGCGTATGAGCAAGCTAAGAAGGTTCTAAAATGAGATAAGGTTACAGGAAGTAGAGGGTTAACCCAAACCTAAGAGGCCACCGGTATGGAGCCCTTTGTGATGTAAACAATGGAGAAGGGTGGAGCCTAACTGTTCAAGTGGAAGCACCAGGAAACCACTTCTTATGACGGGATTATGACAGGAGCAGAATGTCAACGCAGATTAAACGTGACAATAACCCATCATGACTGAGGAATTTAAGGATTTAAAGGTGAAAAAAAGTTGTGTGCTACCTGCTTGTGGGAGATGGTGCCTGGAATGGTTCACAGCATGGTTTTAAACTAAAGATCTATCGAGCAGGTATTCAATGAGCCTGCTGTATTCTTACAATTAACCAATCAAATAACTTATCTAAGCTCAGCATATTGTAAATAAAGAGCGATCTGATGTAATTGTGTATAGCCTTGACAGGGTTTTTATATGAGATTGAACTTTCACCAATCTTATAATGGAAGTGTCATGTACTCTAACATTTAGCAGTGTTGTAAGCTCTAGTAACAAAACAAAGAGGTAAACAATGCGGTAGGTCCAGACATATTCAGTGACCGGACATAGAGCTAACTTCTTTTGACTGTCTCATGCCTGAAACAAGAGTTCTTCCTGTCCAATTTGTCCTTGTGCATTAGTAATGAGGGGGCCAGACCAATTTCCACATGGATCCAAAAGTGTATTTACAAAGAAAACAAAAAAGCTTAATTGCTTTTTAAACAGTAAACAGGAAGGTGAAGTTTTAAGTTCAAACTCCACATGTTTTATGCATTAGAGAAAGTAATATGAGCTTGATTATGCTTTTGTTTTAGCTTGGACTTAAACATACATGTTCAAGACAAGTGTGACATGCTACAGAATTTTAAATGAATTAAACACTTTACGTTTCTACATTTTTAATAGAAAATCCAGACATCAAACTGTTCTCAAATAGTGACCCAATATGCTAATGAATTTGCACACACATTGACTCCGGGCTAAATGTAACGCAGTAGGAGCTAGTAGCAAATACAGATTGTACACTTTCAGAAAACACTTTAATGAGTTTATACGAAATATCCGCGGGTTTAAGCTTCCTTTTATGTCTGGCATTTTGAGGACAATCATTCAAAAGATATTGGCCTGTCACAATAATTAATATATGCAATTATCGTACAATATATGTTTGATGGATCATTTTTGAGGGTCAATATTTATCGTGTGTACAATTTCCTTGCACAACTGGGATTTATTTTTTTATTTTATTTTATTTTTTGGGGGTATAGGATAAGATTTAAGCCATAGAAAGTGTTTTTTATGGTTTAAATCTGCTCTTGGGTTATTGTGTCAGTTTCAGTTTAATCATTTATCACCTATATTTACTTCAATATATCACAAGTCAAATTTTGTTATCGTGACAGGCCTAAAAACATATTTATTTTAATATTGGTAATTGCTATGGAAACGGTTCTGACTGTTTTATCATTTGAAAACCCATGCATAGCGCTAATTATTGTAAAATGTAACAAAACAAAATAAGTTAAGAATAGGAAAAGAAACAACAAACAACTGACTATTTTGATATTTGTGAGACAAGAACATCTATACAGTAAGAAAAGACAGACCTATCCCTCCTATGTTACATTTATGCTGCGTAGAAGACATTGAGCTATGAATAATATCCCACCAAATATATCTCTCCACAGTAACTTGCCTGCATTGGTCCCTGGTCCACAGACACCCTCTAATACGCTCATATTGCTGTTGTATGCCTGTGACGAATGCTCTATAAACGTCTTTGTATGTAATGAAAAGCCATAAAACAGCTGAAAATATGGGCAAAATACTGCGAGTGAGCAGGACCTTTATACCTCTGTGGTGTGTGCATTCAAACAAGTTCAGTAAATCTCCCTATGCACAGCCGGGCCAAATGCCTGTGCTCTATCAGCCTGTGTGCTTACTAGTAAGTGTGTATATGCAGAGGAGAAGAGCCTGGGCATTTCGACCATAATTGAAACTTTTATTTTCTGAGTAATAGCCCCATCCAGAGTAGTGCAGTCCATCGGGGAAATGGCTCCCCTCTCCCTCTCCCTCTATCTCTCTCTTGCCTGTATGCGCAGAGGTGAGAAAGGTAGTGGCAATAGTGTTAAAGAGACAGTAAATCAAAATGTTTATTAGTGATAGGAACTAAACTATATTATTAGATGCATTTTTTGTGTTGGAAAAAAAAAAAAATCAAGATGCATTTGGACAATATCTGACTTTCACAAAATAAATCAAATAAATTCAGTAGTGAAAAAGCTTAACAACTTTGACAGATAATTTCATTTGTATGTCTAAAATAAAAATGTGCTATTATAGTCAGGTATGCAGGATGGTCTAAAAATATGCACTAATTAAAAAAAAAAAGCATAAAGTGTTGGTTAACTACAATTAGTTATGAATGAAATAGTTAAAATAAAATGGTGAAATTGTTTTATGAACTCTGGAGCATCACCTGATGATATCATGCAGTGGCACCAAGTGCACAGCGCTCTGGAGACGGAGACAGCGTAAATATTGTATGCCAGAATTTCTAAAACGTGTAAATGAAGTCAAATACAACTCTAGATGTTTTTGACAACAAAACAAATTAGAAGAAAGGTCAATGTTGCTCATTATGCAAAATCAACTTTGTGGGGGCTTTCTGCCATGTTACATTACCTAATCAAAACCAGGTTTTATATGTCATGTTTCAGTAATCTAGTGATCTCTCTAGGGCCCTATTCTATCCAAAGCCAACAACCAACATCATGCTCCCGGCAGTTCTCCATAAATATACAAAACCATGATACAAAACAATACACTACAACTTCACAAACCCGATGTGATGTTCCGTAGTTTTACTCCCAAAATGCAATTGAATTGTGATAGCGCTCTGAAGGGGGAGCAAAACATGTTTATATGCTGTTTTTGGTGAATATAGCATTTTCAAAACAATAAAAGCTAACATGGTGATCTAAATATGTTATGTGTTCGCAGTTATCTCATAGAATTGTAATATGCACTCTTTAATTAAGACTTGAACCATGAAGTTATGCATTTATTAAGTATACAATGGAATCTATAATTACATCTTCATTTCCAAGTGTTGTAACAAACGCTGCACTTCGGACTTCTTTGTCCGCGTGTTAAACTTGGGAAAACTGTAAGCTGCTGAATGCAGAGAATGTACAGTGCAGCCATATATCAGGGAACACCCTTCTATCTCCCCCATCAGTCTCCCAGGCCTTGTTGCTATAGAGATAGCAGTCTATTTGTGTAGAGAGAAACTGATAGAGAGAAAGAGATCCAAAGCTAAAGAGGTGCAGAAGAATGGAGGAGGAGAGAGGGAGGGGAGAGTGGAGGAGAGACAGCGGAGAGGGAGAAAGAAAGACCAACAAATACAAAAAATAAAGGGTGAGAGAGAACCTGACAGAAGGAGAAAGTAGAGAGAGAGAAAGAGAGCGAGAGAAGGGTAGTGAGCGAGAGAGAAGTAATGCGAGAGAGGAAGGGGGTGAGAGAGAGAGAAAGAAAGAACTAGGGAGGCAAACAAATGGAGGGGGGTGAGAGACAGGGTGTGTGAGAGAGAGAGCAATAGAGAGAGCCAATGTAAACAAAAAACAGGAAGTGGAAGAAAAGAGAGTGATTGAGAGGGAGGGAGAGGAAGAAAGAAAAAAAAAGGAAAGAAATAGGTGTAAGAGACAAAGAATTATAACACACAGAGAGAGAAGGCAATTAGAAGAGAGAATGATGAAGTAACTAAAGTGGTAAACCAAGGAGAGAAAGAAAAAAGGGAGACAGAGGAAAAACAAAGGATGAGAGAGAGAGATGCAGCAGCGGGAGAGAGGGAAAGGAAAACGAAAGAGGATGAGAGAAAGAGAGAAAGAGAGACCCAAAACAAAAGAGGTGCAGCAGAGGGAGTGAGAGAATAAACCGGGAGGATGAGAGAGATGGCGATAAACTCGGGCGAACGGCTGAAAGAGGAATGGGCGAGATACCGGAGTCAAGTTGTTTAAAGCGCAATGAATCTCCTCACTACACACACACACACACACACACACACACACACACACACACACACGAACACTGCGCAGCGACCTACTTTCTCTGGGATTTATACTCATCATATTTGGACAAACTCATTAAGAGGAGGCATGTCTGGCACAAGAAGGTAATGTTAAGTTCCTTCTACTCAGGTCTATTTAGTTGGGCAACAAGAGTGAGAGAAAAGGAAGGGGGTCTAGAGGTATAAGGAAACATGTGATTGGTCGAAGAGGTATCCACACCTCAAACTCCGCCCCTGCAGCCATGTGTGTGTGAGCCGAAACAACCAGCTGTAATCGGGACAGAAAACAAACAATTTACCTAGTTTGCACTAACATCAATATAATAAAAAAAGACAAGAAACAGTAGAACTTTTATTCTCGTCTCCATTAACATATTATTGCTTTGTGCAGAAGTATGCCATTATTCTTATCTATCTCCAGTGAGTGCTACCAGGCAGTGTTACTCGTCAGATCTGTGGAGGGATGAGCCCGCTTGCAGTAAAACCTCATATCTTTCAGTGGTTCTTTTGAGAAATAAAACACTTGAAACTGAAGAAATGCTGGATTGAAAAGTTTTAAGAATTTTTTGAAAAGTTTCATTTTAACTAACTCACTCAGGTACAAAAATAAGATGTGTGAGTAATTGCTATTTATTTAGTCATTTGGGGAGAGCAGTTTCAAAGTGGGATTTTCAGCAGCCATTGATCTAAAGTCACTGCCAAATGCCAAAACAGAAGGAAAAATATTTCTTATTTTTTAATTGATGAAAACCTTGACAAAATAGAATATTCTTGCACAAATCTTTCCTAACAAATTGCATTAATATTTCATTTTCCCATGTAAAGAAAACATACAAAAAAGCAATTATCACAATACTAAAATTTTTCAGTTTTTCGATGAATAGACTTGATACTCATCTAGTCTATGTGGTTTTATACTTGTCCTGGTACAGCTCAAGATCATTCTAAAGCTATTCAGGAAAGGTTAGTATCTGTCCTGCGAATGTAATTTTTTCAGTATTGATGCTCAAAGGTCAATACATATATAATATAGTATAATGTCTTCAGTTTGTATACAACTCCAAGTCATACGAATATGTTATTTATTCATTTTGCAGTACTTTTATTTACAAACCACCTTTCCCAAACACCAGCCCCTTCGTCCGTGTCTTTTGTGCTGCACAGTTAGCATGCTCAGTTGCGCGCATGTATGTAGTTAGCATGCTCAGTTGTGCGCATGTATGTAGTTAGCATGCCCAGTTGTGCGCATGTATGTAGCCTGTGTGTAGGGCCCATGCTTGGTCGGTCATGTGCACGTGGACATATCCGGTGGTAACACTGTAATGCCATGGTGATGGGGGCCATTGTGGCAGGTCATATAATGCTCCACTGGGCACAGTGTCTGCCCCAGTGCTCACAGCTCCACACACGCTCGGCCCCTTTAATCTGCAAATACATCGCCCATAATCCGACACAGCAGTGCAGACAGCAAAACGGGTAGAAGATTTTGGTGATGTTCTTTTCTCAGATGGAGCAAGAGATAGTGCTCCTAGATTCACTGTATGGCATTGGAGCTGGTTATTCTAATTCACTGATGTTTAACCTAATAATATTATTTAGTACAGATACTTCATCATGCCACGAAATCAGATAATGGAATATAGTCATTTTGGTTAACCCCTTCTCAGTTAAATCAAATCGACAGATCAAGGTTAGAAGGTTAGGTCAGCTGACATTTTACAATACAGTGGAGACAGGCTAAGGAAACATGTTTGTTTTTTTTAGATCAAAATTCAACAGCTCTGCTTATAAAATTGTTAATCCTATTGCCTACTCTTTTATATTTTGGCTTAATTGTTATCCATCATCTTCTTTGTCAGTATCAGTAAACAAAAGTGAAATCATTTCTTCACAATAGCCTCAGTGGAACATTATGGTAAATGGTCACATTTTTCTATTGTGCCTTTACACCTTCAAAGCACTTTACATAAAGGAACCACTACTCAACCATTCCCACACACTTCACACACCAGTGTACCCAGACACTGGGGGTGAGGTGCGTTAAGTGTCTTGCCCAAGGACGACAGCATTCTTCTGTGGCAGCGGGAATCGCACTGCCATTTAATGTCAAGAGCAGGATTCGAATCACCAACCTTTGGCTCAGTGGTCAAACACTCCAAATGAGCTAAGGTGCTAGAGTTTAATATAGCAGGTCCATGTACCCAACCCCAACAAATAATGATGAAGGTTACGGTTCATGCTATTTTGAATATTTAAATCTCCCAATAAGTTGCATAGGCCCTTGCCCACCATCTGAAATCATGAAAAATTCTAGAAAGTGAACACAACTTACACTACTGCTATACTATACACTGACCCTGTCTTAATTTCTCTATGACAACTTTGCCTATATGTACCTCCCTTAAACTCCTCGAATAGTCCTTTTGGAAGAACTACAGAACCCAAACTTTAAAGCCGTCATACTTTTTACCGTCTGCACCCTTGATTGGACTTGGGTGGAATGTAGCAGCTGCCTTTGCTGGTTGACTGCTCGCTTTGTCTCCCCCAGCGGTCGGTCCAACACTCACGGACCACTATAATCCACTGAAACATTCCACCGACAAGACCAAATATGAGCACCAAATCCCAGCCAAATCCCTTTGTTAGTGTTATTACGGGCACGGCTACGCATGGTTATCAGCTTTCCAGCAATTTACTTTATGGGTTTGGTGGAGGAAAGCTCTACTGAAGCAGGGCCACATTGTTCCAGGTTAGAGGTGGGTAGAGTGGCCAGATTGTACTCAAGCAGTAGTTCAAGAAATCACTGAAGTATTTTCAGGATAGAGATAAAACTCATATCTGAAGGAGCGGTGCAAGAAACAAATGTTAAAATCATTTCATATCATCAATATAAAGCTTTTGTCACTTTCTTACAGTGGGACGTGTAACCTAGAGCACTGTTATGCGGCCATATATATTACTCAAGTAGGAGTTTGCTGCTAGAAAAGAACTGTGAAAAGTACAATTCCTTTAGAAAGTTACTCAAGAAAATGTAGTACATGTAACTGAGTACTACGTACCTTGATTAGGTGAGTAACCAAAATTGTACTATGACTGCACACTTATATTGCAATATCCCATACTGTCTGTACCTATATACCAAGCTATGGGAGTACAATAAATATTAATAAAACAGTAACACAATTGTCATACATATTATAAAAAGATAGAAAATAGCAAATGTATTTAAAGTATTTTGAAAAACAACTTTTGTTAACTAATCTGCTTTTTTTGTTTAAAACTGATCAAACATAAATTAAATGTCAAAACTGGATAAATTAAAGACATAATGCTAAAATACAATTATTTTTAAACGTTCAAGTAAAAGCAACCTCAAAACAAAATGATAAAGTACAGTATATAGTATATAGTATATAGTGATCAAAACTTTTTCTCATGTTTTGGAAAAGGCTTGTCCAGAAAATATTACTTTTATTATAGGTAATCATTCCAACTCTTAGCAAAGTGCCTGTAGTCAAAATATTTACACGTAACATTGAAATTAAAGAAATAAAACTCTCAAATTGCGCATCTGGAATTCTTAGACCTAATACATACACTATCCCACCGTATGGCGATGGATTACTGCTAATAGTGCTCCTATAGAATCCTAATGAATGGCATATGTGGACTGTCTCTGCCTGATGTCTTTACGACGCTTCCATCCAAACTTTTTCTTTTTTTTTTTCTTTTTTTGGAGTGTGTTTCCTTTTCTTTGACACTTTAATACCTTTAATCCATCACTCACTTCCTCTCGTGCCCCATGCTCTCACGCAGGTTTCACGGTGCATCCAAATTGATGTCTTTAATTGAAAACGTGAGCTGGAGGTGGCGATGCTGGAATGTCTTTATCTGTTTTATTTTTAACATAATTATGTTTTTCTCTTGAATATTTGTTCTTAAGATGAGGCTGTTTTGTAAGAACTGCAAAAACACACATCTTTACTGTGAGTGAGCTTGCATCTCCACAAACCTGACTTTTATTTGCCTTCGCCTGTTTGTTTCCATGGAAATGTTGTTCCTTTGTCTATAACCTTCTACATTATGGTCAAAAAACAATCTACCTCCATGGGGAATGTTCCGTAGTATGGTTTTAACTTTATATTTCTATGGAATCTTGCAGGTGATGGGCCAACTCCAGAAAGTTACATGCTATACCTTTAAATAAATTATGCTTATTAATCTTGGATAGACAACATTAGAATTTCACATTTCATTGTGTAAAGTAATAAGTATTTATACAAATGGAAGGAATTCAGCTTTGATAACAATGATACGACAGCTTTAATAGAAACTGCTCCCTCTGCTGGCAGCTGGTGGAACTAGGCGGTAGCAGTTTTCAGCTCTCAAAAAAGGCAGGATTACTCAAACATGTGTGAATGAAACACAACTCCAAGTGTGCTTTTGTGAAAAAACAACTACTAAAAAAATCCATTATGAACTGTGTAAAACTTTCACTGAGCCCACTGTTTGTGAACGGAATTTCTGCTCTCCATCAAAGTTATGTCTCTAATAGGAAAAAGTAACACTAGGTAAGCTATATGGACTATACAAGACTAAAAGGTAAAAGATACATGCTATGGAATGTAAATGCATGTCTGGAAGCCATTAACCGGAGCGCGTAGGCCCGTCTTGTCTTTCTGACGCTGAGTGCTAGCCGCTAACCACTAACCCTCACCTATACCTATACCTACAGACACACACACGCGCGCACGCACACACACAGGCACATATATAAGGCTAACATTGCAGTCTTAAATTAGAGAGACCCAATCAGACAGCCTCATACTTCCTGAGTTTGTGCACCATTTGCTGTGTTAAACATACTTTGCCCACCGATGTCATGGCGCGTGCACTTACAAGGGAAAAGAGGGTCTCCATGTTACAAGCCGGGACGAGAGGAGAAGCCGAAAAAGTACTTAAGTAAGACCACTGTTACTAAAATATTGTAAGTTGTACAGTAACAGACAAGAAAAGTAAAAGTATTTGGTGTCAATGCTGTCTGTATGGTACAATTGAGTTATGTTTTTGTATTAGCATTTTGAGAAGACTCGTGCAAAGTCTAGCAAAAATGTAAAATGAAAAAAAGCACACGAATTTTTAATCTGCATATGCTTAAACAACTTTTGCCACATTATTTATTCATTATCTATTCACTTACAATGGCAATACAACTTTTCATTACTCTGAAAAACGTCATTTTTTTCCCCATGGATTTGAGGAAAGTTTGTCTTGCCCCAGGACAGATAGATTGTATACGCTGCTCTTGAGATCAAAATCTGCCTGCCAATTAAAAAGCATTTTATTGGCTGATAATCAGGAAGTGCACGCTAGTTGTTAGCTTTACCATCGCAAAAAAAACAAACTCTGCAGTGATCTACAATTTATGAAAAAAGCTTATAAACTCATCATGGTGAATAATCGCCTTATGCTCAGAATGCATAAGGTAAGCGAAGGATAAATATGGACAACTGCAAACTGTTTAAAATTAGTTATGTTTTTCACAAGTAAAAATCAGGAGTTTATTTTAATTAACTCTTCCAGCTTGAGAACACCAAAGGTCAAATCTCCGCAGGTAAAAGTAAATATTGTAAAAACATAACCGAAAAACAAAATGTGCAACTCTCCGGTGGTGAGACCCAGGCACTGCGCACACACAAGCCCGCAGCCCTCTTTCGTGTTGGGCTCCGTGTCAGCCGAGATCCCCCCGTGTGCGTGGAGCTGCTCAGCCTGTGGGTCAGACATGTGCTTTTCATTACCAAGCTAAGAATCATGTGTTTATTTTGGGCTGTCAGTCAATTCATAAGTATGGCTTTCACCTTTTTAGTCAAATGGAGGCAGGTCGGGTCAACTTTGGGAAATTTCCGAGTCCGTGGAAAGAGCGTGTTTAATGTGAAGTAGCTACAGTCTATAAAACGGCCAGAGATATTAGTATTAGTATTAGTCTTTTGCAACCTCCACACACCAAGCTGCTATCTACAGTATAGGAGCAAGTTTTACCTTTATTTTTAGAGAAACCAGCTGGCCAACTTAATATAGATAAAAACGACGGAAGAAATACAATGCTAAAAAGCCATGTAAGACTCAAGAGAAATGAATAGTCAACCACTACAGTCTAAACCACGACTAAACAAGACAAAAAAAAGGAAAATTTACTAAAACTACAGACATTGGGTCAAATTTTCAATGAATTGTGTTCATGAAACCTAATGTTTATAGTCCTATACTCCTCATTAGTACTATACAAACTCCTCAATAAGCCTAACTGATATCGATTGTATACAATGTGATGTATTTTTTTTTATATTCATTAAAAATGGAACTGTGACCAAAACTGTGACCATGAAACTTGAAACATAAAGACTATGAACATGCTTGATGACATATTTATAGAGTCCATCAGGTTACACTCCACTGACACGACTGGTCTGACCCGCGGCTTTCACTGTCATAATGTGAACATAATATGGACATAATGTGGACATAATGTGGACATATTATCAGGTTTGTTACACATGAATGCAGTGACTTCAGGGTGGACTCTTAATATGGAGTTTATTAAAGACTACTTCACTAATCAATATTTTAGAATTCACAGTTCGCATGTGTAAGGCTTTAATTAGCAGTGATGGGCTGACCAATGCCAAATACTGATATATTGATATTGAGATATCAAAATGTATTGACTTGTATGGAAAAATATCAATATTTCCAAATTATCAAAAAAAAAAAAAAAAAAAAAAAAATTCTGTGGTACCACCCATCACTAATAATCAGGCTCAATCTTAAAATTCACATACACATATTCCAACTGGTGCAAGACCTTTTTTTTTTTATTTGTAGATATTCATTTGAACCTTTTACAAGGCTCATAAAATAATAAAAAAAAGATATATATTGAAAATTACTATTTTAATTTGCAATTTGCATACACATTCACAAATAATATATCATATAACATGGAAGATTGGTGATTTGATCCCACCTACAGACAGTGTATACTATTGTGTCCTTTGGCAAGACACCTGTCACCCACCTGGCTTGTGCGAATGTGGTATGCAAGTGAGCGAATGACGGTAAATGGAATGACCATTGCCACATATAGGAAGCCACATTTTTTTCATTCACTAATCCAAGTGAATTCACCAGTCGAGGTCACTCTTATTAACATTATAGAAAACAGTGTAAGAACAGGTAAAAAATATAATAAAAATACAAAAAAACTGGACGATTAAGGATGTAATTAAGAAAATTTTAAAATTTTGCATTGCCACAAGAGCAAAATCAAAAACGCACCTGTAGCCAAGGCTTAAGAGATTAAGTGAGAGTTAAAATATTTACACTTGTTTCTATGGGGAGTGTGTGTGTGTGTGTGTGTGTGTGTGTGTGTGTGTGTGTGTGTGTGTGTGTGTGTGTGTGTGTGTGCGTGTGCGTGTGTGTGTGCGTGTGTGCTGAAAAGGGAAGAGAGAGATGTCCCTGGCAGCGATTTAGACGAAGAGTTAACAGAAGAAGAGGAGCCGTGGACTTCTACAATGAGACGGAGTAAATGGTTTCTAATGGAATGAAGGAGAAAGACAGATAGAGGGATAGAGAGAAGGAGGGAAAGAGAGAGGCCATGAGGCTTGATTGACAGGTTGACAGTTCGCTGATGAACTTGGGTTACTTGGGCTACTTCGCCTCACATTTTCTTCAATTTGTAACTTGGAAAAACTAGAAGAAATAGAGGGTATGAGTTTGAAAAATGTAAAAATTTAGAATAGCGAGATTTTTTTTTCTTGTAGTATGCAAAAGTGTAACTGATTAGACGCTGGTTGAGGAACTTTACGCTCTTGAACATGAAACTTGGTAAAACAATATTGAAATTTAAACCTAGTAAATGAAAATAAAGTGTATAAATATATATAATGTCCTATTAATCAGACTGCGTGTTATGTAGAATATAGAATAAAAAAATAAAAATAAATAAATAAAGTCAAAAATAAATATTTAAAAGCTCATTAACAACCTTTACTTGGTTTCACTTTGCTTTATTGGATTTTAAAGATAATTCAGAATTATGAAAAATATTATATGCTATAAAAATAATAATTACAAAATATATAATTAATTAAAAATAAAATAAAATTAATAAAAAATCCAAATGACGCTTTTGCTTGTTAGGTATTGGCATAGTATATACATTATAATTAATGTGTACTGTATATATACGATTATACATGATATAAAAATGTATAACTGTTTACTTTTGCTTTGTGGTGAAAAAAATCAATAAATACAGCACAGAAAGTTTAAAAATATGTTTTTGTATATACATATACAACGCACAAAGAATGTGTGAAAGAAAATGAATACAAGAATGGAATTTGTTATACATTTTAGGTCTATGCATATAGTGTTAGTGTATGCAAAGTATAGCTTATGCCGATAGTTTTGAGAATGTACTTTTCCCTCCACCATTACTGCATTCAAATCAAAGAAAAATAAGTTAAATTTACAAACACGCATGATTTTTTTAACATATTTACAAAAAATAAATCCTAATGTGGTAAAATTATTCCAGTCTCGTAACAGCAGGTTTCCCCCTCAGCCTCTTCTCTGCCACTTTCTCACCAAAATGCTTCTCCATTGGCCTTTTGCACCCTGGCACCGCTCTCCCTCAGCTTTCTCAACGCACAATCACAACCAAACAATTTCAAGATAAAAAAAAAAGACTACACAAAACTACACACAGCTCTGCCCGATTGTTTTTTTCAATTAGTTTACATCCAGTCATTGAGTCACCCCAATGCGAGCCAATTGAAACGGGACTGAGCAATTTCCCCCATCAGGCGTGCTGCTTTCTTCACAATGTACAACAACCAGCAGTAGTGGTAACAGTAGTAGTAGTAGTGATAGTTGTAGTAAAAGTAATATCAAAAAAGATAGGTGATAGATCTCTACCTTGTCTGTGTAAGTACTCCAGTTTCGCCCGTTGCAAAGGGTTAACGCTCCAGGAAAAAAAAAAAAAATCACATAGGATCCTTTCAGAAACGCATACAGACTATTGAGAGAGAGGAGTGAACGTACACACCTCCGCTTGTGTCCCTTCTTCTTTTCACTTTCAAGACGAGAAAAAGAAATTCTTAGCGCACAGGCAAAAGATGAAGTCACGTTTCTTTGACTGGTCTCCGTACGGGACTGGTACTGTCTGCTTTGCTCACTTCTCCAGTAGAGTGAAAAGATGGGCTGAAAAAGGTGAGGGAGAATGTTTTTGTTTCTTCTCGGGCTTAAGTCCTTTTTTTCCCCCTCTAATCGTCAGCGTTGATGGATTTCAAAATGCGACCTCCTCTCTCTGTTTGCTGTGTCTCGGAGCGCGTGTCGGGACTACTTGCCGTAACGCGTACCGTGCGTATCTGCTGGCTACTGCCGAATGAATAGACTCCGCTCTCTACCGCCTGTTCCCTCTCTCTCTCTCTCTCTCTTCCCCTCCCTCTCTTTCTCTCTCTCCGCTCCTGGAAGTTTAGCGCTCTCTTGCTGGTTGAGCCGAAAGAGGTGGGCAGGGCTTGCGGGGCAAAGCGAGGCGCGCAATTGGTCCGTGCGCAGAGAGAGAGATAATGGGAGGGAGTAGTGTGGATTTGGTGCGTCCTGGAGGTGCAGGCAGGGGGGTGGGCGCGACTTGAGATGAGATACCCTCTTCGGAAGAAAGAAAAAAGAAGACAAAACGCATTCTGGGGCTGCGATGTCGCTGGTTCCCTCATATTCAGAGTCTATATCTTAAACTATGCACATGTTTCAATGCCCCGATATGGTGCGGCATTCTGGGACAGTGTGGGAAGACACCAGTGTAAGCTCTAGATGAAAAAGAGGAGGAAAGAGAAAGGAGAGAGGGAGAGATAGGGATGAGAGGGGTGAGAGAGAGGGATAGTCAAAACAAGGCTGAGAAAAAAAAAAAAAGGACTTGAACGTGGTCAGAGACTCAAGAGCCGTTCACTGACTGTCTGCAATACTTAGACTTTGACTTAGACAAACTTTATTGATCCACAAGGGAAATTATTTGGACACATAGTCATTTTGAATATTAATAAATGGAATTTGCTAATTGTACTACAATAAACAAAATATATTTATTGTATATTAACTGCTACTTATTAATTATTCATTGAACTAACCCTAGCCTTAAGCCCTTGATTAAGTAGGTCCTAGGCCTGAATCATTCTTAATAAACTATGTGTTTATGATGAATTAGGTCTTGATGCTTTAGTAAGTCTGTAAAAAGTATAGTTTTTAATTTACTCCTACAGACCTCACAAGATGGAGCCAAGTGTGTGCTCTGGAGAGGAAGATGGACATGCGTGGATGAAACAAAACATAATTTCAGGTATGTTTTTGATAGCGATACAACATTATAACATAGTGGGAAAAAATAAAAATAATTACATTTAAAAACAATGAGGCTATCATTTGAACAGGCTTTTTTAATTAAATTTTTTAATTTAATTAATCTTGAATATTTTGTTAACCTGATAAATTTAGAATGAGCTCTTACAGATTTTTTTTTTTTTTTCTAAGATCATTTACAAACATAATGACGTATCTCTTACCACAGATTAACAGTAGATTCTGCAGATTCCTTGTAAGCAGCCATATTTGTTTTGATACAGAGGACCATGTGTGTCCCTGATTGGTTAATTCATCTGTCAATCACACCCATCTAAACTCAGGGACATTCACTGCTTCCATCTTCATCAAGTATTGAAGAAGTGTGTATTCTGGATCCCACGCAAATATTATGGCACTTACACTGTCATTGTACTTTGCAACTGAAACACCAACAATTCCCCATTGTGTAGCTTATCTTATGTCAAAGCATCTGTGTGGTATTTTTAGCTCTATATTGTCCACAAAGTTAATCTGACTATAGTACCGTTATATAGCGCTATAAGAAAAGTCATTAATTTCATATTTGCACATCGCAAAAAGCTTTGAAAAATCATAAAAACAAACTCACGTCTCATAACAATTTAATAGATTTGAAGAGAATCAAACTACAGTGCTCTAATAAAATTTTATGTTTTGTTGTAGCAGCTCTCTAAGGAATCGAAGATAACGCACTCGAATCATTTATCCACACTCCATGAGAATAGGGAAGGTAGTCAGACTTGTTAAATGCATTGTGAAATCTATGTATTAATATAGCTTGGAGAGAAACAAAACTAAAGCGAAAAATGCTTTGTAGTGATAACTGTAGGAAACAGATTAAGTCAAAGTAAACATGCCACAAAAATGTATATTCTGTTTTTAGTATTGCGGCGTCATGAGAGCCCCTGTCCTGATTTTGATTTTGACTACCCCACTGCACCCGCATTCCCACTGGTCTCCCATCCAAGTACTAACCAGGCCTGGCCTTGCTTTGCTTCTGAGGAGGGATTCACTGGGATCCAATGTCAGCGCCAATTCATGAAAATTTACTGGATTGGGTATCGGCTCCAAAATATCGGATCTGCCAGTTTCCTGGTTGGGCGTATAAAATTATGTAATAAGACATGGGAATAACATGCAAACTTCTGTGTGGAGTTTGCATGTTCTTCCCGTGTCTGGGTGGGTTTCCTCCGGGCACTCCGGTCTAAAAAAAAACATGCTCCATAGGTAAAAAATCCTCCAGCTGAGGTCCTGACCAAGCCTAAAAACAAGATCACAGAGATGGGTCACTGGGTGCCTCATGTGCTGCCCATTGCTCCTGAAAAGGATGGGTGAAATGCAGAGGATCATTTCCCTACAGGGATAATCACAATAATAATAATAATAATAATAATAATAATAATAATAATAATAATAATAATAATAATAATAGTCCTCAAAGTCTCATGATGCTACTTTTAATACAAAGTTATTCTGTAGTTACTTGAGAGATTAATAACAGTTATATATTTTGTCATACAGTATTTTTTGTAGGAAATAAAATCTAAAATATTATTAGTCCCTGCACTGGTATCGGTTAATACTGGGTATCGGAACTGGTATTGGAACTGAAAAAGATGGATTGTTGCATCCATGAGGTCAGATTAGATCAGGCATTGAAAAGGTGGATTGACCATATAGAATCACTGACTCGAGTCCACTGTAAACATCTTGTATCATACTACTAGTTTAGTCCTGGTTTAGTCCTGGTTGAGCCCTGGTTTAGTCCTGGTTTAGTTCTGATTTAGTCCTGATTTAGTCCTGGTTTAGTCCTGGTTTAGTCCTGGTTTAGCCCTGGTTTAGTCCTGGTTTAGTCCTGGTTTAGTCCTGGTTTAATCCTGTTATGAGAATGACCCCAGTCCACTGTAAACATCTTGTATCATACTCCTAGTTTAGTCCTGGTTTAGTCCTGGTTTAGTCCTGGTTTAGTCCCGGTTCAGTCCTGTTATGGGAATGACCCCAGTCCACTGTAAACATCTTGTATCATAACAATCACCGGTCCAACCCACGTGCCTTCTCATCTTTCACAACAGTCATTAGACTCTGAGGCAAAGCTTAAGTGTTCCAGGCGTCAAGGAGAAACCGTTCCCCAATTTAGCATTAAATTAAGCTTTTCCATTTAGAATCCACTTGTAACATTATAAATATTTGAGTAGTGTGTGATAAGGCATTTCAGGATACCGTCTAGAGCCAAGCAGGGCGCATTACTTCCTCTCCTTCAATTTACGCTAGCGCACTTTATAAGTTCATCGGATTCAGAAATGTTCGGACAAATGCTCGTGCGCCCAAGGAACTAATTTAGCCATATCGTGCGCCGCCATACACACTGCGCAGTGAATATTTTATGAGCCAATACGTCATCATAAGCATCACATGCACATAGCTAATGATATAAGCATCATCTCCCATAGAGGTTAATGGACTATTGATTTTGGCATGCAGGGACATTGGCAGAGCGCATAAGGGTAGAACGCACAGTTATCTTTAATCCTGGATGTGGCATGCTTTTATTACATATTTGCCTTGTACAAACACTGCAGGAGCTTTTCAATTTTGTTATACAGTAAAAAAATGAAAAAAAGGCAGATAGATTTCTGCATTTGGCCTGTCCTTCAACTTATGCTGCTAGGGTAAGGTTAGGTAACCAAAGTGGAGCATCTTAAATTGGGACCCAACTCCAGATACTAGCCATTATCCTATTCAGAAGTACCGAGCTGAAGTATCCTTTTCTGTGCTTGTTGAAGGTAATATAGTTAGATCAATACATATTTAGTTAACAGGGGTTAGATAAATGTTTCAAGGATTAAAAAAATGTGTTTATTTGCCAGTCATTTCATAACCCGATTGCAAACTGTTAAAGATGTACTATGTAACTGTATCCATGGTGCTGTTTAAACTTGCCTGGATTGTTCCAAAGTGTGGCATTAAAAACTCATCAATCTTGCATTCATTCAGCAGGGACGACAGTGGCTCAGTTGGTAGTTTTTGTCTGTTAATCCTAGGGTTGGCGGTTTGAATCCCAGTTGCTATAAACATCATTGGTTGAGCAGTCAGATCCACCGGCCACACAGGTTGGCGGTGCTATTCCAGTTCCCACAGATGAATGCTGTCATTGTCTTTGGGCAAGACACTTAACTCCCCTCGCCACTCAGTGCGTGTACACTAGAGTTTGAATGTGTCTGTGAATAGATGAGTGGTTCCTTGATGTAATGCGCTTTGAGTGCTTTGAAGGTAGAAAAGTGCCATATAAAAATGTGACCATTTACCATTCAGTTTCAAATGCTGTTATTGCATTACCTTGATAAGCATGCATTTTTATTTAGTGGGGTCACCACTCCACAGATCTGATCTGTGTAACTTGGCCTAGTGGCATCACAGTATGATTTAAGTTTAATGCCATACTGTGGAATGTTCCATGGAAACAAGCAGGTGGTGTGTCCTTCACGAGAGAAGTTAAATAGTGCACTTTAACAAAACAGGAATATAATATATGTTTAATAAAATATAATGGAACAAACATGCTTTCAAACACCTTATAATCTAGGTCTTAGATGAGATTTTACTAGTCAAATTTCTAAATTTAATAAATATCCTTAATCATTCCAGCTCAATCAGACCTGTTTTACAGTGCATCTCATGTAACGTATTGCAAACATCCGTAGAGATGGTGTATATTTCTCCTGCTCGGGGACGCACAGGACATTATGATTAACATGCGGAGGTCCAGAGAGGCGAGTTTGTCTTGTACACCCAGCCGACGGTGCCTTCCTGCGGTTAAAGATTGCAGAATTGTCCCCTGTAATTGCAGATGACAAGATGGTGGTTTCAATTTCCAGCGAAGGCCCTACGATGGATTGGTGCGAAACGGAAAACCTGGTGTGTAATAAATGACTCATGTGTGTTTAATATTCAGCCAATTTCGACAGCGTCTGCTACAAGCCAGGCTCACATTGCATTTTCAATCAATAAAGTACAAGACGCTAATTTAGCACACAACTATGGCTATACGAGTAATTAGCTTGTTCGCTAGCTGTAATCCCGCCTTGTGACTCAGCGGACGCACACAATCGAACATAAAGGGAGTTTTGTGTAATGAAGACATGTTAGTTCTTTGTTGTAGTTCAACAAATAATAAGCTACAGCTGGGTGGTCAGATTTCTTCTTAGCAGAGAAGAAGTGTGAAGGGGAAGAGGAGGAGCAGAGAAGGAGCTCCTCTCTTCCTCCCTCTGCTCCTGCTCCTCTTCATCTGCTCCTCCTCTCCTCTGTTCTTCCTCCTCTGCTTCTCCCCTTCTCCTCCTCCTCTGCTCCTGCCCCCTATATAATGAAGACATGTTACATGTTCTTCATTCTAGCTTAAGAAATAATATTAAGCTACAGTCGGGTGGTCGGATTTCTTAATTGATAGCAGAATAGTTGAACTCTTGACCTCGGTAAGCAGAGCCATAAGGAACACAATGAAAGGAGAGAATGATAGATTTGTAAGGATAGACATTATCTCCCATTGGGGCCTAGAAACTGCTGGTGGTAAGGAGAAGATGGAGAGGTTGCTTCTCCTCTTACCTTGCTCCTCCTCTTCTGCTTTCTCTGCTCCTCTCCCTCTCCTCCTTCTCTTCTTCTCTGCTCCTCTTCTTCCTCTGCTTATGCTTGTGCTCCTCTTCCTATCCTCTTCTCTTTCTGTCCTCTTCTTCCTCTGCTCCTCCTCTCCTCTTCCTCCATTGCTCCTTCGTTCCTGTTCTCCTCTGCTACTCACATTCAGTTTGAGTCTGTCCCACAGGCTCTCTCAGCTCAGACCTCCTCAGTACTATCTGTCACAGTAGCGGTGCTGTTATTCTCAAATCCACCATCAGAGGATCCCTCCACTTCCAGTGTACACTCACTCAGAGCTCTGTGGATCTGCCCAGACTGAACAAGAGGAGCAGCACAGCAGGCCAAAGCATTCACAGATAACTCTACTGGTTTCTAAATGCTATCAGCTATATAGGTCTGAAGAAATACTCAAATATTATGTAGATCTTTTATAGTAGGTCTTTTACTGTTGTTTTATGCATGTTTTTCCTTGCCTGCTATCCAGAATACACACTTCTTCAATACTTTACAAACATGTGAGTCTGATCACCAGAGTCGCTCCCAGTTTTCAGATGGATGGATTAGCCAATCAGGGACAGGCATGGTCCATCCATATAAAAAAAGAAATATAACTGCTTACAAGGAAAAAATAAAAAAAAATACTAGTATATCACAAGGGACTGAAAAATGTTGCGTATTTCTATGTTGGTCCGAATGTTGGCCGTTCAAATCCCACTCTCGACATAAACTGGTACAGCGTTCAGACCTACAGACCCACAGGTTGGAGGTGAGATTCCAGCCCCCAGATTGAAGGTTCATTGATGTAAAGTGCTTTGAGTTTGTTGAAGGTGGAAAATCGCTGCATAAAAATGTGACCATTTACCATTACCACATGACCAGTGAGCTCCTTTTTTTCCACATGAGTCAATGAGTCAATAAGAAAAAACTAATCTGATTAGACAATCATGTTTGGCCAGACTCGAGACAGAAGAAATCACTCTTACTTGAGTAATTTCTTAGACCACTACTTTGTACTCCTACTTGAGCAATATTATTTTGAAGTAACAATACAATACAAAACAATACTTATTTTTTACTACTCTACCTAGGGATGCAACAATATTCGATATAATATCGAATCGTTCGATACTGGTGACATGATTCGGTACACATGTTTGGTCGATACGCATGTGACCCCCATGCGCTCAGTGTTGTCATTTATTTTGGTCCGAAAGGAAAACAGTAATAGCATTGTCCTCCTCAGATGCAACAAGAAACCCACTCCATATGGACTTACGGCTGAAATAGTCTAACAGAGGTGGATTTTATCTTTCAGTCACTTTTTATTTTATGTTGATGGACCCAGGAATGACAAAGATATTAACTTTTAAATACTTAAGAATGGCTTTTGGCTTTACATCGGCTTTAATATGTTTAATAATTTAATAATTCATATATGCACCAGCGACACGACTCGCGATATACACAATCTTTTTCTCAGACTTTATCTCATAAGTTTTACTCTGAAAACGGTCCGTCGAGACATTTCTGTGTAATATAAGATAGTTTTTTGTAGAGTGTTGTGTGTGTAAAAAGAGCAGGGCAGTGTGGGAGGAGCTACTGTCTGTCTCTGCTGCTGCTGAAGACGAGGCAGAGCAGCACCGGCACAGGGAGCCTCTGAATGCAGTGAGAGGGGAGACAGACTCAGGAGGAAAAGAAAAGAAGTCATCAAATCATCATCAAAAAAGGAAAAGTCTGATAGTGTAACTCCCCTAGCAGTCTATATTAAGAGTAGACTGGCTAGATTATAAAATATAAAATCGAATCGTGTATGGGGGCATCCCTAACCTGAACACTAGCAGGGTATGAGCCAAGCTTTTCAAATACTTCTCTTTTTAAACTAAAAAAGTAAAAAAACGAACAGTGCTGGTATCAAAGTCCAACGGTGTGAATCTCTGTGTGTGATGAATCCTGGCTGTTTCACAAACCTTACCCAGTACACTCTACACTGGTAAGTTACATGACCTGGTTGCAACTTCTCATTTCTGTCCAATCTTAAAATATAAATCAAGAATTGAATTGAAGAATTACTATAACACTCTTATCACAGTGAAGCTAGGACAGGTGGTTCCAGTTAAAGTTATATTTTTAAGTTTGATGAAATAGAGGTTGTGGCAATCCAAATAAGCCAAGGACACATTACGGTACATCTGCAATGAGAAATGTTTTGTGTGAAAAATGAAAGGATTTGTTCAACCCTAAAGTCAGCTGAGGTTGTATAGAGAGAAACATACAGAAAAAGAATTATATTATATATGAAAGAAGATTGCTTTTTTTTTTTTTTTTTTTCTGAACTGAAGAATGTGTTCAGTAAAGTAATACAACTGAGATATTTCAATTAAAGCAACACTATGGAATTTCTAAGAATGTTTACACAAAGAAGAAGAGTCAATGCGGCAAATCAAATATGACAGTTTTTTTTTTGTTTTTTTTTTGTTTTTTTCAGGGGTGGGGAGATAGCAGTAAGAAGGTATTAGGGGTTGAATTTCACTGCTGTTGTATCCTTGGGCAAATCATATTGGTTAGTGGTGGTCCCAGAGTAGACAAAGGTTAGATTCCATGTCGCCAAGCTGTGGAGCAGATCTGTAATGTTTCAATTATTTTTATTTAATTTTAATTTTATTATTTTATTTTATTTTATATTTTTTATTATTTATTTTATTTTACTATTTATTTATTTATTTATTTATGTATTTGTTGTACTGCCCAAATTGCTAAATCTGTTTTTATTAATTAATTAATTAATTTATTTATTTATTTATTCAACCTGTCCAAGGACTGAAGGTGGAAATTAGCAATCTTGCGAAAACCTATTACCTCCTTGTGTAGGTCAATGTTTTCTATGTGCACTGTCCCTGATAAATAAACAAATAAACTTAATTATTATTATTATTATTATTATTATTATTATTACAATTATTACAAACAATCTAATTTAAATTTTATATCTTCGTTATAGCTTAAGTCTTCTCTTCTTCCACTACTGACCAGAACCCTCTATGGGTTTGACACAGAGAAGTTCCACTTGTTGACAACAGAGTGTAACCTAACCTAACAATAGTGCAGTAGTAATAGTAATAGTGCAGTAATCACAAGCAAAGATGTCCATTCCTACCTCTATCTACCCATCTTCATACATCTGAATTCCATGTTAGCAGCAAAGTCCATTCTAAATTTGGGGGTGTGTAGGAATGAGAATTTGGCTTCCCCGTGGACACAGCAGTGAGCGAAAGCAACAAAAAGAAAGATTTAGAAGCATGGGCGTGCTCTTTTTCTCCTCCTCCATCTCTCCAGCCGTGAGGCCATTCCAATACCAGTGCATTGGCTGGTGCCCCCCACTGCCCGCCACAATATAGACCCCATTGGCCTGTGCTGTGCGGCTGATAGAAACGGGGGTGGTGAGTGTGTTTTCTTATTTTTGTGGTCTATGAGTTCAGCTACCATTTATACATCCCATGTTTAACCCAGCGCATGTGTGTCTCTGTGATAGGGCTCCCGAAAGCGCTTTCATTTCGCTGTATAGGACCCCTGCTAGGAAAGTTCACAACCTCAGAGTGAGAGAAAGAGGGAGAGAGAGGGAGGGAAGGAGAGAGAATGAAAGGGAGCTCGGAAAGGGGAAAATGGGGTGAGCAAGTGAGTGGGTATATAGGCAGCGAGTGGCTTAAACAAGCGGAGTGCAGAATTAAGGCGGTAAAAAGAAATGAGGCGAGAATTCAAACCCGAAAAGACTCGATGATGGAATCAGAGCAAAAATAGGCTGGTTTAATCCTACTTTGTGTGGATAGAGAGCTAACGCTGGCTAACACAAGCTAACCCCCGCTAACAACATTTGTGAGTGGAAGACAGGATTATAAAAGGTGTTTATGTATGATTTTACTGGCTTAATAAAGTATTACATAAGGCTGAATCCATCTCAAAATTCAAACTAATTCTCCTAAGATCAACAGAGCAAGTTTTGAGTTATTGTGTAAGGCTCAAGAATTAGATTACTTAACTTAACTAAAATTTAAATTAAATTAAATTAAAAAATCAGGTTTCTCCATCATCTAATAATTTCATTCAAACTATTTTCAACCAAGGTAAGCTTTCCATTAAGGTTTCTCATAGCAACCAGTCAGATGCCGTTCCTGTCACACATGCCTCAAGCAAGATTTGATGCAACTCCCAAACACCTTCCCCACTGTTGCCCCAATAAATCCAGATAAAATCATAGGAGATTTTCTCTTTTCATTTCAGAGACACAGGGTACAAAGAGCAGAAACAGGCCTAATGCTTTATTCTGTTTGTGCACATTGGTGGGGAGATAAGCCCATCTAAGCCCCACTAACAAAACCTGCGTGTGCTGTGAGAGTGAGAGAGAGAAAGACAGACAAGCTGTGAATCTGGACATTTCCGCCTCCTGCTCAGACCACAAAATAACAGTAATCATGCTGACCAGCGCCCCCTGTGGCGTGTATGTGCGTCCGCGCCCTGCTCTGGCCCTGTCTGAATAACTGTGATTACAGCCATCACACGAAGGCAGGGGAGGATTCAAGCATTCAGGAGGGAAGACCTGCTGCTCCAAACACCGCTGCTTTGGGGAGAAACTACTACACTTCTCTACAGGACTGGTACAGCGCCAAGAAAATACAGGCAGGGTTTAAGAGTACAACATCTAATGACTTGTTACGCATAGAGTGGAACATGAGACAGGTCATGATGTGAGTGTTTATATAGACTTCAGTCCCCAAAGGTGATGAATGCCCGCCCATACACACAAACCTACAAACAAATCTGCAATATGTGAAATGTCAACAAATATACTATAATAATACACCAACAAAAATAAATAAATATATATATATATAATTACAATATATTAATTTAATTTCTAAGGTGAGAACTGGTAGAGCACTATAAATGGTAAATGAATACACTGAACGACATTCATGTCATAATTAACCTTAAACATAAAGCTTTTACATAAGCATTGACAACAACTTTGATCACATTTCAGCTATTAATTATTTTTTAAATGCAGCACAAGAAACCCATTCATTCTATATCATTGGTATTTTACTATGTTCATTGTCTTCACGCTCTTTTTGAATGCCTATTTTCCCATTTTACCCCATATTATCCCCCATACATTTGAAGCTAGTCTCGGTCCTATGAAAGGCGCGCAACGATGTCTCAGTATTTTGTAGCACGTACCATCCGGCTGTTCTACGCTGTCATCTTTTATCTCTCTTTCCAATGCATTGAGCTGGGGATCACCCTGAACAAAGCTATACGCGTTAGCCTAGCCTCCTCTTGTGTGTACGCCTGCATTGTTGGAAGGTTATAGGAGCGGAGCCAGACGCCGGTCGTGAGTGACACAGCGAAGCGGCTGTGGCAAAATGAGATTAGCTGCGGACACGCTAACACACAAACACGCACGCTCGATAGTTTTTTGGCGGGAACGCATTAGGAATATATTTAACACAAGAAAAAAGTGGCCCGTGGTTCTTTCAAGTCACTAAAAGCAAGTTTGTGCGAAGGTTTAAGGAGAGACGTTGGGTCTATCCCGCTAAAAGGTTTGTAAATAGCTTTCTCAAAATGGCAGTGTGCAGGGGTAAAAAGTTGTTTTGGGCAGCTTCCAATCATTTACAGTGCATGTTTTTCATAGGTGAGGAATTCAAGTCCCTGCTAACTACATTTAGCTGCATTGATGTTGCGCTATACAAGTGAAAAGAAAAGAAGGTGCAATGCCTGAATCTATTTTGCACTGTTGTTTTGACCAAATACTGTATATTTTGTATTTATTATTGGTCAAAGTTTATTTTATTTCAAATACCTTATTAAATGCCCACCTTCTATTTGATCTTGTTTTATATTTTACATGTTTTATTAATATAAACACTATGTTTTTTATGCTGCACAACACCAAAGGACATTAATAGTTCCCGGATAATCTTTTTTTTTTTTTTTCCAACTGTGATTCTGCAATACAACACAAATACAATTAAGTTAAACTACACTGTTTGGTGTTTGCAGTCACACTATAGAAAAGACATGAATAAATCAACAAAACTACTCAGTGGTAATATACATTGGTTTGTGCCTCTTTGCAAAACCTGTTCACCTTATTCCTTAAGTTGCCATAATCATTCGGATTGTGTTATTTTGCATGGAGCTGCCGATCTCAACAGCAAATAAGTCGTATATGGACTACAAAACCCTCGTGAAGCCTCCCAGAGAATCGGTTCATTGTTGACTTGTTGGTCACATGGACATTGAACATTTTACACAAATCAACCTACTGTATATCATATTTTAGCTGTGGAATGGTGGGGCAGAATAAGGTCAATGGATGTAACAGTGAGCATAGCATAGAATACTGCAGAGTTTCCAGCAACATGTCAATATTCTATGCAGGCATTTATTTAATTTACAGCAATATGTACGCTGTTGTCTAATTGAACACATTTTTATCTGCCATAGGAAAACAGATTGCATTTTGCCACACTTTAAAATATTTTAAAAGTTTCTGATACATTGATCAATATGCACTGTCCTCATTCAAATAAATACAAAATTAACAGCATTTGTTTCGATTCGTATGTAGTATCCATTAGTCTAGTCTCATTTTGTTTTGCCAAGCCCAGAGGTCACAAAACATGCATGGAAAAATGCCTGCAAGAACTGATTTTTCTTGTAACATTATCTTCTAAATCTATATGTATATGTCATGTTTCCTGGTGTTTACACTATTTTAAAAAATAAGATGCATTGCTTTTCCATTCGCCCTCTACTTCCTATTTACAATTCAAATATATTCACTTGTCTCTATCTCAGACACACCTTCGCAGTGATGGATTACCAGGCGTTTCAGGGGAACTTCGGACTGGCCTGTGCCCGATCGTAGGCTCTCTCGTGTGGGGTAGACTCGGACAGACGAGCGTGACGCCGGAGCGCAGACATGGAGCTTCCTCTTTTTGCATGACCACAAGAGCGTGAGGGATTAAGATGAATTGTCTGCTCAGAAAGAAAGGACGATGCATGTTTTAAAACTGTGACAAGAGGAGGATGCAAATGGAAGTTGAGTTAGCAAAGCGGTTAATGTGCTGAAATGTTCCACCGGATTTACTGTTTGAATACTAGTCTCTTCACTCGCTAACCCTAACTCACAAGATTAATGTGCTAGTTTTCAATGACACGTGGAGGCCGTTTAATGCACCTTGCTTCTTGCCTTAGCAGCCAGTCTCTTCCACATTCTGTTCGAATCCAGAGGCTCAAGGCTCAAAAGTTGGTTTGAACCAATAAAGGACTTTTATAATATTTCTGACCTTTTTTGACCGCTTTTTTATTGTATCACAAGTATGTTTTTTTTACTACAAGCACGGTCATATTGTTTTATTCTACTTTTAGAATTAATTTGGAAATCTTTGCTAGGCATTTGACCTTATTCTGAAATTGCCGTGGGCGCTGCCATTATAATTATATGATTTTGCATAGAGCTGCCAATCTCAATGGCAAATATGTTCTATACAGACTACAGAACAGTTTTAAACCTCCCAGAGAATCGGTGCATTGTTGACTTGTTGGTGCAGTTGAAAATAACAAATCAATCTACTTTATATAGTGGTGAAACTTCTCCAGAGAAATTAATTGGATTTCTACCCATTTATGGAAGTGCGGGTAAGTAACAGTCACAGTCTGCAGTAAAAAAAAACTTGATGGAATAAGGTGAACAACTGTAATCATCTTTAATTTCTTAGTTTAGTGTCTGCGCCCTCTACTGAAAATCATAGGAGTGAAGCATTGCGTAAAACAGCAGCTAAATTTTGCATTACTCTTGCTAACAAATCAATATGTCATAGTAAAGACAATTTTAGAATCAATCTGCTGAATATGCATTAACATAGAGGTAGCCGTTTTTACTACTAATAATAATAATAATGGATACATCAATACGATACTGGTACCGGATTTCAGTCTCGCCTCAAATTTGACTTGGTTTTCAGTGAGCCCGTATTAAAATGTCAGAGCCAATTTGAATAAACCTCTATTCACTTAGCACTGCTTTTCAATATGGCCCCCATAATGCACTGCTTTAGCCACACATAACATAACGCCTGACATCTGACTCCGGCTATTACAAATTTGATTGAAATAAATCCAACACGCTGAGTTCTTGTGCCAAATTTCACTTTTGCTGCTTCACTTTAGAAAACCCCCTTTGAAGAGGAAGCCAAGCAATTAGCAGATGTCAAGGTCTCATGTTGCACCGTTGTGGGATACTGGATACAGGAGGAGAGCCGCGCTTGTAATATTTGATTAAACCAGGTCCACACTTTCATCTGAGGAAGGCCTGCAGAGGTTATCAGAAAAAAACAAGACAATATGACAGAAGAGTGCTAAAAGGCTTTGGCATTTAAATCAAGGGCAGAGTTTTGTAAAGACGGTTCTGTTCCATATTTGGTGCAAGATTCTTTTGGTTGGTGCTAGATTGTACGCTTCGGACGAATGGTCTGTTGTGATAATCTATAGAAACAAGGTTTTAATTGTATTTTGGTTAATTCATGTTTGCTTCATTACTCCAAAGTCTTCTTCTCTGAGCACTCAAAAATGCTCTGTTTGCAATTTGTCTGGATTGTTGCGTCTCAGGTAAAAATCTGTTAGAAGATGTGAAAGACTTATCGTGAGCAAAAGCACGTTTTAAAGAGAATTAGGGTATAATATGTGTTTTTTAAGGTCAGGAAACAGGTTACAGTGAAAGGTGAGTTTGGTTAAAGGTAGGTACACGATAAGTTTTCTGGTGGAGTATCCGCTACTTGCTCTTCATCATGGAGAAGTTATTTCGTTGCCCGGAATGTTCCACTCTATCACATTAAACTTGTACATCTTCATGGAGACAAGCAAGTGTGCAACCAGGCTATGTTACAGGTCTGTTCTGGAGAGAAGTGACCATGTTCACAGTAAACATGAATGTTTCTCAAGGTATTTTCAAGCAATAAAAATAGCTGTAACTGAGTAAGTGCAAGCTAGAGAGGTTTAATGCGATACTGCAGCATCTATGGGATCTCCTACCAGAAAAGTTACACAGATCACCTTTAAGGTTAGAAACAGGGTTGAGACCATCGACTGTATATATAAATGGACAGAGCTAACCCGCTAGGCGCTGCGTTCCAAATAAGAAGTGAGCTCTGGGCATGCTTCCAGCTCCCTCAATTTCGGTTCCCATTTGGTCTTAAAATGTTCGTATTAACCTGCTCTATCCTGGTGTTTTTATTTCGCTATTTTGTCTGTAAATCAATTCCTATTCTATACTAATATGGAACTCTAGCCTCTGTGAGCTTCATTTGACTGGAGCCTACTTGACTACGGTTGACGTCACACTCCCTTAGTCCACTTCTTTATACAGTCTAAGGTTGAGACTGGGGTTAGGGTTAAGCAAATCAGTTGGGTTTGACCACATACTCCCAGAAATGTAAAAAAAATAACAACAAATCAGTCACATGTTAAAGGCGTTGCAATCCCCTGTCTCCTACTATTACCCTGCTAGTTCTCCAACTGGACTGAAAATAACTCAACAATCGCTAAGTAGCCAAAACCATACTATTCAATTTCCTGTATCCCTGTAAGTCTCCGCTAACGGCTAACTTCGTCACGCTGATGCAGCCATAGCCGCATGATGAGAAACACAGAGTGCGGGTGGCTTATTTAAAACAACTTTTTGGGGGACTGCTTTACCCATGTCTTTCATTTTCCCAGCCTCCTCCCCTCTCCATCGCACACGCTCTTAAAGCTGTTAGCAGAAGCTGGGGATAAACAAATAGAGGGTTTCAATTAGAGACCTGGATCCCTGGTGAGAGCGAATGAGAGGGGGGGATAAGAGGGAGAGAGAGAGAGGAGGTGAGAGAGAGGAGAAAGAAACAGGGGAGCGGGGGAGGAAGAAAGAGAGGGAGCGTGAAGAGGAGTGACGGGGAGGAAGGGTGTGAGGGAGGGGAGAGAGGAGGAGAGGGGGAGGCATGTGGAGAGGAGAGAGAAGGAGAGAGAGAGGGTACGGAGAGGAGAGGAAGAGGAGGAGAGAAAAGGGGGGAACAAGGAACAGTGAGGTAGAGAGGAGAGATGTGGAGAGAGAGAGTAAGATAGAAAGGGGGAGAGAGAGAAAGGGAGACATGAAAAATGAGAAAATGAGAGACCGGAGGAGAAAGAGGGAGAGAGAAGGAGAGAGAGGGAGGCATGTGGAGAGGAGAGATAGAGAGAAGGAAAATAAGGCGAGAGAGGAGGAGAAAGAGGAGAGAGAGGGAGGCATGTGGAGAGGAGAGACAGGCCGAAAGAGGAGGAAAAATACAGAGAGAGAGGAGAGGATAGAGGGAGGTGTGCGGAGAGGAGAGCGAGAGGTTACATGAGCGCAGCATGATTAAATCCAGCTGGTAATGATATTTGCTGGGTTGCCTTTCTGTACAGAGGACTTTCCCTGCTCCTATCATACGCACACACACACACACACACACACACACGGGGGAGAGAGGGAGGGAGGGCATCAGGTTTACAGAGTGTTTACAGTCAGGCTTATACAATTATCCTATGACACTGTATAATGAAATGAATACATTGTTAGAATAATCTGGCAATATGTTTTCTTTTGTATGAATGAAGTCAGCCAAATCAGAGGGTCGCATTTTCAAAACATCTGGTTCATGGAGTGGTGTTGTGATGTATAGGAATGTGGGCAAATAAAGACATGTCACTGATTAGCTGACAAAAAGGAGGCAAAAAGCTGGAAAAACTGCTTGGGATCCAGCTTTTTCAGTACCGATACCAATACTGATACTGGCTAATACCTGATATTGATCGATACCAGAGTAGGGACAGAAAATGGAACCCATTTCCTTAAGAACCCAGTTAACTTATTACACAAGAGACCCAATTGTGTTATGTAACTGTTATGTATCTTTCAAATCACTACTGAACAGCTTTGTAAAAAATAAAAGTTCAAACATAATAAGACGTTCCTGCCCAAAATAAGCCTGTAATAGTCTTATTCCATCCAAGGCAATGTTGGCTTAACCGATATTACGAAACCGATACCTGATACTTTTATCAATATTGGTGCAGTTACTGGTGCATTCCTACAAACTGCCACATGCCACCACACCTTCCTAATTGGATACTGACTTACATTAATTTTCTAGAAACTGATGCTAACCTTAACCACAGTCACTACTTGCCAACCTAAACATTAACTTTAACCTGTTTAATTTCTTAACTTTAAAGGTGCACTGTGTACCTTTTTGTTTGGGGCCCCGTCTTCTGCTTTTTTCTATGGGTATCTCATTGCTCTGCCTGGAATGTTCCACAGTATGACATTAAACAGCTCTACCTTACATTTATTCAATTACAGGCGTAACATCTCCATCTCCATGGAGAAAAGCATTTGACGTACCCTCCACCAGAAAAGTCACACAATGCACTTTTAAACTATGTTGTTGATCTAGTAGAAATAAAAAATAATAATAATAATTAATGAATAAAATAAAATAAAATAGACCCTGTCCTTACCTGACCCTTGTGATAATAATATACCATATGACACATCAGCTCGGCTCTAAACACATCCTCATTCTCTCATTGCCACACCTCTCCACCTTTTCTTTAGTTACACTCCTGAACTCTTCACCTGCGCTGCCGTTTCACCGGAGAGTTCAACACTCGTCCAGCTGCTCAAAACTCATACGGTTTCTCTGCACCCAGCACAGCGGGGCCGGGCTCCTATTAAGTTTCAATGAAGGAGCCCGAACAAGTATAAGCGGATTATAGGAATACCTTGAGTGTGCAATAAGGAGTTAGATAAGATAGTGAGAGGGAGGGAGGAGAGGTGACACCAGGAGGAGGGTGGAAAGAGAGAGGGAGGGGGAAGAGAGTAATAAAGAGTTAGATAAGATAGTGGGAGGGAGGGGTGACACCAAGAGAGGGAGACACAGAGAGAGAAAGATGGAAAGAGAGATGAATAATAGAGAAAGAGAGAGGGGAAAAGCGAGGGAGAAGAAGTTAGATAAGATCTGAGGGTGACAGCAAGAGGGGGAAACAGAGAGATGGACAGAGGGGAGGGAGAGAGAGAGCGGGAGTAAAACAGATGAAGAGAGAGAGGAAGATGGAGGGAAAGACAGAGAGAGAGCGGGGGAGGGAGTGACATAGAGGGTGACAGAGAGAGAGAAAGAAAGAGAAGGGAGAGAGAGAGGGGCAGAGGGAGAGAAGGGGGGAGAGAGAGATAAAGGGTAATACAGAGAGAGAAACAAAGAGAATGGGTAGGGAGAGAGAGAGAGGCAGGGGGCAGAGAGAGGGAAAGACAGAGAGGGGGAGAGAGGGAAAGAGAGCCCGAGGGAGACAGAAAGAAAAAGAGAAGGGGAGGCGAAAAAGGAGATGGGAGAGGGACGGGAGAGAGGGAGACAGAGAGGGAGCTAAAGAGAACATGTAACAGGAAGAAAGGAGGTTATTCATTCACAAGTATCGCTTCACCTTTCATTCACACCACTTTTTTTTTTTTTTTGCTTCCTACTTGTCTCTTCGCTCACCCTCTCTCTCTCTTGATCTGATTACTTAAAAGCATTACATCATTGCAGTGAATGGAGGTTATCGCCTTGTACGTGGTCTTGACTTTCTCGACTTCATATCATGGAAACAGGGTGGTGGAGTGGTTAGTGATCTCGCCTCCCAGCAAGAAGGTCCCCGGTTTGATATCATTTACTTGTATAAGAAGCAGAAGAAATGACATAAACTCAAGATTTTTATTTTTTATTATTTAGGTTTGCAGTTTTTTTTTTTTTTTTTTAATGCAAGTATGTAGATAGGTACTATATGTAGGTACTCCTATTTCCCCTTAAAGTGCATATGCATACAGATTAGATTATACATTTCACTAAAACATAGCTATTATTATATTTAAATATTTACTGAAAATCTTGACTAGTTCTTATTTTGAAGATTTTTTATTGTAAAATTTGAAGTTTATCATTTTACTTCCTGGCAGCAGATGTGACATACATAGAGGTAATGCCATAACTGTAACCTAGCAACCATGAGGTTAATAATTGGTGGTTTTCAGATTCTACCATGTAATGACTGTAATGTAATACTCCCAGATGGGGGCAAGAGCCAGATTTCCCTATTGATTACACTGTACTTTGCCATGAAATATCCAGTATTCACACATAATGAACCTGATCATTTCCCTTAGTGACTAGACCCTAGCACAATAGTTATAAGAAAAACAAAACAAAAACTGCCACTTAACAGATTTAAAACTATGGTAAATATATAAATACAATCCCACTAAACAGTTTATTAGAAAAAATATAAAAACAGTCACTTTGATAGCCTCTGTTTTACACATTAGAAGTGCCATTGAAAGCCCTCCCCTCTTCACCCTCAGCATCTAAATCTAACCTCACAAACAGCGGCCATTAGTATGCATGGGACCAGACCGAGATGGTGATAAGAGCTTATCTGTGAAGCACCTGTTTAATAAGGAAAATACATTATAAACAAAAGCCGAGCGCGAGGTGGAGAGACGGGGGTGCAATGGTTGTATTTATGAAACAAGAAGATAGCATTAACCTTCAACCAACTGTTTCAATTAAACACTGAACAGCATTTTTTTTTATTTTTTTTAGGATGTCTCAGATCGGCAACATGTTCTCAACAGTAGATAATTGTCAACACTCAAGAGTTTGAAGAGGCTGAAAGAAGCAATCACACAGGATATGAATTATGGATGGCCAATATCAAGATTAGTAAATAATGCATGGCCTACTTAAAAGACTTAATATTTCAGAATGGAAACTGAAACTCAGGCAAAATGTGCTCAACCCTCCAGCTAGGTACTCCTGGCCTGGCTAACATCCTGGGTCAAGTGGAGGTACTTTGGTGGAACAAGGATGAGCAAGTAGTATTAAAGGGTCTATATTACAGAAAATTGACTCTTATGAGCTTTAAGCCATGTTAGAATGTTGTTACCTCATCCAAAACAGACCTGGAGCTGTGTTTAGTTTCATTCGCACATGTTTGAGTAATCCTGGTTTATTAGTCTGCCTACATCTCCAAGGCTCAAAATGCTTGGTTTCTCTAATGATGTCATGGAGCTGTAGTTTTCAAGTTAACAGCTACATTTTACCTTTAGTTCAGTAAAGATTGGCAATTCCAGAGCTGAAATGATCCAAATGTTTCTAGTGGAAGGAAAAAGGAAAATTAAAATTAAGTGATTTCTGAGCATTCATGGAAGACAATCTCATAAATAGTTTTCATTAAGCAGCCTTTGGTGTTCCCTGATTGACAAAAAGAGGGATGTATGACTGGAACTATCACTGGTTGAATCCAGTACAAATCTATACAGATGGTTAGCTGTATTAAATATACCATTCTCCTGCCAGCAGGTAAGCGCTGCATGTTTAACACATGGATCTGTTAAAATAACTGGATAGGGTATTGCTAGCTTGTAGCTGTCTTGAGTTGGCGTAGTAGCCACTCACTGAAACTTTAGCGAAAAAATCTTTCCTGCCCAAAAAGGATTTTTCCCATAGAGCGCAATGTAATCACAAACTGCTCGTGTTCGGCTGACAGGACACCTACGGTTTTCAAAAAGGTTGGATTTTTTGGCGGTTTTTATCTATTTTTAGATAATAAACTTTTTCTCAGCTCAAAATCCTTCAGCTGTCTTAAAAACAGCTCCGGCTCCGCTCTGTTCCGCTCTAGCTTCTCTCGCTCTGATTGGTCAAAGCGACCACGTGAAATACGAGACCGCGTTCACGTGCATTCACGTGTGCTCGTGGGAGAAAAGAACACAACTGCGCATGTTCAATGGTCACGGAGCCACTGGAAGTGCCTAGCTGGACTAGGCTAATCTGGGGAGCTCGGGCCATTGACTTGAATTGGTGGCAATGTTTAGACCCCGGGGCCTGGTTTAACAGCTCCTCCATTCACTCTCTCAGCTGGTCACTGTCAGCTGTTTAAAGCCTGAGGGCCACTAGGAGCCCGTGAAAGGATTTATTTTCCACAAATACAAAATATATACTGTATACAATTCTTCAGTACTGCACAAAAATGAGTCAGGTGAAGGTGAATCTCCCTGTTTTTATAGGGGTGTGATTGACAGGTGGATTAGCCAATCAGGGACATTATCAAAACAAATATGGAAAAAAAGAAAGGAAAAAATATCTGAACTGAAAAACATTGGGTATTTCTGCAGAATCAATGAACAAAGTATTGAATCTGAGGTGAGAGAAATGCAATTTTGTTTGTAAATGATATGTGACCAATGAGCTGCTTCATTTCACACGCATCACTGAAAAAATAAATAAATAAAAATAATTTTAAAAAAGAAGACATGTTTAGGTGGGCTTGAGACGTGGGGACCAGACTGATATCTATTTGTATGAAAAAACACGGAGAGCGAGATTTACCAGTCAAACAAAAGCATGCACATATCTGCGGATGACAGACAGTTCTGGTCAATATCTATTACTCTATAATTACTGCAGTCAAGGCTACTCTACTGCGAAAACATACTCCCCGAAGCCCTGCCAAGGCACTGGGTTTCTTTGATAAGTGACAGAATTTGCATGTCCACACATTTTCAAAACACATTGTAAGAGCGGTTCTTCAAAGCGGCTTTTGAGCTCAGCGTCGTCACCACAATAAATGAAAAATATTATTCACACTTGCTCAAAAAATCAAGGCTAAATCTCCAAATGCAGACCAGAATTGGACATCTCTATTCAGAGGATTTACAGTTCAGTAAGAGAAAATAAATTGCATTTAAATGTAGTCTGGCTTCTAACAACTTCACATTCTGCCGGCTGACATATTTCAAAGCAAATGAAAAGTGAAAGTTTGAAATCAAGAAAAGGAAGTCAAAATTAGTTTTGAAGTCAATTTCAGTGTAGCGTTTGAGAATGTGATGAAAGTTGACACATGATTTATAAAACAAAATATAAAGCTCCGCCGTCATACATATATAGAATTAAGTTAAAGGTCCTTTATTATGCAAAATTGACTCCACCTTGTGATGTCATGAAGTTATAGAGAGAGGCAATTGGATGAAATTATGCAAATGATACTAGTGAAAGTGAATGGAGTAAAAAAAAAAAAAAATACATTGGAGCACTTCCTGTATTTCCACATGACAAGAGAAGAATTCAGCCTAAATATGCAGGATTTGTGTGTTAAATAAGTGCGAATGAAACAAAACACAACTCCATTTTATAACATAGATTAGAAAACGTAATATGGGCCCTTTAAATTACAAATAGCAATGTTTCTTAAAAGTTCTTATTGCTTTTGAATGTTCCACAATATGGTATTAAATATCTGTAAACTTGGAGACAGCAGGTGATATCACTCAGTCAAGTTACAGGTCAGATCTGTAGGGAGGTGAACCCAGTCAAATGCAAGTATTTATTTTTTCAATATAACACAACTGATACAAAATACAGTGTAATGCCATACTGTGGAACATTTCAGGCAAAGCATAAAAAAGAAGGTGGCAACAGATATGTATTTTTGTTGCAAATATAATATATGCATTTATGTGTACTTATTAAAACAACATAGGAACACACTTTATTTTTCTACATGATCCCCTTATTATAGCCTATGTAAGAATTGTTTTGCACTTCTCACAACTTATCTGAATAGTTTATTGTTGGGAAAAAAAAAAAAAAAACACAAATCAGAAATTCACTCGTTCTTATGAACACTACTCGAGGAGAGATTGAAGTGCGTGGCCATTTACAGCGCGGAGAAAATCAAAAACCCATCTCCCAGTGACAGACGGACCCGCAGCCCACTCAGCGCCATTGTTAGCGCTAGCATTGCAGTCGGACTAGCCATATGACAAGAAACAGAGAGAGCGCGCGGGAGAGAGAAGGACTGCCAAGTACAAACAAGGCAATGTAGGCGTCTGAGCAAGAAAGAGAGACAGAAGGAGAGAGCGAGAGGGAGGAGAGAGGAACAGAGAGAGAGGGAGAGGAGTGTGTGAAGTTTCTCGGCAAAACTCGCCATATGCCAGGGTCACGCGCACCATCACTAGCTTTTGGTTAGACACTGCATGTGCGAGGAAAACAAGGGAAGAGGAAATAGAGGGAGGAAGAAAGAGAGAGAGGTGGTAGATTTTAGCATTAGTGGTATCAGGCTGGCAGTTCGTCTGGACACTGAAGAATGGGCGAATGGGCCAATGGAACAGCAACACCAAAGACATGATATAAAAAAAGGGGCTACACTGGAAAAATAAAGAAAAAAATTGTGAAATCTAGAATAAAAACTCAGATTACTCGAATTAAGAAGACAATGAAACACAATTTTTACCTTTATGCCTTAATTTAGTCCATACACAGACCACCAAATGCAAGACATGTTTAAAGCCATACTGCAGAACATTCCAGGAAAATAAGATGTCCATGGAAACAAAAGGAAAAAGTTTATGCGCCTTTAAGATCTTTTTCTTTTCTTTTTTTCTTAGCTTTTAAAGAGATTTGAAAATCCCTTACTGTTATGTGCGTTCTATATGTGATGTATACAGTACAAGTTTGAAGCATAGAGAAAGAGAAAGAAGAGAAAGAGACAGAAACGAAAAAGGCAAAGAGAGAGACAGAGAGAGAGAGATAAAGTAAAAGAGAGAGAAGGAGGAAGTGAGAGAAAGAGTGCACGGGGAAAAGAGACGGAAAAAGGGAGAGAGGTAACGAAACATAGGGGAGAGAGAAGGACAGACAGAGTGAGGTGAATGAGAAAGGGAGATAAAAGATTAAGAGTGCATGGGAGAAGAGAGAGGAAAGAAATGGGAGAGAGAGATAACGAAACAGAGGAGAGAGAAAGGGGCAGGGGGAGAAAGAGAGAGAGAAAGTATGGTGAGAAAGAAACAGAAAGGAAAAAAGCAAAGAGAGAGAGAGATAACAAAACAGAGGGGAGAGAGCAAAGAGGGAGCGAGGTGAGAAAGAAAGTAAAAGAGTGTAAAAGAGAGAGGAGAGAGAGAAGGAGGAAGGGAGAGAAAGAGTGCATGAGGAAAAGAGACATAAGAAAAAGGGAGAGAGAGGGAACAAAACAAAGGACAGAGAGAAGGACACAGACAGAGAGAGAGGTGAATGAGAAAGGGAGAGAAAAGAGTAAGAGTGCATGGGAGAAGAGGGAGGAAAGAAAAAGGGAGAGAGAGATAACAAAACAGAGGACAGAGAAAGGGGCAGGAAGAGAAAGAGGGAGAGAGGTAGAGAAAGGAAAAGAGAGAGAGAGAACCTGGCGCTAATGTCCTCATGATGTAGTGGCTGTCAGAGCATTTGCTTCTGAGGCCAAATGATCCTGTAAGAACAGCACGGATATCGATCCAGCTATTACACACAACTACCACATGGACCGCCACCGTGTGTGTGTGTGTGTGTGTGTGTGTGTGTGCGTGTGCGTGCGTGTGTGTGTGTGTGTGTGTGCGTGCGTGTGCGTGTGTGTGTGTGTGAGAGAGTGTGAGTGAAAGAAAGAAAGAAAGAAAGAAAGAAAGAAAAAAAGAGGGAAAAGGGGCACCGAGGAAAGAAAGTTGAAGTTGGGAGAGCAGATGGAGAGGGGGAAAGAGAGAAAAATGAGGGAGAAAGGGACGAGAGAGAAGAGAGAGGGGATGAAGAAGGAGACAGAACAAGAGAGAGAAGAGGGGGCCAGGGGTAGGGAAAAAAAAGAAAGAGAAGTGGAGATAGAGAGAGATGAGAAAGGTGAGAAAGGTGAGAGAAAGGATGGAATGAGGGAGAGAAAGAAGGAGAGGAGGGGTGGCATGGGGTAGGGGAAAGAAAGTTAGGAAATGAATAAAAAAGGGTGAGAGAGAAAAAGAGAGGGGTGCAGGGGCACCTAGGGGAAAGAAAGTTAGGAAGTGAAAAGGACTGAGAGTAGGGAATCACACAGGAGCAAGAAAGCAAGATAAGAGAGGGCAGAAGAGATAGAAGAAACAAAATAAAGAAGAGGAAGATAAGAGGAAAGAAAGTCAAAATGAAGAGGGGAGAAGAGGAGATTGGTTAGAGAACAACTCGCAAAAATGAGAGAGACAAGTGGGAGAGAGTCAGGTGGTACATAAAGAGAGGAGAGGACGTCACGAGAGAAGGAGGGAGAGAAGAGAAAGCAGGACAGAGAAGAGAGGGAGAGAAAAGTGGAGTGGAGCGAGAGAGGGCTAACAATGTCAAACAAATAGAGACACAGGGTCGTCCTTTAAAATGTGCTGGAAAAGGCCGAGCGAGGTGCAGTGTAATGGGATTGTACAGTACACCTTAGGCAGGCACTAACACACGGATTACACAAGAGAACTGCAGTGGTAAAATCTATACTACTACAACTAGGAGTATAGAGTAGTAGATAAGAGTGGGCCACTGTACTTCACTAAATACTTCATGTACAAAGAAGAAAAAACACAAATCCATCTTGTCTATGAATGTAGAGTGAAATTAAGTGTTGTTGGTGGACGGAGGGGCCTATAGCGCAGCCTCGATTCTGCCAGTCTACCCCAGGGCAGATGAAGTAATTTACCACCACTGAGTAAGAAGTGAATGAATTATGCAATGATGAAGTGGTGCCAAAAATCTAACTGGATGTCTGTGTATTTGAGGGCAGGTGCTTCAAACATTCACATTATGCGAACTTTGCCAAAAGTTCAGATTTTCCAACGCTTGAAGAGTACTACAGGAATGCTGGACGGGCCTAAAGGCACATCCTCCATAGACTTGACCCCTGACTCCATAGTCTGATGACACCATGAGAAAGTAACTACTAGGGACAGATACTTTTATCCAATCAGAGACACTGCTGGATGAGAACCATATGCCTTTCCACTGCCTTTAAATATATCCCGGACAGTTGTGTCTCTGTCATTGAACAATATCCAAGAAGTGAGAGAACTAACTCAATGGGCAGAGCTAACACATCTTATTGGAACTAAACAGTAAATTCACAAGTTCGTGCTGCCTTCTGTGGCCGCTGCAATTTCCAGTAGTTGGTGACATCACAAAAGACTGTCCTGATTACAGCCAGATGTTTCTGATCACAAACATCTGGCTGGAAGGGGCGGAGTTTGAAGTGTGGATACCTGTTCGACCAATCACACTGCTCCTCATACCTTTTTCCCCGCCCCTGGACTACCCACTTTAGCAACTCAACTTGAAATGTGGTTGTGGAAAGAGTTTAGGTGTTTCGTTCCACTTTACCAATTCTGAAACATGCTTTTCATTCATGGTTTAAACAGGAGTACAGTTATTTGTTTAAATAAGTACAGCACATTAAATTCAAAGTTATTCATTCTATACTCTGTTGTAAATAGGCCTCAAGAAAAAGGCATTGCTTTGTAACTGGTATTCAGATATCATGTAGGTGGTGTCTAATGCAGCTGTCTTGTGAACGCATTAGTATGTGTGTGTGAACGTCTCTATGGAAATACGGGTGTTCCCTATAGTATGTTTCCTCCATGACACTTCATCAATACAACCACTCCCTCCTCATCCACCCCCTTTTACAAGATGACACATGCGGAACCCATTGCGCCCTGATCTCATGACACCCGATCTCTCTTATCACCTTGACGACCATCTATACATCTTCTCACTGACACGTAAACACTCAAACAGATTCGGTGTATTTATATAATTATTTATTCTCCGTCACAGACTCCGGTGAAATGCATATATCCAGACACAAAAAACAAAACAAAAAAAGGAAAAATCGCACCTTTTCCACTTCATGATACAGCCATCTCAGATTCAATTACCCTTGTGTCAAGTGAAAGACGAGAGGAGCAAAACAACAAGTAAAAGGCGGTTTACATTAATATTTTAATAAAACGGTATCTTTCCTTTTAGCAGGTATGTTTCCAATGGTCTTTGCTATATTTAAAGGTCCCAGGTTGTGCATTATTCAGCTCTATGGGATCGTATTGGACACCTTGACATGTCAGTGCCTTATGTTTTATAGCTTACAAAAATGTACACGTGGGAATAATGGGAAAAGTGGAAAAAGTCATTCAGCTCTGATTTCTAAGCACAGTGCCCCCTGCTGGTCACGGTGACCAGTAGGGGGCACTAGGAAATATGTTGTACTGATGCATATTGGAGTGAAACAGTTCAAATGAGGCTAACAACATAAGCCGTTAGATTGAAAGTAGGGGTGTATGTTATAGTTTTTTGGAAATTTGAGTGATGAATGAACAAAATGTGTATGAACTTTAAAAATACAAAGGAATACTTTTTAAAGCAACACTATGCAGCTTTCTGGAGGTAGCATGTCACCTGCATGACTCCATGGAAACAGAAAGTTAAAGGGTCCACATTATGCTGTTTTCTGATTAAACAAAACACAACTCCAGGTATGTTTTTGAGGAGATAACTTAATAACATGGCTTAAAGCTCACAAGAGTCAATTTTTTGTAATATAGGATTTTTAAAGCCGTACTTTGGAACATTCTCCACAGACAAAGATTTTTTTTTTTCATTAAATGTTTTTCAGTGCAATAAAACCAACCAAAATGAAAAACAAAACTTTAAATTTGTGTCTATTTTTGGCCTAAAAACGTAAGTAGCGTGGCTTTAATTACCGACTGATGACATTACAACATGAAACTGAGCCTTTTGAGCTTTAAAGAAGAATAGTAGCTCAAAGTGGATGAATAAAACAAAACACGAATAAAAGGTATTAATGAGGAAAAATATTATTACAAAATTACCCATAAAGCCTATGAAAGAAAATATAGGAGCCTTTAAACATCTTGCTCTTGTTCATTAGCTCTATAATAAAGTCATTTGGCAGCTTGTTAGGCACATTAGCATCGGAGCAAAACACAAGTCTGCAATCAATCTCTCGGGGATTTGAACTTGCGCCAAATTTCCATGTGAACAAATGGAGATGAATGTGTATATTGTAGTAAATAATAAATCAATAAACAAACAAATTGTGGGAAGGTAGTTGTGAAGTAATAGCACTCTGGCCTCACCGCAAGAAAATCCCAGGTTCGAGTCTCCTGGGCGCCATGGCAAATTGGAATTCTATGGTTGAATCTGCCTTATAAATTACACCAATATCTTTGTCAAAACTCTACATGAAACAAAAACTGTGACTGTGACTTCTGTGTTTGGATATTTCTGTTAAAAATATTGTCTTGCTCATAACATAGGAAATTCATCTGAAATTGTAAAAAAAAAAAAAAAAAAAAAAAAAATCATTTTCCTTCCAAATTAGATCATTAGAACGCATTCTAAAAATACTGTACAATTCTACGGGAAAATGTACTGTTTAAATTTAATATATTAAATTGTTAAAAAAAAAAAAAAAAAAAAATCCTTATTTCTTTAACTGTCCTTAAAGATGACCTATTATGCAAAATTGACTTTTCAATGTTTTTAACCATGTTACAGTTGTTTTTTCTTCTCTTTTAACCTCTTAAAGTTGTATTTGGAATGATTCATGCATGCTTGAGCTTCCTTCTCCAATTTAATTGTCTTAATCAGAGATACATGTAGGATTTGGCAGTGTCACATTCTTATTTTGGTACAAATGGGGAAAAAAATCCATAGGAGGGACCTACAACTTCACAACTCTTTGTTGTGATGATGATTTCGGCCAAGTCAGCTCTCATTGGGCACCACAGTTTTCTAACTTGGACAGCTGACTTGTTTCTTTTATGAAGTAGTTTTAGATGAATATTGAGATGTAAAATGTGCAATTTATAACATAATGATCCACGGTTGTCATAGATTATAACTATACAGCAGGCTCGATACAATATGTCTTTTTTAACACTACCTTGAATGAATCACCTTCTGAATGTGTGGCAAAAGGAGACATTCAATTTGTCAACTGGACAAAAGTTTATTTGGTTGAAAACATTTCGCAGCTCATCCAAGCTGCTTCTTCAGTTCTGGTCAGACGCTGGTGGACACTGCCTGAAGGGAGGAGCTAACTACAGTGAAATTACTCTGAGACCACCACACCTATTTGTTTACAGTGTCTGTTAGTTAGGTGGGCCTATTAAATATGCAGTGTGAGTGGGGGTGTTGTTAGCATATCCATTCAGGGCCATAATGGGTGTTTTCACACCTCTGGACATGACCTGGCTAGCCCTATTGTTTTCTTTGTTTGTTTTAATTTAGGTTTGAGGATAGAGTTATAAATGGGAGACAGATGATGTCTGAGACCTCCATTTCTGTTCAAGGAAGGATTCTCTTTCTTGACAAAAATAGCCTCTTTAACTCCTTGCCGTCCTCAAAGGAGTGGCCCGTGGCTTTTAGGTGGAGATGTACGGCAGACTGAGGTCCACTCTGGCTCTTTCATCTGTGTTGGTACATCCTCTTGTGAAGTGGCTGTTTTGTTTCTCCAATGTAGCGCTCACTGCAGTCTTCACTACACTGAATGGAGTAGACCACATTGCTTTGTTTGTGGCTCGGTGTTTTGTCCTTAGGATGGACCAGTTTCTGTCTTAAAGTATTTGTGGGTTTGAAATAGACTGGGATTTCATGTTGTCTGAAGATCCTCTGTAGTTTTTCAGAAACGCCAGCCAGGTAAGGAATAGTTACTTTCTCCTGGGTTCTCTGTTGTCTTGTTTCTTGGCTCTCTTCGTTTTATTAAAAGCCCATTTAGGATATCCAAAAACAGAGAGGGCTTTCTGCACATGTTGTTCTTCTTTCTCCTTTCCCTCTGTGCTTGTAGGAACCACTTGGGCCCTGTGTTGTAATGTCCGAATAACACTGAATGTGTGTCAGTGTAAATGGAAGCTGTTAAACATCTGGAGAAGTGTAATGATGTAATGTCACTTCACCACTGTCGAATAAGGGAGAGAGTACATGCTTTTTATAGAAGAGTTTTATTAGCTTTTATCTTCCATTCATTCATTCATTTTATTTTTTATTAAAAGATCATTTAGGGCAAAAACTGGGGGTTGGGAGGAGTTCGGAGAGGCCATGGAGGAGGACTACCGGACAGCCTCAAAGAAATTCTGGTAGACTGTCCGACGGCTCAGGAGGGGGAAGCAGTGCTTCACCAACACTGTTTACAGTGCGGTTGGAGCTGTTGACCTCGACTGAGGATGTTGTCGGATGGTGGAAGGAATACTTTGAGGATCTCCTCAATGCCACCATCACATTTTCCAAGGAGGAAGCAGAGGCTGGTGATTTACCGGTCAATCTACATTCCTACCGTCGCCTACGGTCATGAGCTTTGGGTAATGACCGAAAGGACAAGATTGCGGATACAAGCGGCCGAAATGAGTTTCCTCCGCAGAGTGGCTGGGCGCACCCTCCACAGGAGGAGCTCAGAGTAGAGCCGCTGCTCTTCCACGGCATCTGTTCTGGATGCCTCCTGGACGCTTCCCTCGGGAGGTGTTCCGGGCATGTCCCACCGGGAAGAGGCCCCGGGGAAGACCCAGGACACGCTGGAGGGACTATGTCTCTTGGCTGGCCTGGGAACGCCTTGGGGTCCCCCCGGAGGAGCTGGAGTAAGTGTCCAGGGTGAAGGAAGTCTGGGAGTCCCTGCTTAAACTGCAGCTCCCATGACCCGACCCCGGATAAGAGGAAGAAGATGGATGGCTGGCTGGATAATTTAAGGGCAACACCAGGACAACTGCTGATGGTCTAGGTGGAAAAAATAAAAACATGCAATTCTGCTGTTGGTTTAACTGTAACTTTAACTGCCTTTAAAGTTGTATATCTTGCATTCATTGAGTTATAGGTATATCTCAAGAGCGGGCTTGCCTCTACACAGATCTGACTGTAATTTGCTGGACACAGGTAAAGTTCCACACATAACTATCCATTAGTTTGCAAAACATTTTTCAGCTTTTAACCATGTTATTAGTATATTGTTTCTTCATTAAAAACATACCTGGAGTTATTTCGCATAACTCACACTGCTTTCAGTAATCCTCTGTAAAACGTGCTTTGCCTCTGAGGCTCACAAAACAATTTTCCAGGATTGTGATGTCATAGCCCTGTGCAATCATCGCCAGGCTGTCCATTGTTTTTAATATGTCATCATTTTAAGTTCTAAATCATAAAATTCCAAAGCAAAGATACTTAAGAGATTGCTTAAAGGTGCATTGTGTAACTTGTCTGGTGGAAGGTTCATCAAATGCTTTTCTCCATGGAGATGTTACTGCTTTGTGTACATGTTTCACAGTATGGTATTAAACCTTTCTATCATCATGGAGACTAAACCAGACCAGGTTACAAGTCAGATCTGTGGAGAGGCAACGTCACTCACAGTCAGAATCCCTGGTATTTTTGAGATATAAAGCCACCTGTAATTGAATCAATATAAGGTAGATCTGTTTAATGTCATACTGTGTCATTCTAAGCAAAGCAATGACATATCCATAGAAACAAGAAAGTGACGGACCTCCAACCAAAATGTTACACAGTGCACCTTCAAAGGCCAATAACAATACAAATAATGCATAATACGTGTTCTTTAACCGAACCAGGGACCTTTTCGTTGTGGGGTAAGCTATTTCCTTATGCCCGACTTCTATTCAAACCTATATTGGAAAACACTCTAAATAAAAAGTTGAAGACAATGCAGCATCCCAACCCAAAAGCTCCACTCGCTCTGCCTATCACCTGGAGTGTGATAGCCCTCATATTTTACATCTGAAAGTGCCCGGAGACAGTGGATTTTCAGAACTCTGCATATCTCTCTCCCTCTCTCCTCCTCTTTTTCCTCCTCCTCCTCCTGTGCTCCTCAGGCTCTGCACTTGTGGTAATGGATTCGACCAAAATGAGTTCTCTAAAACATGAGAGCGAACAGGAGAGAGGGCTTTCACTGAGGGCACAGCTCGTCACCCAGGCCCTTCAAACATCTCATTTACATCAGGAAGTATTGTGCACCTCCTGAAATAAGGTGCAACAGGTTAGGTACACTTCATGGAGCAAGATAAGATGAAAGTATAAAGATATTTGAAATGATTTATGGTTGATAATTCTGCAATTTCAGGACTTATCCACGTACAAAAACTGTCATAATGTAGAGAGTTAGCGCAAATTAACTATTTTCTTTCTTTTTTTATTGTTAATGCCTAAAAATTTTGTAATTCTTCAATCAAACAAGCACAACTGTGTTATTTGAAAATGCACTACTCGACTTTTCAGGCGCTTTAACTATATGTTCCACAGTATGGCATATTGGTTCTTTGGTTTCACACTCGAATTTCCAAACATGGCCCCTGGTTGCAGGTTAGTCGCTATAACTGCTAGCTTCGATGAGCTTTATTTAGTTGCAACCAAACACAATGAGTGACATCACACTCCATTAGTCCACTTCTTTATACAGTCTATGCTTAAAACTTACCACAATTTTTTCAAAGTTAACCTCAAATTACAGACAATTAATACTCGCTCTGTTCTTTGACTCTTTTCAAGCATTGAGTACAAAGTGTTTGAGAGCCAGGCCAGTGCTCTGAGTGGAGAGAGGGAGAGGAGGAGGAGAGGAGGAAGAGGAGAGGAGAAAATCTGTATGGTTAATGATTTAATGTTGCCACTTGATGGAATGAAGTGTCTTGTGCCTGTTAACGGCGCCAAACTTAAACCCTCTAGTCACTTAGTCCGCTCTGCATCGATTTCTCTGGTCAGCAAGAGATTGATATTGAATATGACTGGCACCATGGTTCTGTGCTGTATGAGGCAATGTGCACGTGCCCTCTCTCTTTCACTCTCTCTTTCACTCTCTCTCTCATCCTCCTACTCTCTTCCTCCTTTCTTGCATTTGAGCTGCAGTGCAAAGGAAACCAAGAGTATGGCCTAAACCAGGACCCAAATTATTCATGAGTTATGTTCATAGAGCAATTTAGCATCCAATGCATACATTTTAATGAATTGAAATAACAATAATAATAACTTTAAAAAAAGATAATAAACCAGTGTACGCATAAGATAATTGTTTGTTTGGTGCTTTGGGGGACATCTTGTGGTCTTTATGCAGATTTTAAATCAATTTCATGAACTAACCTTACAATATTTATATTGTGATAATTGGACTTGCAAATGCATGGAGGATTAAAAGGATTGCATGCTCGACAGGTAAAAGAAACCTGTAATGCACTATAGCCAGAACTCAGAGAACTACCTGGGAAGATTTTTAAAGTTATGCTAATGATTTGAGAGACTTCACTTGGTATTAAAACATCCCACTTGTATTCTTTTTGTTTTAAACATATCTATATGAGACAATGCCAGCATCTGCAGTTTGGCATTAAGGGCCTTTATATTGCTCAAAAATACCTTGAAAAAATAAATAAATAAATTGAGCCAGCTTGTCCCAACACAGATCTGATCTGTAACTTGGCCTGATGGTGCCACTTTACGTTTCCATGGAGACATGTACATTTAATGCAAATTCCTCATGCATTTTGAGTATTCTAATTATTGACATTCAGACTGGCCTGGGAATGCCTTGGAGTCCCCCCGGAGGAGCTGGAGGAAGTGTCCGGGGTGAAGGAAGTCTGGGAGTCCTTAGACTGTTGCCCCTGCAGCCCGGCCCCGGATAAGCGGAAGAAAATGGATGGATGGATGGATAATAATAATTTACTGCAATGAGTTTATAAGCACATTTCACAACTTTCACAACAATTACATGGGAAAAAAATCTGGTACCAGCTCTTTAATTTTTTGCCAATATCACCCTCTCTTTTATTTTGTATGGAAAAATAGACTTACAAACCCATGGATCTATTAAAATAACTAGATAGGGTATTGCTAGCGTGGAGCTGTCTTGAGTTGGCGTAGTAGCCGTAGAAGCACTTCTTCAGCGAAAAAATCCCTACTGCCCAGAAAAGGATTTTTCCCACAAAGCGCAATATAATCACAAACTGCTCATATTCGGCTGACAGGGCACCTACAGTTTTTAAAAAGTTCGGATTTTGTGACGGTTTTTACCTATTTTTAGAACCTAAACTTTTTCCCAGCTCAAAATTGTTTAGTTGTCTTAAAGACAGCTTTTTAATTGTTAGCTCCGGCTCCGCTCTAGCTACTCTCGCTCTGATTGGTCAAAGTGTTCGCGTGCATTCGCCTGTGCCCGGTGTGAGAACAGAGCACTACTGAGCATGTCTTCCCTAGCCTAGCTGGGGAAGTACCTCTCTGCCTAGGGCGCCTAGGGCCAGGCTAATATGGAGACACGTGCCATTGAGCTTGGCCCATTGACTTGAATGGGCGGCCATGTTCAGGCCCCGGGGCTTGTACAAACCTCATTTAGTTACTCACCTCAGCATTGCACAATCCTCTCAAAACTAGATTATATTATTTATTCCTAACACTTCATTCTGTATTAAACATGCAACGTGGGGTGTATAAAAACCACCAAGCGTAATATCTATATATCAAAAACAGTGGTGCTGTGACAACTATGCCAGCGTGTCTAGAAAAAATGCATGTATAATATCTGTATACTTCCATATTCACTTGGTATATTGCAGTCATTCATCTTACATAGGTTACACATCTGTTGTACGCTCCTATCTGATCAAGTGGTACTGCAGCTGAATAACAATGTAATGTATGCGCAAGTAAACATGTCCGATGCATGTGAACTCTGCTTGGGTCATGTAATTTATAGTTTAATAAGCTGACATCATTAATATTTAAGCAAGTATATTAGTTTAAATAGTAAATATTTTCTAAAGTAGTTGTAAGGATGTGTACACTGTTCATTGTAAATGAATGGATAAAATAAAATAAGGTGCAAAAAGTGTAGAATATTGCTCCAGTGATTTGGTGTTTAATATAAAAAGGATAACTTAAATGGAAAGTGCATGGTTAAATTAAATGATATTGAAATAAAATAAACCAAATAACAATAATGTAGGCTTAAAGCAACCTTACACACATGTTCAATATTATTATCACTCAATCAATTTTCAGGGTTTATTCTACTTAAAATGTATTTCATTTTGCATTCATTTATCTAACTTTATCAGGCAGGTTCATTTTTATTAGACCTATTTTGAAACTGCGTTTATCTTAAAATTGCAATAGGTAACTTTTTAGCAAAACAAAAAAACAAAAACAAAAAAAAAACAAAACAAAAAAAAAACACTTTTTTTCATTTTGGTTGTTGTTTATTGCACAGAATATGTAAAATATATGTCTTTACTCTGAGCACGCTTGCTTCTCCACAAACCTGACTCTTACTTGGCAGCTACGCGCTACCTCCAGGAAGTTACACACTGTACGTCAATATTTTCATAGACATGTACTGTATTTTGCCATTGCAACACCGTATTTTCCCCACTGTGGGACAAATACAGCTTATCTAATATTTGATCAATTTCTCAGTTTTATCAGTTTCAAACTATTTCATTTCCAAAAGTGTGGTGTTTAAACTGTTTTCTAATCTATGTTACGATATTGTTTCCTCATCAAAAACATATCCCGCATATTTAGGCTTAGAGTTCTTCTGTCAAACAGAAAACACAATGTTCCACCTTGTGATGTCATATGCAGGATGTGCTCTGCTGTGTTTTTAAATTCCGTACACATTTCAGATTTCAGCCTAGGTAACAGGTAGGTGCTGACCTCAAAACTACCGCTTCATGACATCACAAGGTGGAACAGAGCATTTTGAGTTTAGGAGATGTGGACAGGCTGATAATAAAGGTTCACTCAAACATGTGTGAATGAAACAAAACACAACTCCGGGTTTGTTTTTCAGGAGGTAACAACATTATAACATGGCTTAAAGCTCACAAGTCAATTTCACGACCTTTAATTGATACAGCAACAATCACACGCACATTAACTTTACATGAGCTTTTATCTGGACATTATTGTAGCTACAAGTTGCTTTTGCTTGAGGCGTCTGCCGCTAAGAATGACACTCAGGCCTTTAAATAAGGCAAACAAACTGTAGGCCTACGGATATTAAATCTTAAGAAGCAAATCATCTACTTAAACAAGCTCGGCCACTGTAAGTTTATGTAAAAAGGGTAGATACATAAACAGCAGCCATTTTTGTTCATTAAGAAGTTGAAAATATTTACTTATACCACAAGGAATACACATAAACGTACAGTCAGAACAATGCAGAGATTTGTGTTAAATTTCATGCTTGTCATTTTCAGAGTTGTATATGGATTTGTAAAAATAATTTCGTACTTTGCGTTATTTATTGTAAGCGGTCTTGCAGTGGTACAGTGGGTTAAGCGTCTGACCTCTAACAGACAGGTTGTCGGTATGAACCTCACCCAATAGTGAAATTATACTGCCAGAGTGTCCTTTGGCAAGACACTTTTAATCTGGTAAGAAAATTTGGTTTGGTACACTAGAGCATCCACAATAAAACATGTAATGAAATGCCCTGTACCCTGTAAGTGCTGCATGTTGTCTGCATCCATTTCAAAATTTTTAAGTTAGATAATCAGGAAGTGAGCATTAGCATTGTAGTTGAACGTTGTGTAAAGCGCTTACAAAATGTTTAAGTGGACCACTGCAAATTGTTTAAAATGAACTAGTTCTGTTTTTGACATATTTAAAGGTCCTATATTATGTACAATGGACTCTTGTGAGTTTTTAGTTATGTTATAATGTTGTTATCGCATCAAAAACACACCCAGAGTTGTGTTTTGTTTCATTCACACATCTGAGTAACCCTTTATTATTACTCAGTCTAATCTCCTAAACTCAAAATGCTCTGTTCCATCTTGTGATGTCATGTAGTGGTAGTTTTCAAGTTAACAGCTCCTTTTTATCTCTAGTTCAGTAGAGATTGGAAATTCCAGGGCTGAAATCATTCAAATGATTGATGATGATGATGATGAAGTAGAGCTTCTTGTATTACCACATGATAACGTGTTTTCTGTTTGAGAGAAGAACTCAGCCTAAATATGCAGGGTTTGTGTGTTAAACATGTGTGAATGAAACAAAACACAACTCTAGGTTTGTTTTTGATGAGGTAATAACATTATAACACAGATCAGAAAATAGCATAGTATGGGCCCTTTAAGACAGCAAACATCTGGTACAGTGCTTTTAACATGTCTTGATGAATTTTCCTTTAGAAGTGCCCATATCTCATGAAGTACTTACTGCCTGTTCAGAGCTTTGCAGAGCCTCCATCTTGGATTTGGCGAGCGTGTTTGGAGTGTAATAGCCGAGGTTAAAGTGTTAAGCAGCTTAGAAATGCCAAATGGATTAAGTGTTTTGTTGACACATAGTAAAATAATCTGGTTAGCAAAGAGACGACACACGGCACCAGTCCTCTCTCCCCTCTTCACTTTTGGGCGTTTGTAGAGCCTTTTCTGTTACGTGCTGTCAGTCGCGGTGTAGATCCGGTGTAGATGCGTTTATCATGAAATCTACAAGCACGAAGCATGACCTGGCCAGATATGGGGCACAATGAATGAAGGTTTAATCCCGTTGCATAATCCTCCTGGAGACATTGTTGGTCCTAGGCATGACAGTGATATATATATATACAATTTTCCATAGAAGAAAGATTGTAGATTATAACTTTAATTACTTTATGATCGTTACATTATTTGAGGAATAAATATGGGAAACTATTGATACTTTGCTGCTGAAGTCATCAACATTCTCGGGGTGTGAAGCTAGCTCTAAGCACAACTCTGAAGCTCTGTTGCTAAATTTAGACTAAAGGCTCCCACACACTACAGGATTTTATGGTCTTAAACGATTTTTAAACGTGCGACAAAAAGCACACACCACAGACACGAGGAGAATCTTATAAGACTTAAAATCTCCGACTGCAAAGACTACAGTGGGATACGACTGCGTACCACAGGCTACAAAGTTGTGAGCGTAAAACCACTCACATTGAGACTCTTCACTGTTCAAAGATCAGAGCACTGCACTTCTAGTTTAGATACAAGTGGCGCAATATTTCAGATACATGATTTTTAAAGCATGAAAGATTGGCGATAATGTACACAGGAAGTAGAGTCACTATCGCTAATCTGCAGCTTCACCTCGATCCGCGCGCTGCGTGGATGTAAACGGACACACCTGAGGAACTCACCTTTTTACTTTCAAGGAATGCCTCAAACTGGATTGACAGCTCAGTTTTGTGGACTGGGTGTCATTATTTGCGGAGGATAATGTGGATGAGACGCTGCAGTTTATATTTACCACTTTACGAAAGGTGACTAATAAAGTCCTCTCATTATTTTCACTATATCCCGAGTTTGTATCTTGCGCCTCTGTGTCCGTCACTCCGTCTATCCCTGACACTCTGTTTTATTGCTGATGTTGGTGGTTATGATCTGACAGAGCAGCTCAGAGTCATACTGACACCACACACGAAGACAAAAAGTCGGATCACACCTCCCCGAAAATCAAGCAAATTCTCCTGTCCTGTGCGGCGGCCGTTCATCATTTTCTTCCTTTTTTTGAAACTCCATTTTGTAGTTTTAAACTTATCTTAAATGTTTTTGTCTGTGTTTGCTACTGTGTGCATTGTGTCATGGTAACTGTTGTACATTCTGTCAGTAGAGATACAGGTAGAATCAATATTATTATGTCCCCAAGTATTGTAAAATATCTCAGCATTGCTAAACAGATTAGAATGACTGGCTTTGTAATATCTACAGAGGAGCAGTGTATTGGTTGTTCACCCACAAACCAAGGGGTACTGGGTTCAAATCTTCCCTGAGTGCATACTACTGTACTTAACGATACATTTAATCCGCATTGTTGATGTGGAAAGGCATCTGGTTCTGCTTAGACGAGTGGCTACTGCCTTTGTGTCCTTGGGCAAGACGGTTCACTCCCCAGTGTTTTTTTAAAAATAAAGGTTATGAAACTTTCTTTGCAAGTGTTATTTAACTTCAGTGAATGGAGAACTAAGGTTTCTACTGACAGATAACATGTTAATGAAAATAAAGTCAAGCTAACGACTAGTATGGCTGACGCAAATTCGGCAAATGACTACAATTGGGGAATAAGACGGCCGCTCATCTTTTAGGCTGTAGCTCCACCCCCTGCGACACCTGTGCTATAGTGCCATGTGCAAAAGTCCAGGTGATGAATGTAACTGGATCTGATTGTCCTACACGCCGTCCCTCTTCTTCTGTTTACCTTCTGTAGACCTACCTGTGAATGTCAATTGTTCTCAGAGGACACAATGTAAACGTATAGCTTTCCGTTACTGTCCGCGCAAGATCACTGATATCGGGTGTCACAGGAGCGGCACCTGGGCACCCATGGGTCCTCGCGCCATACAACTGTTTATAACTGTAATTATGTGTGTGTGTGTGCATGGTTATGAAGCCTTGTGGGGACTTAAACAGCTTAGGATAGTCAGACAACTTCTCCTCTGGGGTACAGGTAATTTCCACCAGAAATGTAACAAGATGGGGCTTTAACATTTTTATAATTATAAAGACTATTTTAATTATACAATAAACCACAAAATGTATAGCTTCATATGTAAATGTTTATGAGTGAAATTATCTTCACTGTGACAGCGGAGAACCTACAACTACTAATCAGCTACTGTTATTGACATCATTTATAATGAAGAAGAGTTTTAAAGAGACATACAGTTATACTAATACAGTCATACTAATACACACTAATACAGTCATAGAAACCTCCATACAACTGTACAATAACTCAGCCTTTCCTAATAGATGAGCTTATGTTTCTTTACTACACCAGCTCTCAGATATTGTCAGATGTGGGAGACTTGTGAGAGTAATGTTACTTCAAAATAATACTGCTCAAGTAGAAGTGCAAAGTAGTGGTTCAAGAAATTACTACACAAAAATGATAAAAAAAAAAAAAAATCATAAGGAGCGGAGCAAGAAACAAATCATTTCATCCTGTCAACATAAAGCTTTACAGCTTTTGTAACTAACCAAAGTTATCAAAACTTCCAGTAAAAGTACTGTTACTTCAATAAAAAATATTACTCAAGTACGAGTAAAAGTATTCTGCTACATGAGTACAAAAAGTACTCAAAAAGTACAATTTCTTTAAAAAAGTAACTCAAGTAAATGTAACTGAGTACTGTCCATCTCAGTATATAGTCTATATATTCTATATTTCATTTTTATTCTACTTGTACATATACAAATCTGTACATTAGTGCCTTATGACTTTTACTGTTGTTGCTATCTTAATTATTTTTGTAGGTTTTACTTGTAATAGTGAGCTGTGTGTCCAAGTACTTTGCCTTGTGGATCAACAGTTTGTATAAGTCTAAGAATAGAAAATTTGAGTTGAGTTAGTTACGTCTATTTTAGATTCGATATAAATATAGGCTATGAAATGTCCCTGTTTAACACAAAAACCTGACCTGCATGTTGTACTGTGTGTGTGTGTGTGTGTGTGTGTGTGTGTGTGTGTGTGTGTGTGTGTGTGTGTGCGCGCATTTGTCTCTATATTCCACTGGGGACACACAGCCAGACGCCTCAAGTCTAATATTTCCTCTCTGGAGAACAAACAATGCAGCGAGCCTTCTCCTTTCCTCCCTCGTCTTTATCTTTGACTTTCCCTTCTTCTATCTGAATCAGGAGGCTTCAGAGTCTCTCATCCCTCCATCCCTCCCTCCCTCTCTCCTCTCCCTTTCTTCTGCTCTTGAGAACAAAGCGTCCGATAGGATCACCCGGGTTGGTTTGGGTTACTGTCCACACACTCTGCAGTTATGTGGGAGCAGGGCCGTGTGCAGGGAGCACTACTGTGTCTCTCTATGGAGCAGATGTAGCCCAGTGTGTGAATACAAAAAGTCCTCTATCAGAACGGGACAGGTGAGAGGGCGAGGTGGCAGGTGCTCAAAACAATGCTATCTCAAAATCAAAAACGTGTTGTAAAAGAAGAGGCACGTACAGTGTATTGAATAGGATTTACACCATTTAAACCTTAAAAAAAAGGCTTTATCGTGTAACATTTTATTAAATTAAAAAAAAAAAAATAAAAAAAAAACACACTGGATCATTGATTTTATTTTGTAAATAGTCACATTTTTATATAGCACTTTCCACCTTCATGGCACTCAAAGCACTTTTCATCATGGATCCCCTCACCCATTCACACACATTCATACACCAATCTACACAGACACTGGGGGCGAGGGGCGTTAAGTGTCTTGCCCGAGGACACAACGACAGCAGCTCCATATAAATGTTCCATATGGCTTTAACTTTCTATCACAATGGATTGCTGGCCGTGCGGCGTGCCCCCTACCTTAAATGTTACACGGTGGGGCTTTAACATTTTTATTAATTTGAAGCGCCTCGTTAATAGCTCAATAAACCAGCAGTACAATAGTGAGTGCTAACTTGCATTCTCTAAGCAGATAAGTGCGCATACAAATAAAACTATCCAAACGATACCACTGCGTCTCAGTAAACAGTAAATTATCATTCACGGAGAAAGCCCCGGGACGCCTACTCCAACAGGAATACACCAACATTACACAATTGGATTAGCATTACCGTCAGAACCTTATGCAGCTTTAAAGTTTTATTTCTAACTAAAAGAAAGTGTTTGGGAGAAGCTCTGGGATTTGGATGTGAGAAAAATATGTGGAGATGATCCAGTGGTGTGCTCTGTTATGTTAACCCCATTAGACAATTTACGCAAAGCTCTGTTTAGTCTGGGCTCTGCAGGAATGTAATAGAAGTTTAGATGGTATCAGGCTAAAGATGTCCATATGTGAAGGTGTGGTGCTTTCAGGGCTATGGTGTTTAAGCAGTGAATGAGGAGGAAAGAGGACATCTACACAGTATCTTACATAAATATTTCAACAATAACATACATAGCTCTTGGGTTGAATATGCAGTGTTTTCCGATGCATTTTTCCATTTTCCTTTTTTTTTTTTTTTTAATTTATATGAGGAGACAGAGTTATTGTTTATATAGAGGACGCCAGACTAGGGGGCTTTATACGGGAAGCTAATGGGGATCCTAATAAAACAATAAAACAACAATATAAATCCTCAGATAGAAGCTGTTGTAATAATGAATGAAAAACAAAACACACACTCACTCACTCACACACACAGGTTGAAAAATGCATAAGCCGTGGAAACAGGTAGGAGGTCAAATAACAGTCAGGTTTATGGAGATGCAAGCCCGCTGTCAGCAAGGATGCTTTTTTTTTTTTTTTTTGCCTCCAAGTTTTCAGTGCAATAAACACAACTAAATAAAATATAAAATAAAATAAAATAAAATAAAATTGGGATAAAAACGTGCATACTATGGCTTTAATGCAAACAATTATTGTATTTTTATTTATTCATAATTTAATTTATGTATCATAGTGCACCTGAAACGGAACTGAGCCTATTGTAGATAAGAAAAAAAGTCAAATCAATTTGTAATTCAGTTAAGAATAAAACACAGGGGGAAAAAGTTTTCTGTATGCTGGTATATTTTTATTAACAATATGCCAAAATTAAAATTAAAATTAGCCTTCTTGCAACAACACACACACACACACACACACACCTATTTCAGATTGCATTGAATTTCCTCCTAATTTTCCACACACACATTATTTATCAAAGCCAGCAGCTGCAGTGGCAATTAGCCTTAGAAAAGATGACGACTACTCACTTTTAGACATGCGAGTCCTCGGAGCTCTGACATCCACAGAGCTATGGCATTTCATAAAAACACCACCAAACTTAATATAGGAAACAGGCACGCTCAGCACTTTAGATTGTACTGTTAATTACTGCATCAGGTCCTCAGTGTACCTCTCTCTATGTGAGTGCCTTCTAAGGGAAATGGAAGACTACTGCTTTATTAAAGATACACCTGTTTAGTTCACACACACGCACTTAAATATTACTGTCATTAATTAACAGTGAAGCAATTAGGGAAAAAATAAATAAAAAAATATGGTAATTACTTAAATTTGCTGTTAAAAGTATTTCCTGCCATCTTTTGGGCCAATTAAGAAGGAGGTCTGAAGGCCAGTCAAATTTGCTCTGACGGATCCATTTACCCCCCTCCCAGTTACAGTTTGGACACCCGTGTATGTAAAGTATATACAGGATGTAGTGCACTTGGGTGTAGGGCAATAGGCCTCTTGTTGATGCCCTAATGTAAAGGATGTAGGCAGTATGATGGAAAGATGTTATGTTATGTTATATGCTTGTTATTATGTTATTATTATGGATGTATGTATTGCATTGCCTGAAATGAATTTCCTTCAGGATAATAAAGTATTTCAAATCTAATCTAATCTAAGGCGAGATAGTTATAGATATATAGATATATAGATGATGTTCCTACCATTGTCGCTGTCAGACTTGTTCTCTTGTATGTAGACTATACGCAGGGTGTAAGGTACTTGGATGTAGTAGTGTACGTGCGATAAGGCGACATATGATAGATGTTATTCCTACCATTGTCGCTGTCAGACTTGTTCTCGTGCTCGGTATCGGTGAGGGTGAGCACGGAGTTGGAGCGGCTGGACAGACAGGAGCTACGTCCGGAGGTCTTGCCCAGCCCCCCACGCCCCCACAGCCTCATGGCCCTTTCCGGAGACATCACTGCCCCACTGTCAGGCTCCATGTCCGGACACGTGCCCACCGAGAAGCCCCTGTGAGGAAGGCCCATCTCCGAGCAGAAGGCGAGGCCCCGGCGAGGAGGAGGAGGCTCGCAGATGCCCAGCTGACGAAGGCTAAAGTGCTGACCTGAACGAGACAAGAGATACAACTTATTACTGACACTGAAATTTTTACTACTAATAATACTACAACTACAATTACTAATACTTACTGTTACTAATAATACTAATGACAATGCTGCTATTACTACCAATACTACTACAACTACAGATAACACTGACCTGAATGGGAGTGACAACTTATTACTAATACTGCAGCTATTACTACTAATACTACTACAACTATACTACAATATTCCTACCTAGACTGACCTGAAAGAAAAAAAAAAATACACACACACAAAAATTACAAATTAACATTAAAAACAGACTCAAGGATTGATGGAATTTTAGCACGCTACAACTAATATGTCTATATAGGAATCTGTAAAAGTAACTCCACCTGACATGAGCGTGTAGATAAGATTCAATTAGATAAAAATAAAATAAAAAATAATATATGTAAATGATAGACAGTGAAAGTAAATGGTCTTATGTTTTGTCTGAAGTGATGGAGTGTGTTCCTCGGGCAGGTGCTGATCAGTGCGTTGCTCTGAGGTCTCATTACAAGTGAGTGACAGATTACAGAGCTGTAGGCCACCCTATTATTAAAACTACAGCACCATTATTTACAAAGACCAATCAGGCAATGTCTATTTAATTATGTCAATGGGCCCATAATACGCTATTTTCTGGTCCATGTTATAATGTTGTTTCCTCATCAGAAACATACCTGGAATTGTGTTTTGTTTCATTCACACATGCTTAATATTTAGGCCTTCTCTCAAACGGAAAACACTCAGTTCCACCTTGACGATGTCATGTTGTCATACAGGAAGTGCTCCACTGTGTGTTCAAACTCCACACATCTTCACTAGAATCACCTGGATGATTTAGCCCTGGAATATCCAATCTCTACTCACAAGGTGGAACAGAGCATTACTCAAACATGTAAATGAAACAAAACACAACTCCAGGTATGTTTTTGAGGAGGAAACAACTTTTTAACATGGTTTAAAGCTCACAAAAATGCCTACTAAAAATATTGCTACAGCTATCCTTATATTTCTTAAAGTATAAAACCAAATTTACTGAATTATAATTATTTTACTGTTATTGTTACATATTTATATAACCAAAAGAAAAAAAAATCATAATTATATGTTCAGAAATTATGAATTATTGTTGCTTTAATATAACATTTATTTCCTTATTTTGCCATGTCACTCAAACAGAACCTGAGATACAAAAATGTAATTTGAAATTGTCACTAATATATTTTCTAATTAATGAGAAGAAAAATAATGTTCATTAAAAATACCGTCATTCATCTTTGATCGGCCAATAATTAAAAAAATAATGTTTAAAAAAGGCTTAGTTAATGCGTTAATTAATGGTACAACAATAGATAACGAGAGCTGTGTTCAATTAAAGTTGTATTAATTTTAATGAGCTTCATTAGGGCGGCAAAGAAAAGATGATGGAGTAATTATTTATAATTTTTTTTTAAATTTCTCAAATATTGACTTGCTGCTAATTGGCACCAAAGAAAGTCGTCGGCAACAAAATGTTGAAATTGTAAAAAACATTTTTATTATTACTTTTTTTTTTTTTTTTTTTTTAATCTAAGTCTGTTATTCAGTCATGTCATGTCCAAAACAAAATTTACTAGAAGAACAAAAGCAGCACAAATAAAGGATTTTGGACGTACTTGAAATAAGAGATGTATGGCCTTTAGTGAATGTTCAAATGTCCAGCAAAATAAAAAAAAAAAAAATTGAGTAACTGGGGTAAGGTAAAAAATAAAAATAAAATAAAGAAAACCTTAAAAAAAAAAAAAAAGAAATAAAAACAAATGAAACAGTAAAGGTAGTTCACATAATAACCATACAGTGATTTGTATAAGAAGGTTTTTAGCCTGGTTTTAAAATATTATTGATATTGTTTCTACTTCTCTGACATGCGAGAAGATGATTCCACAATACAGAGGCCCAGCTAATTGAAAGAGAGCTTTATTGAGATGGTAGGGCACGAAACAATAATATATAAAAAAATAATAATAGTGCTTTCTGTTGTCAAACGTGAAAACCTTTATAGAAATGATAAATTCTGTATAGGAAAAAGACATAATTCTAACTTGTCTTCTGCAATAACACTTAAGTAGTCTGAGGTTGAGACTCCGTTTTTACTTGCACACACGAGACAATTGGGACTAAACCCGGAACCAAACCTGGACTAGACCAAGACTAAACCAGGACTAGACCAGGACCCAATCAGGAACACTGAGTGAATTCTTACACAATAGAAGACAAAAAGTCCAGTTCTCTGTAGGCCCAAAACAGTGCTCTTTGTGAGTGCTGTGACAGAAGCAGGCTCATGAGAACACAAATCCTGCCAACTCAACACAACTATATGTGAATACTGTATTAAGTAAAATAGATCCTTGTATATCTGCAACTGTGCGCTGGCTGTTTCTGCATTTATACGTATATTTTCTTTTGTAAGGAAAATTTCCGATTAATTGAACAAATATATTCCATCTAAAAAGAGAAAAAAAAGGCAAAATGTGAATGGTCTAATAATGTTATATTTCTTCCATGTCTTGACTGTTTCTCACCTGGTCTGGTGTATTCGTCCTGGTCGTGGCGCACCATTTCTTTGTGTCCTTTGGTTGTTCCGTACAGTAACCTGACACACAATAAGACACAAATATTTAAGGTTCTGGTTTGGCAATTTGCACATTCGACTGTATTACATTTTTTCCCCCACAAATTACCTTATTATGAGTCTATTAACAACTAAATTGTACGCGTGACTGTGACTTTCAACTTTAAAATAATAAAATAAAGCATAATAAGTAATTGTGAAAATTTGTGTCTCCGTGTAATTGCCTTAACATATAGTGAAAGCAGATCTTAGGGTCGAAATGAGTCTGTAAGCTGTCTACTGTCTACATCTAATTATGAGGCGTTTTATTTCCTGTGAATCAAAAAGTGTGTGTTAGCATGCTAGTTGCTGTTAGCATGACCGTGATGTCAAAACTCCACTGCATTCGGAAAGTAAATAATACTTTTGGACCACTAAAGACCATTTAAAATAGATAAGTTGTGTTTGTCACATGTTTAAGATAAGGTAGAGCAGATATATAAAAGTGTTTGATTGTAAAAGATGAGATGATTAAATGAATCCATGTTCCTGTGAAGTGCTGAGTGTGAAACCTGGTCTGGTCCTGGTGCTGGTCAAAGGCCTTGAGTGTCTCACTGGAGGAGTAGGACTTCTGTGTGGGGACGCGGAGTCCCTGAGAGCTCAGAACACAATCCTCACTGTCCCCAGAAGAACCTATACACACACAAACATACTTGTTGATTTATACATTTATTTACTCTCTGTGTCTTATTTGGGGGAGACATACTGCTATTACTAGGCCTGTTACGACAAATGCTTTATAGACTTCAATATATGATCGATGAAACAATATTTTTTTGGAGTAAATATTTATTGTTTGAACATTTGCACTACTCAGACATTTGTGGGGGTTTTTTTACTATAAAATTTGAGCTGTTGAAGATTGAATAAATAACTTCTATGACAAATAATAACTTTTTCTTTTTTTTTTTGTTACAGTATTGTACATTTAGAAATGTTTTTGTGGTATAAAGCTGGTCTTGGGTTTTGATGTCAGTGACATAAATTAGTTTCAGTGTTATTGTGTCTAATTTCTTTAAAAAAAAATATAAAGATAAATTACTACAATACTACTACAATTATTACAGGGGTTTCTCATGTCAAAAATGTTACACATACTATACGGAAAAATGTTAATATTTGATTTCATGCATTAAAGTTTACTTTTAAGCACAGCGAGACACACACACACACACACACACACACACAACAAGGCTACACACTACACAGCCAGCCTCCTCATTGTTGACGGAGCGACCTGGGGAGGAGAGACAGACAACAGGAGAGGAGGGGGGGAGTCTTCCTCTTACAAATCAGAATGGACAGAAAAGTTCCATGTTGCAAATCAAATGATTGTTCACAAAACATCACGACTGAAGCACGCTTTAAGCCCATTTTCAGTGGTTTTGTTGCTCCTTGGGTCTGGCTTTCTCAGTCACCGGGAGCGAGCACAAAGCAGATCTTAAACCTCAGGCATGAGTTAGCTTATATTTTCTTTGGAATGAACTGAGGCTTAAACTATATTTCAGGATGAACTTGGACTTGTTAAGCAACTTTGATGACCCCCATGTTCGTATTAGTCATAGTCATATTATCTGTAAAACTATATTTACTTATTCAGAGAAATACCCCTAAAAAATCACAAATATTACCTCAATTTGACATGTATCCACACCACAAGATAATAAGATAATAATTATAGAAATGTCATTTGCCCAAATCTCAATTAAACACTAGAGGTTTAAACAAGGATGCGATGTCATCAGTACACAGCAGTAAACATACACAAATAGGACAAAAATATGGCCGCTCTGAGTCATCCTCCACCTGCCACACAAGACTTGAATACATTAACTTACTCATGCGCAGTATAAATAGATACAGAAGTGACGGAACATTCTTCCATCTTAAGCTGGTATTTCACTTCTTCAAAAAAAAACATGCTTCTTTCATATTTTGTTTTTTTTGCTTGTTTGCTTTTCACCTGTGTTTCAGACATAAAGTTGAGATGATTAAATTGTTTTTGAATTTATAAACTACAACTACAACAGGACCACAGTTCAGTGGACAGAACTATGTGCAAAGTAGAGGTGAGTGTCTTGGGTGATCTTAAAATATTGCAAAAAATGTGAAAGAACTGCCAAATAAATGTCTTACTATTATTTTGTTATATTTTTTAAGATTATAATCTAAATATTCTAATATCGTCAATGCCCCTTATATAGCCAGACTTAGCAGTAAAAGTCCTGTTAACAAAACTGTATTCAAATAGTTTAACAGTTTTGTATTAACAGTGAGGAGCATTTCTACTTTTATAGTAGTACATTTATTCAGAAGTCACACATGATTGTTCTGTCCAAAATTCAAATAGGACCATTACTTATTATAACAACAGTGGGGATCGCCGCTATTAAATCTACCCTTTTGCTTATGATACCATGAATAAGAGCAAAATGACCAAAACTAAAGACTGGCTAAAAGCTTATGGATGCAGAACATCATTTTGAGCATGTCTTCATAAAACAACACAGAGAGCAGGTGATCAGCACTGCTTCATTTGACTTGAGTCTCACCCGTGTCCCGCACCATCGAAATGAACCCATCCACAACCGCAGAGCACCCACAGCACCCTCACCGCGCCTGACATTTGACCCCTGTAATGCGGCTCATGGACTCTTTAGAGAGAATGATCTGTGCTGCGGTGCTCAGTGGCCCTGATCACCACCAGATGTCCAGCCAAAGCCACTGCAACTGAAAAATGTGTTTTAAATGGCATGGTCCAGGCCTTTGAAACGCATAATGACAAATGAGAGTGAGTGGTGCTGGATTTGAAGAACACATACAAAAAAAGAATGTTATTTCCTTAGTAAAAACATATTAAAAAAAAAAAAAAAAAAAGTTCTTTGCCTGAGCTTCACAAAACACTTGGTTTGAAATTTCCCAGGTTTGTAACGTCATAGGTTTTAAGACCATAAATCATATTCATCAGTATTTAATTAAAATGGTGGGTCATCCTCAATAATATGTCTGGATTAAATAAAGGTAATTCTCCCCCACCTCAACAGTGCAGGGCAGCTCCTTTCATTTATTTATTTAATTTGCTGTCTCTCCATTGTAGGGAAAGCGGTTGCCTATATTTTATTTTAGAATTTTTTTACATTTGTCACCAGTGTAGGGCCCTTGGTTGTCTTTGTTTTATTATTTATTTATTTATTTACATTTAATTTCTATTTTTATGTATTTATTTATTTTCTCACCAGTGTAGTGCCCGTGGTTGTCCTTATTTTATGTTTTTTTTGTTTGTTTGTTTGTTTGTTTATTTTTTACATTTAACTTATATTTGTATTTACATTTCATTTATTTTCACACTTATTTATTTTTTATTATTATTTATTTTCTCACCAGTGTAAGGGCTGTGGTTATCCTTATTTTTTTATTTTTTTTTTTACATTTAATTTACATTTTTATTTACATGTAATTAATTTTTACACTAATTTATTTGTATGTATTTATTTATTGTATTTATTTCCTCACCAGTGTAGGGCCCGTGGCTGTCTTTGCGGCCTTTGGTGAGTGAGCAGTAGGGCCTGCGCTCCTTCACTTCCATGATGCTGCGGCTGGTGCTTCGGCTGAACATAGAGGCATGCTGGGCAGCCACATACACAGAGAGACGTCCCGGGGCAGCTCGGCACGATGGCGGGAAGGGGTGAGGGGGGGACCTGAGGAGACACAGAGAAAATAAGGTTAAGATACACTTCATTGTCTCAGTAGGGAACATGGGTCTCCTCTGCATCTGATGCCTCCTCCAATGCTGCTGTGAAAACCTGCAAGCAGTACAGAGCCCGGGGACCATAGACTGTGTAAAGAAGTGGACTGAGCAAGTGTGACGTCACCCTACAGCAAATTTGGATCCAGGCTCTATATTAGGAATAGGATTTTTTTTAACAGACAAAATAGCAAAATAAAAACACCAGGATTTTAAGACAAAAATGACTGTAGCAGTTACAGAGAGGGAATTCCAATGTAAGTCAATGGGGGCCAGGGTCAGAAGGAGCCGGAAGCATCTGCATGTGAACTTACTATTTAGAACGCAGCAGTTAGATCGTTAGCTATTTCCATTTATATGTACAGTCTATGCCAGGGACCCATCCATCTCCAGAGCTTGGGCTTTTTGGGTTGCAGTACTATTCATGTTTGTTATGCCAAAAATGTAACTCAAAATACACAACAAATCATGAATGTGTCAGTTGATATAACTTGATATCAGAACAATAATCATTATTTGAATAGATTTTGATTTTGATTTTTTTTTCCTAATTTGTCAAATTAGCTCACTTATTTAAAGCTATTCCTCATTATTTTCAAGGTATTATTTCATTGTCAGTCACAATAATAAAGAAAAATAGATCTGCAACTACTACCTACTAAACTATCACTACTAACAAGTGCCGCCACTACTACTGCTACTACCTATTACTATTACTACTACTAGTACTACTACTACCACTACTGGACACTAATGGATATATGGTACAGAGGGATGAGAGTGAATATATATGGTACAGAAGAGGCCGACTGAATACAGAAATATGCTGAGGTTAGATCTACAGGAAACAGGAGGCCTAGAGGAAGACCAAAGATTTATGGCTATAGTTAAAGATGTCATGGAGTTTGTGTGAAGGAGGGTATTACTTGTTGTTTATCACCAAATCCTCTCTAACTACTTACAGGTTCTGTATGTACCACACAAGACCCATTGAACTGAAATTCCAAATACAGCTGAAGTCTTTTGTGCGTGAAAATAGGGTTCCGGAGCAGCATTAATGTGCTACTTGTAAACCATTAGTGAGTACAGGACAAATGAAGAAAGAAAAAAGTTATTTCAGATTATATTTAAACTGTGTTTCAAAGCAAATGTACCACTGCTGCTGGGTAGAAATGATCAGTTAGCAATAAGACCCAAGAACTCACTGTATTACATTAAATATATGGTTTTTAAGAATATTTATTTTGGCTGTCCCCAATCTGTATGAAAATATGTGTGATGTCATCTGAAATACTGCAATAGCGACCATATGAAACAACTGGATGAATGAACCGTGCATCAATATCCAAGTCCCAGAAGCTACTATCTCAGTATTTTACAGTTGTTCATTGTAAAGTGGACATATTATGTAAAATTCATTTTTATGAGCTGATATCCATGTTATGAAGGCCATGTTCTCATCATTACTTTACTCAAAATTGTATGTCGGTTGATTCATGTATGTTTCAGTAATCACTGGATGTTTTCTGTTTTCACCTAACCCCAATCTCCCCCATCTTACCTCTATTAATATGCTACTATAAAAAATAATAATAATCAGATTTCCAGGTCATAAAATTTGGGTGTAAAACATAATTTATAGCCATTTTTCAATAGTAAAAACAGAAAAAAGTAGTTTAAAATAAGTCAGTTGTAAATAAAATAGCCTTAAAGGGCCTGTACCCATTTTTTCCCATGCACGTACTTGAGCAAAATGTGTCTGGCTCCAGTACAGATATATTGTATAAGCAGCTCTTGAGGTCAAAATAAATCACATGCAGTAAATCTAATGAGAAAGTATTTATCAGGAAGTGTGCGTTAGCATGCTACTTGTTGTTAGCTTATAAAATAATCGCACTGACTAATTTGGATGCTTAAGGTAAGTGAAGAACTGTTTCAAATGAAATACGTTTTTCATGTTTAAGACAGTAAACATCAGGTATAGCAGTCCCAAAATGGACACTCCCATAGCCGAACAGCAGACAGCATTCCTCACTTTATCTGCTCCAGACACTATCGCGAATATTCATTTAGTTTTTCTAGCACGGAGCCCGATGACAAATGTTGTACCTGTCTGATTTACAGCGGAGAAAGCTCTGAAAATATCTAAAAGCACAGTTCATTTGATTTAAGTCTTAGCTTCCATGTCATTATTCTTTCACTATCTCTCTCATATTTCTCAGCAACAAAATATATCATAAATATGCAACACAATTTAATTTACAGCGTGTTATTCCAATGGAGAGGAGTCAGTGAGTTTATTTTGTTTGGATGTTAGTTTCAGGTCAGATTTTATGTCCAAAAATACAATCTAACTCTTTTCATAAACTTTCACGATCTTTTTAGGATCAAATAATATAAACCTATATTTCTCCAGTTTGACAATTTTGGTGAAGTTTATAATTTTACTACAGAAAATATGACATAACTGTAACCAAGGGCCAAAGTTTGTCTCATTTATACTTTTAAATTATTATTTAAATACAGGAAAATAAAAATATCACCTAAAAAAGGCCTAAAAAGCTGTTGTTGTTGGATTTGTGTAGAATCAATGAGTGTTTAAATTCTGTTAATCTGAGGTGAGATTAATTTGAAAAACAAATCTGAATGCATTTGGTCAGGCTTGAAATGCAACAGAGGGCGTGGTGACCAGACCGATATCAAAAAATACAGAGAGATATTCTGGATTTGCCAGGGAAAAATGTGTTATTTGTAAACTGACCTTGAATTTTGAATGGAATTTTGTGTATTAATGACACAAGGGATTCCTTAGACTCCCCCAATTTAATTTTTTAAAATTTACTTGCATTAACTATTCTTCAAAAAACATTTCTATTCTTCAAAAAATGTCATTTTCTTTGACATAAAAATAGCTTCTTAATCATTCTGTTGTTGTTGTTTTACATTTTCCTTCATCTATCATCATCTATCTATCCTGCAAAAAAATACAATGACATACGTAATTAGAGTCAAGTAATGTTTGAGTGCAGTTCAAACACAATACTTCAATATTCCTTAGTGTTTGGCTAAATGAAGCTTATGGAGCTAGGAGCAGGGGACTGTTGTCTCTGCGCCAGCTGGCACTCTGCACAAACATGGCACAATATGAACTCTATATGATCTGCACTGAGCTAACATGCTAATGAGGACATACATTAGCTGTTCATCTGCAGGCGCATGCTAATCACTCACACATGAAGAGGCCCCTATACCACACATGTGCCAGGAGAGGCAGCAGAAGGCCATGGTTATACATGTCAAGGATATGAGGTTGGCAAGGTGGTATTGCCTGTCAGTTTGCCGTTACATTTTGTCTGGACAGTCAAAACCACACTTTCACAATACAACTAGACGAGACTTTTGGGTCTGGAACCACACACTGTCTCCCCAATTAAAGGGGCATAATGTAACTTTTTGGTTGGGGGTCCGTCACCTGCTTGTTTCTACGGATATCACTGCTCTGCCTGGAATGTTCCATAGTATGACACTGAACAGCTCTACCTTACATTTATTCAGTTCCAGGTGGTTTTATAACTCAAAAATACATAGAAACACGGTAGGGCCACCCGTACTGTCTGAATATGTGAGCTACAAGTGTCTATGTGGAGGAGTCTTTTTAGCTACAGCTGCTCAAATATATGCAATTTTCCAGAGCTTGAGCTAGGTAAAACCCTTTCATGTCCGTGCCAAATGTAAAGACGGAGGATCAAATCTTGCGAGATTGATTTTCCTGTTTGTGTACAGTCTGGTAATTTGATCTTGCGAGATCTCGTCCCATCCCTAAAAAAGAGGCATTCTGACTGGTTTGGTCTGTTTTGGTCTCCATGAAGATAGAAAGGTTTAATACCATACTTTGAAACATTCCAGACAAAGCATCTCCATGGAGAAAAGCATTTGATGGACCCTCAACCAGAAAAGTTACACAAAGCACCTTTAAAACATGATTAACTAACAGGGGAGCAGTTGAGTCTGTTTTTGTATATTTGAGGCTTCTAAATAAACATCCTGTCACAGTTCTGCCTTTTGTTTACATGTTTTTCCCCAGTCCAGCTTCATTTCCCACTCTGTTCCAGTCCTTCTTTTTCTACCTCCCTGTTTTTCCTACAGTTGCCACTTATTTCCTAATCATCCCAAGGCTGTCTATATAAACTCCCTCTGTTCATTCAGGCTGTGTCCGAATGTCCATCCATCATTCACTACATAGGCCTGCACTCTTTAGCGCCCCTTACAGTGCACTCATTCAGAGAGATTTGGACACGCAGCTCACATTTGGGTCATGTGACTCTGGCATCTAGGTGAAAAAAGTCTGCTAAGCTCTGATAAAACTTGATTTCTATCATACATAATGATCAGATCAGACTGGCACACAAGTGTTTACAGACTAACAATAATCATACAAGTGTTTGTCACGCTGCATTTGACGTAAACGGACTGGATTACTTGCTTTTTGTTTGAAATGTGGAAATTATCGATCTATTAACGGCTGGAGCTAAAGTAAGTGGCTAACGCTAGCAACACTAAGACCATAAGTGTTTTATTCATAATCAGGGATCAACAGAGCCATAAACCAGTGCTTCTATCTGCTTTTCATTTCATTTCATGGGTTGTGTCCAGTTAATCACCTGTCGCTGTACGCTGTTGTTTTTCTGACTCTCACAATGTCTATATTGACTGGTCTAGTGACCACCAATGCCCACTACTTTTCAAGGTGTACTGTGGGAAATTTGAGTGCACTACTTAGTGCCCTAAGTAGGGAATAGTGTGGACAGTCGGACACAACCTCAGTCTTGGCTAGATTGTTGACCAGTCAAGAGAGACACTCAAGCTTGAGAGTATCTGAAACTCTGAATCTGAAATCTGTTGTTTGCAATTTGTGCAATCTGCATTTTTCCCTGTTTGAAGAACCTGTTTCTTAGTTTACTCCTAGCCCATTTTCTAATTAGAGAATTTCCCAGTTTTGGAGGATATTTTAGTTCGCATAATAAAATCATATATTTCTTTCTGTTAAACTGAACTTAGCAACTAGTCTTACTTTAAAACTTCAGCCAAATGGAAACTCCAGTGCACATTTCTATTCAAAGCTAGTACATTTTATTCCTATTTTAATAATATAAGGGCCCTATAGCCACTTATTTTACATTTTACTTTTGCTGTTACACACTGTATGCATGGAGAAGGAACACATAATTCTGCATTCCACATCTAATAATTACAGTGATTTTATTTTTGGTTTAGATTTAATGGCTATACAAATTGGCATGCATGCACTTCAATGAATAGACCAGTGCATAATAGTCTATAGCCACATAATGTGCCATAGAGTGCTGTGACATGAAGACAGGCCTGTAAAAGTGCAGTATTTTTACCTCATTATAACCAATGTTATAATAGGAAAGAGGAGGAGGATTACCATATTACTCCTATGGGAAAAGTTTGAATGCATAATGGAATTTAAGCTGACGGGGATGCAGTGACTTAGTTGTGCAGCATTTGCCCAAAAGGCTGGTGGTTCGATTCTTGCTCTTGCTGGTGCTTGCTACAGTTGTATCTGGTCAATCTATGTTCCTACTCTCACCTATGGTCAGAGGCCAGGGCTTTGGGTAATGACAAAAGATGGCTTGGCGTTCCCTTAGAAATGGGGCAATGAGCTTGGAGTATAGCCGCTGCTCCTCCATGTCAAGAGGAGCCAACTGTGGATGACCCCTAGACGCTCCCTTGCATGTCCCACCGTGAGGAGGCCCTGGACATGGTGTAAGAACCATATATCTCGGCTGGCCTGGGAACGCCTTGAGATCCCCTCTGACTATAGCTGGAGGAAATGTGTTCACTAACTTTCTGCTCAAAACTTACTCCCAATTCATTCATATAAATCCACTCTCTCTTCCTTCCATTCTCCTGCCATTCCTGCTCCAAACCCTCTCCTCCTCTGCAGTTCCCCAACTAATCCACATTACTTTAACCTCTATGATGTCTATGCCTGGGTTTAAGAGCCAAAGTTTATCAATTGTATTAAAGGTGCATTGTGTAACTTTTCTGGTGGAGGGTCCGTCAAATACTTTTCTCCGTCGAGATGTCAATGCTTTGTCTGGAATGTTTCACAGTATGGCATTAAACCTTTCTATCTTCATGAAGACCAAACCAGACCCAGTTACAGGTCAGATCTGTGGAGAAGCAACCCCGCTCACAGTCAGAGTGCTGTACAACATCTGTTATTTAATAAGTGTAAGGTAAAGTCATTTAATGTCATACTGTGGAACATTCCAGGAAAAGCCATGACATCTCCATGGAGACAAGTAGGTAGCGGACCCTCCACAAGAAAAGCTGAGCAGTATACCTCTTGCCTATTTGTGTCTGTATATGTCTCATTTGGTTGAAAAAGATTAGCCAGTTGCGCAGTAAGAAACTTTACATCACAAATAATGCACCCCCACAGTAACATTTGACTCCCCCTAGTGTTTGAAAGTGTTACAACAAGCTCACCTCTGTTTTAGGAGATACAGCCACATTTATTCCCTATTCACACGTCTACATCTGGAAATCTAAAAAAAAAAAATCCAGTTTGAAATCTTGTGCTTGTTGATTGAACGCTGCACACACAAAAAAGCTACTTGCTCGATGTTGAAACACAGGTGCATGACAATTTAGTCACAATCCCAAGGCGGCGCAGAATGACTCCCAACAGGTGAGGCTAGAATAACAGAGACAGGTGTGAGAGGTATTCAATCAGAGTGGAGGGGCCTGCAGAGGAGGTGCTCACTTTGAGTAGAGGAGCAGTTGTTCTGGAGAGACGGGAGAGCTCCTGCAGTAATCAATGGGCAGTACATGGGTTTTGTGCAGTCTGTATTGGTTATGCAGAGGGCTCCTTTGTCTAAAGCAAGGAGAAGGCAGACACTTGAAGTCAGCAATGGTGACAGTGTCTTGAGAAGATGTTTTTTATATTATTTTAGTTTTGTTTTTTTTTCCCATAAACTGTATAAATAAATGGCCATAGCTAATAGCTGCCATGTTCCAAATAGGAAGTGAGCATGAGCAAGCTTCCAGCTCCATCGACTCTTGCATCAGTTCACTTTGTATTGAAAACCTGACCCCTGTGACCTCTGCTATCAGAGTCATTGTTTTGGTCTTAAAATGTTCATAGTAACCCGCTCTACATTATCCTGTTTTTTTTCCCCCGTTATTTTGTCTATAAATCAAGGTGTGGACTTTAATAACAGAAAAATCAGGTGCCTTCTTTCTCTGAGATCGCTCCCACTAGCGTTAGCAACAGGTTTGACTGACAGCATTGCTAATCACTCACTCCCTGCTAAAGCAACGGTGCAGGAGGAAAGGGGGCGTTACTTTCAGCAGCCTCACTATGGATTGGCTCTTTGTTTGCTATGATACTAGTGGTATCTTGGTTCCAAATTCACGCCTAGCCTTGACAAGCTTCATTTGACTGGAGCCGAACACTATGGGTGACGTCACACTCCTTTAGTCTACTTCTTTATACAGTCTGTAGTTTTTCCAGACCTGTAATATTTTTTATTCTTATTGTTTTATAGTTTTATATTGTTTTTATACTTTATATACTTACACTAATTTATGTACATCATAACAATTACAGAAGATTAAACCTGATGCATTGTTTTAGGTGTTCTAGCACTAGTGGTAATATAAACTTCCCCTTATGGACGTGTTAAAGAAAGGGAAATTAAAAGTTTTCTGTTATTTTGATGAAAAAGTGTTAAAATGAGTTATCTGCTGAAATCATTGCCTTGTGTCTCATTCACAGTCTAGAGTCAGATATGAGCAGAGCTTCTTCATTGAGACTTCATTGCTTTGAAGGTTATTTACAATGAGCTGTTTGCTGGCAAAAAATTTGCTTGTTTGAATAAATGTTGTTGTTCGATGTTATAATGTTGTTTCCTCATCAAAAAACACCTGAAGTTGTGTTTTGTTTCATTCACACATGCGCAAAAAAAAAAAAAAAGCTGCATAATTAGACTTAATTCTGCTCTCAAACAGAAAACACTGTTCCACCATCTGTCATGTGGTAATAGTGGAAATGCTCCACTGTGTTTTTAAACTCCATACACCTTCAATAGAATCATTTGGATAATATCAGCTCTGAAATTGCCAATCTCAATTTTGTGTAATATAGGAACTTAAAAAAAGATAAAACAGCAAATATTTTGCCTAAGTTTTGCTCACAGTAATTAGTGAGATTCTGCAAATACATTTCACATTTTTGTTTAAGGTAAGAACCACATAATGAATGGGGTATATATGATAACACTGCAGCAACTGTATGTCCTTTTTAAAAATGTTCAAGTATTCCTCACTGTTATTATTTTCCTCTTTGACTTTCTCTTCTTGTCTCTCCTGAAAACTTGTCTTTTCTTGAGGATGTTGACTTATCCACTGCCTTCCACAGTAACACGCCTGACAATAGTTGCCAAACATGTAGTAGAATCATGTTATTGTGGGATGACGGTTTGGAGCAGTGGACAGGAGCGCCCTGTCATGTCTGGGTTTGATTGACAGGTGAAGTGGGACGGGTGTGGCAGGCTCATATTGACTGTCAGTTCACTTGTACACATTTGCATTTTTGTCACAATAGTGATCGCAAACAATAAAAAAATAAAGGGGCAACACATGCACACAGTGTTGTGATATTGCTGTGAGGGTTTAGAGGAAAGTATGAGGTGAAGTAAGTTGGGAAGAACAATATAGAGTCCTCTCCAAAAGTATTGGAACAACAAGGCAAATTATTATTTTTGTTGTTCACTGAAGACATTTGGGTTGAAGATCAAAAGAAGAGTATGAGACAAGAGCGCAGAATGTCATCTTTTATTTCCTGGTATTTACATCTAGATGTGTTAAACAACTAAGGACATGCCAAACTTTGTTTAAACCCACTTATTTTTCAAGTGAGCAAAACTATTTGAACATGTGACTGACAGGTATTTCTCCTTGACCAGGTGCTGCCTTTAAGGTTGGTTGTTCAAGCATTTAATAGCTCTGCATGACTAGTCTACTTCTTGGCTGCATTTCTTATTGAAGAGCATAAACCAAAATGAAGACCAGAGAGCTGTCTATGGGAGAAAAGCAAGCCATTTAGAAACTGAGAAAAGAAGGAAAATCAATCAGAGCCATTGGACATTGGACATAGCAAGCAGAGCAATTTGGAATGTCCTGCAAAAGAAAGAAACTACTGGTGTTCTGATGGTAACAGATGTCAAACAGGTCGGCCAAGGAAAACAACAGTACTTGATGACAGAAATATTGTGCGAGCTGTGGAGAAAAACCCCAAAACAACAGTAAGTCAAATCACCAACGACCTCCACAGTGCAGGGGTGGAGGTATCATAATCCACTGTTCGAAGAAGACTCCAAGAGCAGAAGTACAGAGGCCATACCACAAGATGCAAACCACTCATCTGCAGTAAGAATCGGAAGACCAGATTGGAATTTGCAAAGAAGTACAGAGATGAGCCACACAAGTTCTGGAACACAATCCTATGGACTGGTGAGATCAAGATTAATCTCTACCAAAGTGATGGAAAGGCCAAAGTGTGGAGGAAGAAAGGAACTGCTCATGATCCGAAGCATACAAGCTCATCTGTGAAGCATGGTGGAGGTAATGTCATGGCTTGGGCGTGCGTGGCCCAAGCCATGACAATTTTTTTGATGATATAACTGATGATGATAGCAGCACAATTAATTCAGAAGTGTACAGAAATATTTTTTCTGCCAATGTACGGAGAAATGCATCCAAGAGAAAGGAATTGGGAGGAATTTTATCATTAAGCAGGACAATGACCCTAAGTACACTGCCAACAAAACAAAACTTCATCAGGGGAAAAAAGCAGAAGGTTTTAGACTGGCCAAGTCAGTCACCTGACCTTAACACAATAGAACCTGCATGTCACCTCCTGAAGATGAGACTGAAGGGAGAAACCCCCCGAAACGAACAAGAACTGAAGGAACCTGCAGTAAAAGCCTGGAATAGCATCACAAATGAAGAGTGCAACAGTTTGGTGATGTCGATGGGTTGCAGGCTTGAGGCAGTTACTGCAAGCAAGGGTTTTGCCACCAAATATTACATTTTATTTACTTTAAGATTTTTTGTACCTTTACTTTTGCTCACCTAAAAATGCTGTGGTGTAATACAAACAGTGATATATCCTAAATTCTTTAACACATCTAAATGGAAATACCAGGAAATTAAAGCTGACATTTTGCACTCTTGTCTCATACTCTTCTTCTTCTTTGATCTTCAGCCCAAATATCTTCAGTGAACAACAAAAATAAGGGAATTTGCCTTGCTGTTCCAATACTTTTGGAGGGGACTGTATATCTGGGCTCGATATTAACGGTTGTCTGCTGGCCCGGGGCAACTAAAAGTTTTGTCCGGACAAGTGCTCTCCTCTGACTAGTTGCCCGAGCGGGCAAGTGAAAATACAGCGACACAAGTTCAACGAGTTGTCTGCTCGTAAAGCCAATTTTTCATTTTCGTGAAAGGGAACGGATAAGTCCAGTGTTGTTGACTGCCTCACAAAACGGCCACGGTAACAAGTGCTCACTTCATGTGCGCATCACAGTCCATGTTTTGACTTTCCCAATGACTGTAAGGTAGCCTTTTTGTCTAGTCAATCAATAATGTCCCATAGTGTGATCCGCACCACTTCACCCCTTTTTTCTCTCATTCTACCATCACTACCACATGCACATCTCCAGGAAACTTCATTACGCATCGGAACGAAGAGCGAACTCAGGGCTAAACCCAGCCCCAACCCAACATTAAGTGTAACTCCACAGTGTCCCCACCAGAAAAGGTACAAATGTTAAAAAAAAAATAAAATACTGCTATTATGAAGTAATATAACATAACATATTACTAAGTGGAATAAATTTATTAGGCCTATTCAGTACAATTTCAGTAACGAGTTACAAGTCCATAGGCTATGTGCTTTTGGGAATAACATTTACTGGGGCAGTCCTGGGGCGTCTCCAAGAGACCCGTGCGCTCTGTGAGTGGGGCTTATTTCACCAGAGCACCGTGCGGCTCGACATTAAACTCGCCTCTCTGCTGCGGTCCTCACGGAGCCCTGTACGTGCACACTCCCTCTCCCACGTCCCACTGAGTCCCACTCATAGAGAACAGTCCTACCTGTACACTCTGTGTCGCTCCATGCCTTTCCCCTCTCTCCAATGGTGCCACTCGCATTTATCCCATGTCTTCTTAACCCACTACACAGTGAAGAGAATCGTGAACAAGGAGCTAAACTTAAACAGTGGGCCTCATCCAAACTAACTCCACAGTATCCTGCAGAGGACCGAGATACTATGTTGTGCTTTTCTTCATAAGTGCGCAAAGGGTATATTTACAATTTAAATTTTTATGTAAATTAATGGCCAATATTTTTAAGAAAATACTTTTCAATCATTGAATTACTTTATATATATGTTAATTCATATTTTAAAGCAGTGTAGGCTACTATACACGGTTCAGTTATGAGTCCAAATGCACACGCAAATGAACGCACAGCTGATCCTCACGTGGACTGATGTGCGCTTAAGTTTCACTTTTGTTTTCTCCTATTCGGCACTTTATATCAAAGGCAGCACATGGAGTACATGCTCTTTTTTGATGAATAACTTTACACTTTTATTCCACGGTTACCTGGACAGAGGAGAATTCTGGAGAACTTTAAGCAGACTCGTTTGGATACATCTTTACACACACGTGCTCCACGCCAGATATGTTTAGCAATGAGGAACATGATTTCGGAGGAGGGTCATATAATCTGTTTGGCTTAAATTTTACACGGGCACTGCAGGCTGTGACTGGATGTGGATTTATTATTACGCACTTTTGGCTTTGAGACACTGTAAAGGCCCCGCACTGGAGAATGGATGCTTTCAGGTGGATATAAGTTTCACGCCGTTTCTTTAGCTCTTCTGTTTTACCAGTAAGATGACACACTGCTTTGTTTGGGCACATGTAGGACATGCTGAACATGTTAAACATGAGCGCTGTTTGTGCAATACATTTGCGCAGAGCGCAGTCGAGCGCAGAGCGCAGTCGAGCGCAGAGCGCAGTCGAGCGCAGAGCGCAGTCATGTGAGCACCTGCACTTGCTGATAAATTGTTGCGGTGTATGTGTTGGCTCATTGCCGCAGGCATTTAACACCAGGAACCAAAAGTTGGCACCGAACAAACTTTTTTTTTTTTAGTACCAGTATTTTCTAGTACTTACCAGTACTTACCGGACCTTTTCAGTCCGTTCCAAATTGGAACTGAGTTTCGGTACCCAGCCCTACCTGCACAGTCTATAGGCCCGTGTGACTCCAGTTCTATGATGTACTGGCATTAAAATATTTGACATATGATGTGTAATGTGCAAGTGAAAGTCAGTTTCTTAACCTGTGGATGAGGTTCAAGGGAAGGGCTTAGGCTATATATTTTTAAAGCTCATATAAAGCCTACATTTCCTTTAACAGACAGAAAGTAAATCAGAAGTAACACAAAGTACTGTAGTCAAGTCATTTTATTTATATAGCACATTTAAAACAATTGTAGCAAGTTGCACAAAAGTGCTTTACAGCATTAAACACATCATAGTGAAAGAATAAAACAAATGTAAAATATTACATAAAAGAATGGCTTAATACACAAAGATAAAAGTCTAAAGTTGACAGCTTCAGAGCAGAGCTCATGGGCTGTTGAACGCCATCTTGAAAAAATGTGTTTTTAGGGTTTTAAAGTGAGGTAGGGAGGAGCACGATCGCAGATGAAGAAGGAGAGCATTCTAGTGCTTAGGGGCCACAACAGAGAACGCTCGGCCTCCCTTGGTTTAGAGGTGGGATGGTGGGACGGACAGTAGGTTGAGAGAGTTTGACCTGAGAGACCGAGGGGGAGTGTGCTTGGGTGGGTTAGGCTGGGTGTAATATGGTCTCTCTTTTTGGGCCCAGTGAGCAGTCTGGCAGCAGCATTTTGGACTAACTGTAACCTGTTGAGGGAGGATTGTGGGAGGCCTGAATATAGCGAGTTGCAGTAGTCCTGTCTATTGGTTACAAAAGCGTGTATGATTGTTTCAAAGTTACTGCGTGTTACGATTGGTTTTAATTTAGCGATTTGTTTTAGCTGAAAAAAGCTAGTTTAAACAACATTTGAGATTTTTTTCTCAAAGTTTAAAAGAAAGTCCATAAAAACACAACACACTCTAAAGGTTCTTTACATCTTTACATTGTGCAAATTTGTAGCAAGAGGCCCAAGGTCAGATGTGAGTGTGTCAGTGTAAGGTCCAAATAGAATAACTTCAGTCTTATTTTCATTTAGCTGGAGAAAATAAAAGGATATCCAGTGTAACAAGTAATGTAAGTCCATTACATATTTGGGACAATATTGCATTACATAATGTTACACTGCAAAAGGCATTGTACATTACAGTTTCAAATTAACTTGCCCATTGGTCCCAGTTGAGGACAGAGATGGAAAAAAAAAAAAAAAAAAAAATCCCTAAAATCCCTTAAAATTCACCCCACATGTTGCATCTGACACAAGGTGCTGTATATTAGTGCATGTTTGGAGATATTATCCCTATATGCTGAAAGTAAATGCAGCCAGTACTACACACACTACAGTGTTTCAAATGCTGTTTGCAACTGTTCCTTGGAAAGTGCAAGAGCCTCAGCTCTAAAATCAAATTTTCTGTGAGCAGTGAAAGTCTAACAGCATTTTTGTCACAGTGGCCCTTCTATAGGATGACAGCAGCCAGGGTTATAGATGTTGTGTCATATTTTCATAAATTCTATAGAAATAATTTGTACAAAAAAAAATCTATAATCACCTTAGTTCTAGTTTCTAATATCATGATAAAGATTGTGACACCTGTGGGTCTGACAACCTGAGGCACGTTGTATTTGAACTCTTAGATCTCTGAGTGGATACAAAAGAGAACAATTTAATGAAAAGACCAAAGACAGTCGCCTCTTTCATCTGGTATACATACAAGTTTGGACACACTTTTTCATTTAGGTTTTTTTTTTTTTTTTTCTTCCATATTTACACTGTGGACTGTAGTATGAAATGACTGAAAGTTATTTTATATATTTGAGATTCTATAAATAACCACCCTATAGAAAGGAAAAAGTATGACTACATGCCGCGCTCTCTCAATCCATTTAGTCATTGTGGTTGTGTTATTTTGGTGTCCATATGAAAAAAATGTTTTTATAGGCCTGTGCTAATGTTCAAAAACACTTTGTACATGTCAATAATCTTTTCAATAATGCCAGGTAAAACAAGGTCAGATGTGAAAAAGTGGACTGTAACACATATCTAAAAATATCTTCTACACTGAAATGTTCACTTTGAAAATTAAAAAAAAAAAACAATTCATAATCTACGCATTTTCAGTGTGCCTGAAATGTTTCACAAAATGCCCACTGAATTTGTCCATACAAATACAAATGCTTGCTGAAATTCTTCCGAAAGAATTCACCAGTCAAACGTTTGGACACACTATGAATGAACAGAACACTTTTTTAAGCCACCCTTTGCTTTGACCACTGCTTTGGACACTTGGCCTTCTTTGACTCTGACACAGCACACCTGTAAAGTGAAAACCACACTTCATTATGAAGATCATTTAGAGAAGGTCAGGGTTTACAGCGCTGGTGACAAAGCAAAAGGGTACTTTGAGGAATTTGAATATAAAATTTAAAATATTTAGAAAAGTTATTTCACTTTTATATATATATATATATATATATATATATATATATATATATATATATATATAATTCCATACATCTTGCCTTATGAATGCATATAAAATGTAGAAAAAAAAAAAAAAAAAAAAGATTGAGTAGTACATTGTTACGTGCCACGGCTGCTCTAGAAAGGTTTAGGCATGAACAATAACTTAAAGAAAAGCGTGTAAAAAAAAATCATATTTATTTTTACAAAAATATAGAAAGTGCAATGTAAACAAAATAAGTAAAAAATTACTACTACTACTACTACTACTACTACTACATTTTGAAGTATTCAGTTCAATGTAATGGTAAGATACAGTGCCAAAGTTGGTGTGCTACACTTTAACAGTAGTTGAAGTTAGTTTTATCTGCTTTACTGAAGGCCCAGAATAGACCAAGGTGAGGAGAGAAGCCACTTGGAGATAACGCGGATGAGCCTTGGAGAAGTCGAGTGAATGTAACTATCAGTTTGCTGTTGTTTTTTGTTAATAAGTGAATTAGCGGCGCTCGATCAGGTGCTGCATCAATAATTAAATTGTTAATTAAAAACACTGTGCTTCACTGAGCAATGAAGGAAAGTTAATAGGGATTAAAGAGAGAGTGCGGGGCTTTTCTGTTGTACAACTTGATCAATTAACCTGCAACAGCTGCTGGAGGAGAACCTGAAGTATTTAGAGGATTTTAAAGTATATGAGACAAGTCAGGTGTTAATAAGAAAGCATAAGGTGAATTAAATTATTTTTTAATTATTATTAGCATGATATTTAAACTTAATTCAATAAGTTATTTTTTGTATGTATTTTTTCCCACACCTGACCAAAAAAATAAATATGTGTGTCAATACAATGGATATATATATAGTAATAAGCTTAAAGGCCGTGTTTCAGGTTTTTTTGTTCATGTATTTGTGTAAAATATGTCTTGGCCCAGCACGTACTGTATAAGCAGCTCTCGAGTTCAGTCCAGTGTGCTGTTTGTGTGAAGTTATTATTGTCCCACAGTCAGGAAGTGCACTGTTAGCATGCTAGATGTTGTTAGCTTTACCGTGATGGCAAAACTCCGCTTTGAACTGGAAGTTGTGACAAGCAATTTAAAATAAATAAGGATGTTCTGAATGCATAAGGTAAGTGAAAATGAACTAGATGGGTTTTTTTTTTCTTTTTTTTCCGTGTTTTTAAAAAAGTAAAAAATCAGGTACAGTTGCTTTAACTAGAATTTCTGAGGTTGCTAAAATATACTTTTTGTGAATAAGGCAAACTGAATGTAGGACGGGGCATTTTTTCCTGAGAAAATTGTAATTTATCATAAAAGTGCTAAATCTAGTCTCTAAAATGTCTTGGTTGCAAATATTATATTATATGGTTGTAAATATTTTATCGGTTCTTTTGCCTTTTCATAGTTATATTTTTTAAAAATCAAATTAATATTCAAATTCCATAGTCCATATCTTACAAACAATGTCTATTACTGTGTTTCAGATGATATCACAGCATTTTATAATTCTGCAATTAATAGAATATTATTAAAACCCAGATTTCAGTTGTGATTTCTAGTGTTACTATTTTTGTTACTTCAGTTTGCACATGCTCAGTACAGCACCAGTTTTGAGAAATCAGGATACTGCGTCTGCATGGATATAACCAGGATACTGAAAAACCTGATCATAACTGGGATACTCGAGCGCATGTATACGCACTCACTAACAGAAATCATAGGGTTCAACATTTGTGAATTCACCTTTTGGATATTTCATGGCAACGTTCAGTGTAAACAAAAAGAAAAAACTGACTCTGGAGTATCACATCATCGCATTTTAAAATCTGAAAACCACAACATATTGCCTGGCGTATAATATCATCAAGGTTACTTCTTCAGGAGGTTTAGTGTAACTGGCCAGCATGTTTTTATTTTTATTTATCGTTTGTGGGAGTTAAGTGAGAGGTGAAGCCATCATTTCTGCGGTCACCCTTGTACAGAGCTGGAGGGCCATTCTGATGTGAGAACAGTTTATCAGGAGCCTGAGGGCCCCACTGTCCCCTAATACTACTGCTACTGCTTCTGCTGAATGCGAGAGTAACTTACAAACAAGATATGCAGCTATAATGTCTCCCTCCTCTTTATTCAATTTGCAAGCTGATAATATCAAACGTTATAGAGCCTTTAAAGTGTTTAGTAGTTAGCATAAAGAAAAAAATATATCTATAGGCTGAACTCGTTTGTTTTATAAGCAGCTTTTCTTATATGAACTGAAAGTGCAATAGAAATTATCTTATATTTTGCTGCTAATCTTCCACATACACGCTGTAATAATGTAGTCTGACTGATACACTGTGCATTATAGCTATATTGAAAGATAATTGTTTTCTTTTTGTGAGTTTGTGATAACTGCAAAAAAGGGTTAAAGTTTAAATCACTGAATACAGCATTTAAAGGTGCATTGTTTCACTTTTCTGGCGATGGTCCACCACATAAAATATGACATTAAAGCTGTATCTCCATGTGCTTTTATACTTGTTCTGATACAGATCAAAATCATTCTAAAACTATTTTCCAAGTAGTAAAACGTCACCTCAAACGCAACAACAATTTGGAAAGCCGTGAATTCACATGTAGACAGATGTTTTGCAGGAAGTAGCAGTCCATTGAAATAAAGTAAGCTGTCTGCACATGTTTGATCCAGGTTATGTAAAGTCTGCGGTGTGATACAGAGGGGCAGTGTTGACTTATTGTATTTGCTGAGGCCCTGATATTCTATGGAGTGATTAAGTAGACAGGGGCCCAGAGTGTGTGTGCACAGGTGTGGTATCAGTCACAGGAAATCACTGAGGTTTGGACTCTTAACACTGACAAAATGTGGACAAAAGGAATTAGCTCTTTTGAATCTACATAAAGTTTGTACTGGCGGCTGTTAAAACACATGCAAAAAAAAGTAAAATAAAATAAAAATATGCTTAGTTTTGTTATTTCACTTTAAAGCGTCCTGTTTTCTAAACTGTTGTTGTCTAATATGTCGTTTCCTCATCAAAATCATACCCAGAGTTGTGTTTTGTTTCATTCACACATGTTTAATACATCAATCCTGCATATTTAAGATTATTTTTTTAAGTTCTTCTCTCAAACTGAAAACACTCAGTTCCACCTTGTGATGTGGTAATACAGGAAGTGCTCCACTATGTTTATAAAGTATTTACACCTCCACTTGAATCATCTGATAATTTCAGACCTGGAATTGCAAATCTCTATTAAACAAGAGGTAAAAAGTACCTGTTCACAAAGTAGAACTGAGAATTTTGAGCTTTGGAGATGTAGACAGGCTAATAATAGAACCTCACAACAGTCAACTCTCTATAATAGGACCTTTAAAATGCTAAATAAATGCATTCTCCATGCAGATGTTATTACTTGTAGAGTCAGATCTGTGGAGAGGCGACACCACTCACAGTAAGAAAGCATGTTCAACTGTAACTGACTCATAATGCCGCACTCTGGGACATTCTCTAGCAAGGCAGTAACATGAGGTATGGGAAATGTAGTCTTTTACTTAACAATGCACTGTACAAATTGTACAGTCCACCACCTGCTTGTTTCCATGGAGACGCTTCTTCCTTCGCCTTGAAGATTCCACATTTAATCATTGCAACTTGTATTACTTTGAAAAACAAACTCTAATCTGATCTGAGAGGCATTACCCTGTCTCCATGGAGATTGATAAATTTAAAACCATACTGTGAAACATTCCAGAAAAGTTACATAGTGCTCCTTTACATATGCTTCACCTTAATAATAGCAAATTATTACAGTGTTTATCATATTATACAAGTCAAAGTTGAGTTCACTGAGTTATATTGGCTGAATTACTGACCCCTCCACTGTCCAAACTCCTTACATCTTGTTCTTGCTGGCGTCTTGATTCAGAGCCACCCTTTTGGCGATAGGCAGCACTTTTTCTGTTAAGCTTTGACAACTCTGCTCTTTGTGCTGACTCCAGAGGAAAATATAACATAAAACCTTTTTGGATTGTGAACAAAAGTTTGACACGCATTTTTCAAAATTACACTTTTTTTTTTTTTCCTTTTTCTCGTGGGTTCATGTGAGGTGGGATTTTCGGGTCAGTTTGTTGAGTTTTTCTACAGGATACTGAAATGGAATGAATGCTGGTGACATAATCCATTCTCACATCGTCCACTTCTTTGCACAACAATGTTATCTAACCTTGACTACTGTGAGTGAACAAGTGCAAATCTGTAGCTATAATCTCTCTCTCACCTCCTCTTTTTCTTTCCTCTTCTCTATCTATCTCCTGTATGTCTCTCTCTCTCTCTTCTCCCCTCCTCTCACTCCATATTTTTCTCTCCCACTCATCTCCTTATCCTTTTTCTCTGACACACTCTCTCTTCTTCTTAATCCACTCCCCTCTCTCTCACTTCCTCTCTCCTCCCCACCCTTGCTTTCCCCTTTTCCTCTTTTTCTATCCTCCTCTCTCTCTCTCTTTCTCTCTCTCATCCTCTCTCCCTTTCTTTCTCTCTCTCTCTCTCGTCACGTTCCTACCTTTCCCTGCCCCCTGTGACTTAATCCTCCTTGTTCCTCCAGATTAAACAAAGGATGACGAGCGAGCTGGGGAGTTTAGAAATGGCAAAACTGATGTAGTCCATACAGATTACTTTATTTTATTTTTTTCGGAAACAAAACTGAACATGTTAAATGTGAGTGAGTTTCAGGAAGAGTGCAGAGTTAAAGGTGCACCATGTAACTTTTCTATCATCTTGTTTCCATGGGGATTGTACTGCTACGACTGAATGGCACTGTATGGCATTTAACATATTTATCTTCATAGAGACAAGCCATCGGGACATGGTACAGGTCAGATCTGTGGAGAGGAAACCCCACTCACACAGTATGTATGTTTTTCAAGCAATAACAATAAAATAAAAACACCTGTTATTGAATACATGCACGATAAAGTTTAAAGCCATACTGTGGGACATTACAAGGAATAAAAAAAGTTACAAAGTGCACCTTTATTATTAGAACATTATGCAAACTGAAGTTGAGATAACTGAAATAATCTTATAAACACATTTGAAAAGAATTCAACCCTCCACCACAGCAGTAAAACCTTTTTTTTTTTTTTTTTTAAATCTCATCCTTATTTGCTTATTTTTTGCTTTTCCACTTTCAAGGCACTAAAAGGACTTTACATCAAGGAACTACTCACCCATTCACACACACATTCGCAAACCAATGTACGCAGACACTGAGGGCGTGGTGGGTTAAGTGTCTTGCCCGAGGACACAACAACAGCATTCATCTGTGGCAGCTAGAATCGCACCGCCAATCTGACCGCTCAAACAATGACGTTTATGTCACGTGTTGGATTTGAACCGCCAATCTTTGGATCAGAAGACAAACACACCAACTGAGCTACTGTCGCCCCCGTATTCCTATTCATTTTTTTATTTTACATTAATTTTCACACCTAAAAATCACCAACTATGTCACTGCTACTTAAAACGAGATTGTAGCGGTCTAGGGCAGAGTTGGCGGTGTTGAGTTCAAGGACAGTGCATCCCTGGTTTACTGTTTATCGATGCCTGTAGGCAGGGTCACGCAGGTCATTGATAAGTTAGCTCCATGTCCACAGATTCTGCTTCTTCCTCTCCAAGATCAGATGTAGCTGTAGGACATGTCTGAGGCTAAATACGACCAGCAAGAATATGGAAAATATACTCCAGTGTTAGCCCAATATCAAATGCTAATGTCCTGTTGAAAATTACATGTGATATCGACAGCAATTTATATTCATCAGCAATTTATTAGGGATGGGCCAATATGGATTTTTTCTTTTTTTTCGATACTAATGTTTGTTCTGCAGCTGAGGCTGATAAAGGTTATTTAGTGATACCGATATTTAGCTTTTAAAATCCATAGCAAAGCCCACAAATTTATCTGTTTTACATAATAAAGGACTTTTCAATACTAGAATCACTAGAATCATTTGGATAATTTCAGCCCTGCACTGCCAATCTCTGCTGAACTAAAGGTATCTGTTAACTTGAAATCTACTAGTAAATGACATCACAAAACAGAACAGAGCATTTTGAGCTTTGAAAATGTAGACATAATAAAGGGTTACTTAAATGTGTGTATGAAACAAAACACAACTCTGGTTATGTTTTTTAGGAGATAACAACATTAAAGCTCACAAGAATCAATTTTGTGTAATATTTTAAAGTACACTATAAAACATTATTCATGTACATGTTATTCTCAGGAATGTTCCATAGTATGGCATTAAATGTATCCATCTATACTGAGAGGAGCAGGTGGCGTCACAAACGAATTTGTCTTAATTGGAAGTAAAGATCACAAATTTATAACATCATATAACGCTCTTCCATTTCCATTTTGATAGATTAGTTTTATTGGTATTGAATTACCAGCCAATACCCATATCAACAAATCAATATCGTTCTTGACCAGTATAGACGCTATCAGTTCCATCTCTACAATTCACCATCTCTGATTATTATAGTAGAACTCAATCTATGTAAAACAAACATTTTCTTTACACCTTACGGCCCTTACTGGCCCAAAATAGAGCATTTCATTATTAGTGCCCCAGTCTTGAGCAAGGCATTTTCTTACAATCACAGTTAAGTTATGGAGAACATTATTTATTGAACCCTAAGTATGCATTCATGGATGGAGTATCTCGCACAAGGACACAACAACAGTTTACAAGTAGGATATATTGAACTACTAATCACTTGGTTAGAGGGCAAACATCTAAGCTAGCAAAACAATATCTTCTCAATTCTTCTGACAAAAAGTTAAGAATACATCCATCCATTTTCTTCTGCTTATCCGGGGCCGGGTCGCAGGGGCAACAGTCTAAGCAGGGACTCCCAGACTTCCTTCACTCCAGACACTTCCTCCAGCTCCTCCAGGGGACCTCAAGGCGTTCCCAGGCCAGCCGAGAGACACCTCCAGGGTGTCCTGGGTCTTCCCCGGGCCTCCTCCCGGTGGGACATGCCCAGAACACCTCCCGAGGGAGGAGTCAAGCCATCTGGAATAGATGCCTGAGCCACCTCAGCCGGCTCCTCTCGACGTGGAAGAGCAGCAGCTCTACTCCAAACTTCTCCTGTCTGACTGAGCTCCTCACCCTATCTCTAAGGGTGTGCCCAGCCGCTCTGCGGATCAAACTCATTTCGGCCACTTGTATCCGCAATCTTGTCCTTTCGGTCATTACCCAAAGCTCATGACCATAGGTGAGGGTAGGAATGTAGATTGACCGGTAAATCGAGAGCTTTGCTTTTTGGCTCAGCTCCCTCTTCACCATAACGGTCCGGTACAGCGACCACATCACTGCCGACGCTGCACCGATCCGCCTGTCAATCTCATGCTCCATCCTCCCCTCACTCGTGAACAAGACCCTGAGATACTTGAACTCCTCCACTTGAGGCAGGGACTCTCCACCCACCCGGAGAGGGCAAGCCACCTTTTTCCAGTCAAGAACCATGGCCTCAGATGTGAAGGAGCTGATCCTCATTCCAGCCGCTTCACACTCAGCTGCAAACCGCCCCAGTGCACGTTGGAGGTCCTGGTCCGATAAAGCCATCAGGACAACATCATCTGCAAACAGCAGAGATGAGATCCTGTGGTCCCCAAACCGGATCCCCTCCAGCCCTTGACTGCGCCTAGAAATTCTGTCCATAAATACAATGAACAGAATCAGTGACAAAGGGCAGCCGTGGCAGAGTCCAACATGCACCGGAAACAGGTCTGACTTACTGCCGGCAATGCGAACACAACTACTGCTCCGGTCATACAGGGACCGGACAGCCTAACCAGACTAACCCTAACCCTTACAAGACATTTTGGGTTAACCTAGTAAAAAAATAGGACATACCCTGTCTGCAAACCAAACCCAGTATCTTCCAGCTGTGAGGCGAGTGTCATACCCACTGCTCCACCATGCTTTGCACAGGACATTATTAGTATTCAGTGATTCAGTGTAGTCTCTGGGTTCACTTGGCTGCCTGTCTCTCCATATGACCAGAGTGTATTTATGCGAGGAGGTCTTGGCTCATGTCTGTACACTGCATGTTCCTGTGACAGTGAAAATGCCTTACCACTCTGTTCACATCCATAAACATGAGAGCGGCCAACAGATCACAGTCCCTACCACACAAAATATAGCCTTTCCTATGCAGACATGTCTACTGCAAAATGGTAAAAAGCATTGTGTCATTTCCAACTTCATAACTTGCACCAATGTGTTTTTCAAAGGATTGAAAATCAGATAATCATCAACGAAGCTGTAATGTAATGTCAATAAGTTTTGCAGAGTACAAAAAGTGCTCCACTGTGTTTTCAAACTCCACACACCTTCACTGGAATCATCTGGATAATTTCAGCCCTGCAACTGCCAATCTCTACTGAACAAAGGATTACTCAAACATGTGTGGATGAAACAAAACAAAACTGCAGGTATGTTTTTGATGAGATAACAAAATTTGAACAAGGCTTAGAGCTCAAGAGAGAATTTCAGCTCTCTGTCTTTAGCGTGACATATTAATTAATTGTACTCAAGTCAACAAAAGTAGCTATTCGTCCATTTGAGAGATTTAACTTAGAGTATTTTAAAAACTTTGAGAACTTTGAACATATTTACAAGTCTTCTTAGTAATTCAAGGACACTTGTTATACAAATTACATACACTTCACATTTATATTTTCAATGGAGAGACATATGGCCAGGGAAAATGGTGTTCTCCATAGGTCTCCGAGTGGAACTGAGTTTTCTATAAAAATGAACTCTCCTGGAGCGTCCTTCCCACCAGCATCTGCTTAGCGGCATTAGCTGAAACTTGAGGTGACTAGAGCACAGAGACGGAGAGGAGGAGAGGAAGAGGAGGAGGAGAGAGGAGGAGAGAGAGAGAGAGAGAGGGGGGCGTGGAGGGCGCAAAGGTCCAGTCCTGTTCCGAACAATAGACCCATTCATCCCTCCATTCCCAGGCCTCACTCATCACGCCTTTGCTTTTCGTTTCTATCGCTCTCTCCTCTTCTTTTTTAGCCTTTTCCTAACCCCTTTTCTTTAATATCGAAACCGTGGACACTTCAAATGCGGATGAATAGATGTGTGTGTTAATTAGCAGTACAGTCACGTTGCCAGTTGGATCATACTTTGTCTTTGATTAGAGTTTTTTTTTTTCTTTTTTTTTCACGTTATCGCTGATCCTGCCATTTCCTGTTCAGGTAGCAGGTTTCAGCCGTGCACAAAGGAGCGATTGTGCGGAGCGTGTGCGCGTGTGTTTTTGTGTGTGTGCTTGTGTGTGTGTGACTGTCTGTGTTATGGGGAATCAAAAGATAAATTTGTGGTATGCATGTTTCTGTCCATAGGATAACATGGGCTGAGAAGATGAGTGGACATGCAGTGATTGTTGGTGGTAGTGTGATGGTGTAACAGGAGGCATGTTACATTACAGAAAAATGCACAGAAGTGAGGAAATAGAATTTGACATTTAGTCACATACAAAGAAAATAAATAAAGTGCAAAAAAAAGATATTCCAGGCTCCGACTTCCGACTCCAGGTAGAGGTCTTCAGGAAGCCCACACACACTGACCAATACCTGCTTTTTGATTCACACCACCCACTGCAGCACAAACTTGGAGTCATTCGGACATTACAACACAGGGCCCAAGTGGTTCTTACAAGCACAGAGGGAAAGGAGAAAGAAGAACAACACGTGGAGAAAGCCCTCTCCGTTTGTGGATATCCTAAATGGGCTTTCAATAAAATGAAGAGAGCAAAGAAACAGGACAACAGAGAACCAGAGCCCAGGAGAAAGGGTGTAACTATTCCTTAACTGGCTGGCGTTTCCGAAAAACTACAGAGGATCTTCAGACAACATGAAATCCCAGTCTATTTCAAACCCACAAACACTTTAAGACAAAAACTGGTCCACCCAAAGGACAAAACACCGAGCCACAAACAAAGCAATGTGGTCTACACCATTCAGTGTAGTGAAGACTGCAGTGAGCGCTACATTGGAGAAACAAAACAGCCACTTCACAAGAGGATGTACCAACACAGATGAAAGAGCCAGAGTGGCCCTCAGTCTGCCATACATCTCCACCTAAAAGCCACAGGCCACTCCTTTGAGGACAGCGAGGTCCAGATCTTGGCCAGAGAAAAGAACTGGTTTGAGAGGGGAGTTAAAGAGGCTATTTTTGTCAAGAAAGAGAATCCTTCCTTGAACAGAAATGGAGGTCTCAGACATCATTTGTCTCCCATTTCTAACTCTATCCTCAAACCTAAATCAACACAAAGAAAACAATAGTGCTAGCCAGGTCAGGTCCAGAGGTGTGAAAACACCCATTATGGCCTGGAATGGTTATGCTAACTACTCCCCCACTCCCACTCCATATTGAATAGGCCCACCTAACTAACAGAAACTGTAAACACTCTATATTGAATAAACCCACCTACCTAACAGAAACTGTAAACAAATATGTGTTGTCTCAGAGTAATTTCATTGTAGTTAGCTCCTCCCTTCAGGCAGATATAAGGCAGTGTCCACCAGCGTCTGACCAGAACTGCAGAAGCAGCTTGGATGAGCTGCGAAACGTATTCGACCAAATAAACTTTTGTCCAACTGACAAATTGAATTTCTCCTTTTGCCATATATTTTCTTTAATTAATTTCTTTTGAGTAATCCAAAAGTTACCATCTGTAATTAGACTGGCCGACCTGCCTATGTTGTATTCTCACATGACACAACAAGATGCTGTGTACGTTACTGCTGTCTGATAGTATGCCAGTTTGGCCTGACAGAAGACGACGGGAGAACACAGGTGAACTTGAACAAAGGCCATATGGGGTGGGAAAAGAAAAAAAACAAAAACGAATAAACTTACAGAAGGTAGCGTTCAGATCCTCTTTTGCAATTTCAACACTGCTCGGTAATTTAAAACTGCCAGCAATTTTAAGAATTATTGTTATTGGCAATAATTTTGGCCATGACAAACTAAACTCACATATGCGCCGCAAGGGCTAGTGAGCTGAATGTCTCTGCCTACTCTCTCCCCTAATTCTGTTTAAAATTATAGTCAATAAAAACACATGGTCCAGAATTTAGAAGAAAAATGTGACCACAATTGTTATGCTGTTGTTAGTTTAGATTTTGTCATTATTAGTTTAGACTTTCTCATTATTAGTTCAGACTTTCTCATTATGAGGTTTGATTGAGGTCTCTTTTTGAGTACTTGTATTAATAAATCATTAGGCAGCACATGTGGTCAGTTAACCTCCTTGTCAAAGCCTGATCTTGTCAGATCTCTGAAGCTGGCAAGCAGTGACAAAAACCACTGTTGTGTCCTTAGTCAAGACACTTCAGCCACCTTGCCTAGTACGATTGTGGTGTGTGAATGATTGGTGGTGGTCAGAGGGGCCAATGGAACAGATTGGCAGCCTTGCTCCAGTCAGTGTTCCCCAGGGCAGCTGAGGCTACAATAGTACCTTACCACCACCGAGTGTGGAATGAATGAATAATGCTCTGTAAAGCATCTCGAGTGTCCCAAAAAGCACAACAGAAATGCATTATTAGCAGTAGTAGCATTAGTATTAGCATTAGTATTAGTATTATAACAGTGAATTTACAATATTTATTGCAGTCCCAACCTATTAATACTGAAGGTGAAACGCCAACTACCCATGCGTCCAAAAGCCCATGACAGATCACCAGTGTTTGGGAGCTGATCCAGTCCTGTGGTGCGCTGGCATTTGAACTCATAATGACTATTGGGCACAGCCTTCTCTATTATCAGATAAATGGGATTATTGTGGTGAGATTACATTATGAGCGGCCCAAACAGATGCTGAGCAGAGCTGGAGATCTCCGGTCACAGTAACCAGAGCGCAGAGCACACAATGAACAAATGTGTGCGGCGAATGGACCAAAATGACAGTGTTTGAGAGAAGGTCATAGCAGGAAAGAAGAGCTCTACACACAGACATAGAGCGGAGCGGAGGGCACGGATCTGTCCTCTTCAGACAACACTAGTATTAATCAAATGGACAAGAGGAGGTACGATGTGTGGGATCAGTTCATTATTGTGGATTTTTGTGTATTGTTGGTATTTACACACAGAAATATTTGTCTTTATAATAGTATTTTAACTGTTTACAGTAGTTTTACAGATATTATACTTTTACTCCTACTTCTAATACAGCTAGGTCATTCTAAAGCTATTCAGGAAAGTTTCATTTTTGTACTTTTTTTTTTTTTAGTATTGATCTAGTTTCAGTACTAGTTGTAGTATCGATTAGAACTTGATTTTCAAAGATTGTAAACAAAATATTGTACATTTTACTTCAGCCCAAACCCTTTTGGTCATGTCATGATCCAAATAGAGTTGTAGTCTATACCCTTGTTGTGCTGCAAATTACCAAATAAACCACTACTATAATATTAAATGACTTGAACATTTGTGTTTCTTGCATCTTTCCTGCAGATTTTTTTTCATTGTCAATCCTATGCTCAATAATGTAAGTTTTGCATGACCATTTGATTCAAACTGACAGAAGCTGCTCAGTCACAAACTTATCCAGAAGTACTGATTAAGTTTGGTGGTATCTGTAAAAGAAACATTTAAAAATAAAGGTGTAAAATAGCATGCAAAAGACTGGGCTGGGCTTTATTATTCATCTGTTTGAAATTCCCTTTACTTTTATGCTCCAGCCATCAGTGTCTGTGTAAGAGTGTGCACAGGGAGCGTTCTATTATTATCATAAAGACTATTGCTTGCAGGCTAAAATGAACCATTTGCATATGTTGGCCAATCCCAGGTGGAATACCTCGCTAATGTGTGAAACAACTCTTTTACAGAAGCAAAACGCACTCACAATTCGATTTAGAGACGTGCCTGTGTGTTTTTTTTTTTACTCTTGGAAGTGTAATATACATTTAAACTCTGAGTAACCTCGCCGGGCGCCGTCATACAAACAGCTGGCACAATCAAGAGGAATATGTGAGAAAAAAAATATAATCTATTTTGAGATGTGCACGTCCTGACAGAGCTGCGGTTTTCATTATTCCCTTATTACGATGTGATCAGAGGCAAAGCAGTTTTATACATGTGTGTGTATTTACTCTTGAAGTGTTGTTTGGTCTATCTGATGTAAACTACAGCTGACAACTTGTCATGGGTTTCAGAATTATCAAAAATTAGGACCGTTGCCATAGTGATTAACAATTTAAAACAAAATATTATATTTTGACATATCAAAATGTTGAATGAAACAGGAAGCTGAAACCCATGAACATTTTTTGTTTGCTTGTTTTAGAGGTGGTTGATTTGACCATACAGGCAAATCAATTATTTATAAAAAACTATATATATATATATTGTATATTTATGATTTGGATTGAGTGGCGACACAACATAGTATTTTCACCCTAATGTTAAACTTTTTTTTTTTTTTTACAATTTTATGATTCTCAAATCTAAACTCATTACCTATTTTGACACTGTAGTGTAAAATGTATACCATTTCACAAACACATAACTGCATGGGACACTAGTTGAATTGCCATAGTCAACCTCAGAAATTCTTGGTTGACTAACAACATGTCCTGCTGATCAGTGGACTAAAAAGGGGTGTGGCAAAAACTCTCAAAACTATTAATAGCTCTAATACACTGTGTGCACAATTATTAGGCAACTGGGTATTTTGACCATACCATGATTTTATGCATATTCTCCAACTCTAAGATGTATAAACTTGAATTCTTATTGGATGTAAGCATATCAGGTTATGTGTATTTGTCTAACAAGGGAGGGTTTTGTTGTAAATAGTCAACAGTGTCACAAGAAACGTGCTGAGAAAAAAAGACACAAATTAACTAAGAGATTTGAGCTACCAGGGACTCATTATCCTCCAGCTCTGTCATATTCCAGAACTGAAACCTACGTGGAGAGCCCAGAAGTACAAGGTGTTCAGTGCTCAGAGACATGGCCAAGGTAAGGAAGACTGAAACCCGACCACCACTGAACAAGAAACATAAGCTGAAAACGAAAAACATCTGAACACAGATTTTTCAAAGGTTTTATGGACTGATGAGATGAGAGTGACTCTTGATGGACCAGATGGATGGGTCCGTGGCTGAATCAGTAATGGGCACAGAGCTCCACTTCAACTCAGAAGTCAGCGAGGTGGAGGTGGGCTACTGGTATGGGCTGGTATTATTAAAGATGATCTTGTTGGACTTTGTTGGACCTACTGCCGGTTTTTAGAAGGTTAGGGTTAGTGTTACACTTGCTTCAAGCAGTGGTAGAGGAAAAAGTCTGCATCTTTCAAGAGGACCATGATTTTTATGCAGGACAATCCTCCATCGCTTGCATCAAAGTACTTCACTCCGTGGCTAGCCACTAAAGGCCTTAAAAATGAAAAAATAATGACATGGCCCCCTTCCCCACCTGACCTAAAGTCTATTGAAAACTTGTGGGCTCTTCTTAAACGGGAGATTTGAGGTGAAGGAAAACAGTAGAACTTTCTAAACAGTGTCTGGGAGGCTGTAGTTGCTGCTGCTATCAACAGATCAAGAAACTGCCAGACTCCATGAATGGAAGGTTTAGGGCCATGAGGTCTGAACTTTAAGAAGAAGACTTTACCTCTTCAAGACAATAAAGATACAATAAAAATACTATATTACGCAAAATTTACTCTTATCTGCTTTAAGCTTTAATGTTAGAATGTTGTTGCCTTGAATTGTATTTTGTTTCATTCACACATGTTTGAGTAATCCTTTATCTTAAGTCTGTCTACATCTCAAAATGCTCTGTTCCACTTTGTGTTCCACTTTTACCTTTAAGTAGAGATTGGCAGTTCCAGGGCTGAAATTATCTAAATGATTTTAGTGAAAGTCAATGGAGTTTAAAAACACAGTGGAGCACTTCCTGTATCACCACATGACATCATAAGGTGTGTTTTCCTTTTGAGAGAAGAACATGTATGAATGAAACAAAACACAACCCCAGGTATGTTTGTTATGACGAAACAACATTATAACACAGATCAGAAAAAGCCATAGGCCCTTTAATTATGAAGTCGTAATTGTAATCCAAGAAAATCATCAGATACATTTTTGGTATACGACTAATCCCTAACTAGAAGAAAGACAAACCTTGCCCTTCCATTGAGTTTTGTTCTCTTTTGGGCTTGTGTCTGTGAACTGGTGTGAACAGAGGCACTTTGATGAGCCCAAATGATGAATAATAAATAGTTCTCTTGTATTTGTTCTTTGCTTTTGTCTGCGGCTCCGATCACACACAGAGCAGCAGGCCGAAGATCTGAGCCTGCTCCCTGCTGCAATCACACCATTTTACTTCACCGGGACACTGTAGATTATCACTGTTCACAAGATAAATGCCAAAGACTTTTGAAAATATATTTATCCTTTATTTTTTATTTTTTTAGTGGCAAATTAAAGGTGCATTTTGTAACTTTTCTGGTGAAGGGAACACCACCTGCTTTTTTCCATGGGGATGTTATTGCTTTGTCTGGAATGTTTCACAGTATGACGTTAAACCTTTCTATCGTCACGGAGACTAAAGCAGGTCAAGTTACAAGCCAGATCTGTGGAGACGCAACCCTGCTCACAGTCAGAATACCTGTTTTTCTAGGTGTTTTTGAGCAATTAAACCATCTGTAATTGAATCCATGTAAGGTAGATCTGTTAAATGTCATATTGTGGAACATTCCAAGTAGAGCAATGACATTTCCATAGAAAAGGTTACACAGTGCGCCTCTAAGCAGACATCAAAAGCAGAACATCGGTAGAAAAGTAGCCACGACTTATTTTAGAAAACCAGTCTGGTTGTTAAAGTGTGTGTGTTTATTTTACGTTTTCTCACTCTGACGTAGAACCATGACTTTTAAATGCAGTTGTTTGCACATGGTTCTCATCCAACCAACGTTTAAGAACTTTTGTATTGATGTTATCAGCTGATGTCATCAACATTCCCTGTGGGGGTGAAGCTAACTGAAAGCACTACTCTGTTAGAATCTTTGTTCCTCAAGTTAGTATAGACTTTAATCTGAGCACAAAGAATTACAATCACAAGTTAACATCAGTCAACAGTTTTTTAATTAATCACTCTCACCTTTTGGTTGAAAATCAAACATTTAAACAGGACCATGAACGCTCGTATTGATGAAAGGCTCCTGGAAATTTCTTGTTTAAATCTGCTTTGTGTTTTATCTTATTTTTTCAGACAATCTTTAAAAATATGTGCATTGTGTCATACATGATGTCACTGCAAAGTATCAACAATTCTTTTCCAAATATTTCATTATTATGTAAGTTGCCATCTTTGTTGTGATATAAGCCAAATCATGTATTTCATGTATTTGACAGCGCATCCAAAAGGGATTAATTGGATATTACAGTTAAAATGAATATTCCTTCATCAGACCTGTAGATTATCTAGGCCTTGTTTCATGATCCGAGGGGAGACCTGCAGTCATTTAGTGTGGGAATTCTCAGTGTGAACAAGATCCTGTCTAAGCATGTTACGTTTTCTGTGTCAAAGTTTGTCTCAGATCCAGCTGTACAAAGGTTACAGTATTGTTAGCATGTTGACAGTTTATGTAATATTATTTTCTGTCTTTGTTCCATTATAATCACTTCAATTTGATTAAAGATACACTATGCAACTTTTCTGGCAGAGGGTCCGCTATGTTTTCGTCTCCATGGAGATGTTTTTGCTTGACCTGATATGATCTTTATATTTAATTTATTCAGTTGACACAAAACATGCATTCTTACTGTGAGTGGGGTTGCCTTTCCATAGATCTGTCCTGGTATTACCTTCTTGGTTCCATAGAAATACAAAGAAAAGTTTCATATTTTTCAAGTTGGAATAAATAAATTAAAGGGCCTGTACCCATTTTCCCCCATGTATTTGCGCAAAATGTGTCTTTCCCCTGGTACAGATATACTGTATTCACCTTTTGAGGTCAAAATAAGTCCACTGTCTACTGTCTAACTGGTGCCCGATAATCAGGAAGTGCATGTTAGCATCCTATAGTTGTTGTTAGCTTTTCCAAACTTCTGTTCTGTATATTTTTTAAGATAATAAAAAAAATCATGAAAAGCGCCTTTAATTTACCGGCACAAATAGAAGTTTTATATCAATCTGAGCTCCATAACTTCACAATTGTCTTTCCCCATTGTTTACTCCGTCCAATCAAATGAACCCTAAATAGCCATCAGCACCTTCCAGGATAATTTAAACTGCAAACTGTTTTCTGGTGTCTCCTGTTACGTCCCCTCTCTCCTCTCTCCCTCCATCTCTATCTCCATGGCGTGTTTATTGGCTGTAGTTTAATTGTTTTTATTCATTTGTTCTAATGGCAGCCTGACTGTAAACACTGCTCTAAACTAGCTCCAATAAAGTGGCTAATTGGAGCAGCTGTTGGTTCATCTGGAGCACGGCTGTAGCCTGTCTGAGTGTGTGCTATAGGCGGACATTTAAATACACGTTATAATGAAGTGTGTAAGCAACTCTGTCTGTATGTTTTACAATGCACCAGGTCTGCCAGGTCATACAGTAATGAGATGGAAAACAGCGATATTAATTGCTATTTCTCTACAATAATACACTTTGAATAACTGTATACGGAGATGGATTCATTATTGTGTTAACTGAAAGATTTCGTAGGTATTTTTTCTGGTGCAGGGCATGTCATGTGCTTCTTGTGTCTATGGAGAGATTGCGTCACCTGGAATGTTCCCAGTAGGGTATCAAACTTAAAGTGGGACTAAACTAAACGATAGAGCTGATAAACTTTAGTGTTAATTCCACTTTAACTATTGCCATAGATACATAGATGCAGGTGAACCAGGATCAATTTCCTGGTCAAATCTGTACAAAGAAGTATGAATGCTGATTTTGCACAACAAGATGGATTCTCGTGATATTTGTGAGTTCACAACCTCACAAGAATCCATCCAGCCAAGAGCCCAAAGTGGACCAAAACAAACATGGCGACGATGATAGACTTACTTCAACCTAGCAGTCGTCAGTCGTCAGTCATCATTTTGCATTTTTTTCATTTTAATGCCCATCAGCATTATGATTGAGTGGCACTGAATGGCACAACTACAGTGGAGGAAATAAAAGGAAGGAAATAAGTATTTGAACCCTTGCTGATTTTATAGGTTTGCTAATTTTGTAAGTTTGCCCACTGACAAAGGAATCAACAGTCTATATAATGTTAATGGTAGACTGAGAACGAATATCAAAAAGAAAATCCAGAAAATCACATTATAGAAAACATATTAATTGATTTGCATTTCATTGTGTGAAATAAGTATTTGATCCCCTACCAACCATTAAGAGTTCTGGCTCCTACAAACCATTTAGACACATCTATAAATAATCCACTCGTCACCTGAATTAGACTCCTGTTTTAACTATTCACCTGTATAAAAAAAAAAAACCCTGTCCACAGAATCAGTCAATCAGTCAGACTCCAAACTCTCCAACATGGGAAAGACCAAACAGCTGTCAGAGGAGCTTGCAAACATTAAAATTATACACTGTTCATTTCTTTGTCAGTATAGAAACTTACAAAATCTGCAAGGGATCAAATACTTATTTCCTCCACTGTATGGGCAGCACAACAGACTAAATGTGCTTCTTTTTTTTTTTTGGCCTGATTTTTTTAGCCTGTTAGCTAACAAAAGATAAAGGACACTTCAACTTGACCCACAACAATTAATCTCTCACAGTCTCAGAAACATGTGATTTAAGGAGAGAAAGGTTCAGTTCAACTGTGTCTGATCCAAAGTCTGTATCAGTAATAAATATGCCAGTTTTCCTTAGTGTCCCTGTTGTTTAGCTGTTAACTGGTTTTCTACTACTGTTTTGTTTTTTGTTTTTTTTGTTGTTTTAGATGTCAGGTACAAAATATTTAGCAAAGATGTGTTTTAAGATGCGTTTTGAGCTTTTACAGAACACTTTGTCACTACAAAGCTATTGACACTCTCACAATGTTCATTCTCATTCTCAAAAATGGGAATCTTGGGATGTTATCTGCATAATCTCTATTAAATCCTTATAATCCGTGAGAATTTCTGAAACCTATTCTCTTGCGCTCGTTTTTGTGGTCCGTGCATAATGTGGCTTTGAGTCCTTTTTCGGAAACAGCTTTTTCTCAAGAGCCGTCTTCCCAAACACTTGACTGGAACAGAAATTGGCAATTCACTTCTTTACTTGTTCATTTTTTTCAGTTTTTTTCTCATGCACTTGTTCAAATCGATCGCAATCACTTGTTCACCGCACGTGTTCAAATTGCACAGCCTATTTTTCCTTCTCTCTCTCTCTCTGTCTCTGACTGTGACAACCATCGCCCAATCAAGGCAAATTGGTGCTAATCTTCTCAGTCTAAAGCAGGAGAATTCTGCAGAGTGCAGCACAAAGAAGGATTTCAATAAGCAGGAAAAAATATGAGCGGAGAAAGGAATCCATGATGGAGGTAACAGCTACAGTTATAGGGAGACACTGCAGGTGAATAGGAAAAAAATCTTAAATTAGAGATATTGATTTGAAACTTGTTGACTTACAAAAATGTTACAAAAATAAATAAATAAGTGTATGAATGGCCCAAATCTGAAAAATAGACAGAGCTAGGTTTAAATGTCTTGCATTTTGTTGACATTAGATACAAATTTGACAAATAATTCAATTTTTTTAATGTTAATAAATCAGGCTTGAAGTTATATATCAACAAATCCTTCTGGATGATATGTCAAAATATTATTAAAGACTGGATAGTAAAGTTTGGTGTGTGTAGGTGCTACTTTAAGGGATGATCCTTATATCGCTATGGAGGGAAATGCATTTTGAGAATTTACAAAAAAAAACATAACAATATAGCTGCAAGTTGATTAAATGAAACATCTTTTGGTGCAGATTGGACAATTTTGTTGTTTCCACATGAAAGCTTGTATGTTAAAGAAGCCTGTATCTGTTATATAGTTATAATCTATGACACCCGTGGATCATTATGTTACAGCTTGGACATTTTAAATTGCAACACTGATCTAAAACAACTGAATAAAAGCAACAAGTCTGCTGACATCTGAGTTAGAAAACTGTGGTGTCATCACATAGCTACATATCACGCTATGCGAGTAGCAGTTTGTTTTTTTTTATTTGTGCAAAAATGGCTATGTGACATTGTCCAGTCCTACATGTATCTCAGATGAAGAAAATAAAATTGGAGAATGGAGTAAGTACAGACCGGCGGGCGTGTACCGGTGGTGGTGAAAATGGGACTTGATCAGTATAAAAAGTACACTCAGAGTATAAAAAGATTACTCAAGCATGCATCACTCCAAGTACAACTTCAGTAAATGGGAAGAGGAATAACCATAACATGTTTAAAAGCTCTGAAAAAGTAGATTTTTCTACTAATAGGTCTGATTTAAGAGACCAAACTGACCAACAAACACAAAATTGAGAAAATAAAGTTTTGCCTGTTGTGTCTCCCATTAAAGATGGAGGGAGAGGGCGACTTACCGATACGTTCAAGACTTTAGCTGAAGATCTGGTTGGGTCTGGTGAAAAGTTTAGTCATCTTCGTTTTGGATTTCACAACTAGAAAAAAACAAAACAAAGACAAATATGATTGGACCGGGAACAGGACACAATGAGAAGAATCATCTACATCAACAGTCAAATGGCATTTTTCTCTGACCTGTATTGCAATTACACTATTTTCAAATCAGGATTCTGTTCATGGTGTACTTTTTAAACACACCCGGGAGCATTAACATTTGAGAAAGACAATATTACATGTTTTATTTAAATGCTTGTCTACCTAAAACTCAGGGTTAAATACTTGCAAAGGAAGTAAGCACTTGTTGATCACTGTATGAACATCACAATATGGAAATTTCTACTAATATGATGCAACATTTTACTATGATTTTGATACTGAGGTATAGACGTGATACTCAATACTGATCCAGATACAATGATAATAAAAAAAAGCTATTCTTTAGACAACAGAATGTGATTTTCAGCATTAATCATCATCATAGTACTTTCTTTTATATTACTATGTGGCCTTACATCTGTGTATGCTAGTCTATGTGCTCTTCTACATTTCAAACTAAATTCACTCTATACAGCTCAAGATCACTCAAAAGCTATTCAGGAAAGCTTCATTTCTGACCTGTGATGTGACTTTAGTATCAATATTTGCTGAGTATCTAGTTTCGATACTACTTTTAGAGTTTTAGTATCAAGTAGTATCTGATTTTCAATACTTTTTTAAAATAAATGTACAATGGATCTTTAAACTCCTAAAACATGGAAAAGAGAGGAGAGCTTCAGAGATCTGCAAAGTCACATTCATTTAATCTGATTTAACCAAGTGTTTGAAGAAATCACCTCCTCACTCGCTTGGCCTCTCTTCCTCTCTCCTCCAACTCTCTTTCTCTCTCTTTTTTCATGCTATTTCTTTCTCTCCTGCTTTTTCCTTCTCTCTCTCTGCGCCCGTTCTCTCTCCACCTCCTTTTCTCTGTCTCCGTAACCTATATTTTTTTCCAGTACTCTCTTCATCCCTCCAATACCTAATCTCACCTTCACCTACTCTCTTGTTTTCTGTATTACTTGCTCTCTCCCTTTCTCTTTCCATCTCTCTATCCTACCTCTCTCCTCCCCCTTCTAGGTCACCACGTTTTCCTTTTCTCCCATTTTCTCTTTTTCTCTTACTCACTCACCTCCCCTCTCTCCACCTTCCTCTTTCTTACTCTCTCCCCCATCTCTCTCTCTCCCCTTCCTTCTCCAGCCCTCACTCTCTTTTTCCCCTTCACCTGTCCATTCTCTCTTACTCTCCCCATCTCTCTCTCTCCACCCTGCTCTCCTTTTCCACCTCTCGCTCCCCATCTTTCCTACCCCCTTGGCTCTCCTTTTCTCTCTTACTCTCTCCAACTCTCACCCTCCTTCTTCAGCTCTCACTCTTTCACCCCTTCTCCTTCTCCCTTAACTCTCCACCTCCCTCTCTGTCTCTCCCTACACCCTGCCCTCCTTTTTCATCGCTCTCTCTCCCCCTCTTTCTTACCCTCTTCTCTCATTTTCTCTCTTGCTCTCTTCAATCATCCCCCGCCCCCTTTCTCTTGCCTTTTTTCTCTCACTCCCCTCTCTCTGTCCTCATCCTCCCTCTCTCCCCCCTCTCTCTCTCTCTGCCGTTAATCAGCCCGAGAGCAATACCCCAGTGAAGACGAATTCATATTTACTCATAATTCCCGTCAACAGCCACCTCTTCTCGGGGACGATGAATAAACAAGTATTTACCGCGTAACCACTTTCCTCAAATTCACAAATGCCGCCAAGCTTTTAGCATCAGGGCCCCAGAAAAGATCACAAATCTATTAGCGGTGGTGCTATTCAATCTGGTTTGGTTTCATTCCAAAAGGGTCGTGAGGGGCTCATGTTTGAAATAAGTGCACGAGAAGTAGATAATATGATGTGTGGTGATGCAATACAAAAAGTGACTCTTTGAATAAAGCCAAAGAAGGAGAGGTAGGAACCCGCAAGCTTTTCAATAGTGTGCATTTAGATATGGGTCAAAAGTGTCCATTAAAAAAAAAATTCAAGGGGCAGTATCAAAACTGCTGCCATGGCAACACATCTCATTTTGTTTGTTGATTAGATTATATGTTTGTATTACTTAAAATTCAATATTGTGTGATGAAAACTGGAGTTAAGTTTTGTTTCATTCACACATGAGTGATCCTTTATTATTAGTCTTAAAATGCTGTTACACTTTTGTGTCATAAAGCTGTAGTTTTCAAGTTAACAGTTACCTTTAACCTTTACTTCAGCAGAGATGGGCAATCCCATCGCTGAATTTATCTAAATGGTTCTAGTGAAGGTGTATGGAGTTTAAAAACACAGTGGAGCACTTCCACCTACCACATGACATCACACGGTGGAACAGAGTGTTTATAATTTAAGAGAATGGCTCAGTGTAACTATGCAGGTATGTTTGTGATGAAGAAACAATATTATAACAAAGATCAGAAAATGCACAGAATTATGAAGTTATAGGAATTGTGTGTTAGCAAGTTAGTTGTTGTTGTAGTTGTTGCTTTACCATGACAGCAAAACTCTGCTTTGAAAACTGTGGCTTATAAACTCTTCACGGTGAATAGCACCTTTCACATTATTAAGACAGTAAAAAATCAGGTATAGTGCCTTTAAGCTACAAGTCAGTCCTATCCATTGGAACTTGGGTGCCAAGTATAGACTGTATATTTTGGACATAGCTAATCCAAATCACTTTGTATTGAAAAATGTCGCTCTTCTCTCTGTAACTGCTGCTGTCAGGCTCCTTACTTTGGTCTTAAAATGTTTGTATTAACCCAGTCGACATGATCCTCAGGTTTTTCATTTCGCTATTTTATCCATAAATTAATTCCTATTCCTAATACAGAACTCGGCTGCTAATTCGCTCCTATGCTAGCCTCAGTGAACTTCATTTGACCCTATGGGTGACGTCACACTCCCTTAATCCACTTCTTTATACAGTCAGTGGTGCCTGAATGTAATTATTTGTACAGAAATAAATCACTCACCAGTAAAATAAAACCATAGCGCATTAAGTTTTATAAAAGGTAGCCTATCTTTAATTGGACCCATAACCCCAACTGTTGTATTATCCACATAATACAATAGACCTAAACTTGTTGAGATGCCAAAAACGTACTTAGTTTCGAGCATGCTTTTCCCCAAACAGGTGTCTGCTGACTTAAGAAAACATTTTAATTAGCATTGCCACAGTGTCCAGCATCTGTCTGGCTCTACAGGCTGTTTTCAAATCTGCCCTTTCAATTAAAATGTCCCTCCTGCCAGCTCTCACACCTCCTGGGTCACATATAGACATATAATGGGTTCAGCTCAGACCAGAACAGTGTAAAGGGCCTATAGTTTAAATAGAAATGGTCCAAGATAAAAATAAATAAATAATAATAATAATAATAATAATAATAAAAAGCTAAGGTATAATCTGCTGCTATATTCTAAATGTCTCAAGATGGTTATAACTGGGACTATCCACAAACAGAGAAGAGAAAAAATAAGGCTAGCTATGTTCAGTTTGGTTGTTTCTAGGGCTTTATCAAATTATATACAGTATATATTAGAAGTTGACTATTTTATTAGTCAAATACTCTCGTCTAGTCTAGATATGACCATTCATTTCGGACAGGGTCCTATGAGAACTCTATGGGAGATTCACTGTTTTTGGAAGACATTTTGAAACTTATGCTGAACTGTATAATTATTTGTTAATAATTTGGCTCCACAAATTTAAGATGTTGAGTTAACATATGTTTTGGGGTTGATCACTTTTTTATGGTTGTGAAGTTACTCTTTCTTGAGTAGTAGTTTTCCCAAATACTATTTTACTCTTGAATCACTACTTTGTACTTCTACTTGAGTAATATTATTTGGAAGTAATTTTTGACTTCTCTACCTGCTACTAAGCAACAACAACTCAAGCATTTCTGACCATTGCAAGAGAGAGCGCCACCTAATGGACTGGGACGTTATTTGTGCTGAAAGAGAAGTTTGAACTTTGTTTGTGAAGATATATTATCCATGATCAAGGTCAACAAATCTGCAATCTGACAATTAAAAGTCAACAAAACTCCACTCTACTACACAAAACTCTACTTTTAATTTAAATTATTTGTAATTGTACAATGATATGCTTTTTTTTTTTTTTTTACAGTCATTCCTTTGTCAGTAAAAGCGTGTGGTTTGGAGCAGAGTACAGACTTTGGAGGAACAAACTAGTCTTGGCGTTACATGTCTCTCTTGTTTAGATTCATAACATTAATACGGAAGGCCATTTTTATTATTTTTGAAAAGAAAAAAAAAATCTCAAACAATTTCACAAACAGCAAAATTTCAAGTGCTCATCAACCCTATATGTTTTGATGCCATATGGGACCCAATCAGTGGGACACGTATGACTTTTAGAACTGAGCATGTCACACAGTGAAGGACTGAGTGGTGAGGAGCAGAGCAGTCCTCCAGTGATAATGAGAAACATGTCACCTCTCGCCCTCTTCACATGTCACACCTGTCTCACCTTACACCCACACGCATACGCACATACACATACATGCGCGCACACACACATAAAACACTTAAACACATACATGCAGACATGACACCGAGCTAAGGGCACATGTACAGACCATCTGGAGAGCAATGCATGCGCCCTATACTTCTAATAATATTCATTTCTAACGACAATAATGGAATAAACAGGCTTATAATACCCTTATAATACGAGTGTTAAAGACATCTCCAAATCATACACATGAGTAGAGGTGTGTTACATTTACTTTATATTATAATCTTTATTTTTCTGTCAGCATATTTTTACTCCTTCTTGAGTAATATTTTTATTGAAGAACAAATGTCCAATGTTTCTTGAACCACTCTTCTAGATATAATTCGCAACTAATTTCAGAAATGTCAAAATGTGTGTAAAAAGTACGATTGTTGAACAAGGGAGGCCACTGAGATACAGATTTCTCACACCTGGAATACCATTCTAAAGAAGCTGGACAGCAGATGGCACTATTTTAATCAGGTGACTAGACATGTCACAGCAACATCATGTGACACTTCGGAGGACGGCAACAAAAATACAGGTCTGACTATGAGAATCTCTGAATGATTAAAACATGAAGATCTAATGAACCCAATCGGACTATTGCCCAGTGAACTTGATTTTCTTTTCTTCAGATATCGCTGGTTTTGTGACTAAGGCACCTGATTCAGAGCATATGGACCTGATTTCAACATTCACACTCTGGATATGTGTGAAAACGTGACCCAGCATGCAAATGGGCTGGTGGCGAGAAAGGCTTTATTAGAAATCTACTGTTGAAATCTGAAAAACAACCAAAACAAGTCTGGTAATCTTCCTCAAAAGGACAGTGGGAGCATTGACATAGCTGACATGGGGAGAAAGATAAGAAAAACACTTCCCTGCCCACACCTCCTGTTGGTCAGTGTCAGCAGTACTTTGAGTGAGTGACAGGTGGATTGAACCATTCACGACAAAGTGCTAAATTTAAACAGATGTAGATGACTAGGCAATGCAACGATACTGAATCATTTTAACATCTAAATCGTGATCTGGCTCCAAGAAAATTGTGCTACATATTTTTGGTACATCACTCACCCATAATTTAGTGTACATTTGGACATGAATATTGTTATATTATGGATATTTTAGATTGCAAAATGGATCTAAAATGACTTGGAAAAAAGAAATAGTTCTGCTGACTTCCAGTTTGGAAAACGCTATCGAATTGTACTCGTATCAGTGATTAAGAAAATAAAATCGGAGAACGAAAATAAAATCGGAGAACGAAACAGAGCAGAGGGCGTATACAGGTGGCGGTGAAAACGTAAATAGATCAAAGCAATAACATCTTGAATACAGTAGAATAAAGATTACTCAAACATGCACAAATCGCTCTAAATACAACTTCGAGTGGAAAAAAGATAATAGTTGAAACCATTATAACGTGGCAAAAACGCTCTGAAAAGTTGGCTTTGCATAAATAATTGGGTAAAACTTTGATATTCGAGTTGCCATCTGTGTCTTTCTGTTGTGTCTATATGTTCTTTAGGGTCTGTCCAGTAGCGTATTCCAGTGAAGGGTTTTGTTCTGCCAAAGCACAGCTAACATTCTGCTCGTAGGAGGCTGGCTCAGGCGTACTGTTCCTTGTACATATTTATGACTAACCCGCTGCACAGAACTGCTCCACACCCTCCTACTGTACCTTCTATGTCCTGGGTCCTACTGGAAACACAGTGGCCTGGTGGCAATCAAGAGGGACTGGGTGGCACGGGGCTTTTCTGTGCAGAGTTTGCATGTTCTCCCTGTGTATGGGTGGGTTTTCTTTATGCATCTACTCAAAACATGCACCAGATCTGGAGTTGGGTCAAATGCAGAGTACAAATTTCTCTACTGGGACAATTAATTATATATATTTTTAATGGAGAGCTCTAAAGCCAATTCTCTGTCAGTAAAGGAGGAAAGTTGTTTAGGTTAAAAAAAATACTGAAAGCAATTTTGATTCAATGAAATATGAATTTATTAATATATTAATTCATTCATTAATTATATTTTATTGCTGTTGTAGGGAAACTTAACACGGCCCTCTCCAAAATATAAATTAATACAAATAAAACAGCAGCCACTAATAGTATTGGCATTTGTTATTATTTTATTTATCATACAAAAAAGAATGTAAGAACTACTGAAATCGTATGCTCTATTGAGGTGGAACCTATACTGAAAATGATTCTTAGCAAACCAAAAAATTCAATTCCGTCAGCTGAACTAAAGTTTTAGAGGTAAGACGTTTCTCTGCTCATCCAAGCAGCTTCTTCAGTTCTGGTCAGATTGCTGGTGGGAGACAGCCTTATATTTGCCTGAAGGGACAGATATGATTCCTCTTTAGTCTAGTATTTAGCTCTGGGCCCTAATGGCTGATCTCACACCTATTAGCATAGTGGCTATTGTTTTCCCTGTTTTGATTTAGGTCGAAGGAGATGGAGAATTTGTGTCCTGTTGACAGAATTGATTTTTTTCATTTACTTTATGGAACATACCTGGATGACCGAGGGATGATTACTTGAAGATAATCAAAATCTAGTTTATATTGTGTAAAAAATAGAACATTTACTTGTATAGTCTAACTCCAGTAACAATACTTTAGAATGGTGAACTGAAATTCAACACATGGGACAGAACAAGCTGTTAAATGTATTCTTAATTCTCTGATGTAGTCATTAACAAACTTGAGCTTGTCTCATCTTCCGCAACATCACAATTCACAGCTGAATGAATATTTTTGAGGCACCACTAGGGGTCGCTGTACCTCTGGTTGGGACTCACAGGTTTGAGTGCTGATGAAACACAGTGGTTTGATATGGCCCCCTGCTGTGACTAGCTCTCTTTTCTCCACAGTGCAAATGATGCAAGTCTGTGCCACTGTCTACACACACGCGTACATACACACACACACGGATACACACACGCACACACGAGCACACATGCACGCACACATGCACACACAACTGGACATCATTTTAGCCAGAATAAAAGTTCAAATCCAGCAGTGACAAATGAATTGAGTGTGTCGGGTGTGATTTGACAATGGTATACAGTAATATTGGTGCTTTTCAAATTTAAAAATGTGATGTCAGATGACTCCCAAATTGGGGCGTATTCCCATTAACTGCATTGTACTTTGCTATAAAATATCTAAAAAAGGTAAATTTACTCATGTTTAACTTGACAATTTTATAAAAAAGACCAGACCAATTACCTTCAATCTGGACAATGTTTTTATTACCCAAAGAGGAAATTTGTACAAAAAAGTCATTTAGGCCCAATCTCAATTCTCCCCCTTAGCCCTCTGTCTTTGTCTTAGCCCTCGCCCTACCCCTCTGTCTTTAAACAGAGGGCTAAGGCAAAGGGTTTGTTTTAACCCTTAGAAATGGGACACCCCTTTGCAGTCGCAACAATATGACATTATTTTTAAAGTTTTGAAGTATTGTGCTCCTTTTGAGTTTGTTTGAAATGAACTTTGCAAAAAGTCAAATGTTTTTTTAATTTTAAATTTTTTTTAAATTACTATACTCTGTACAACATATGTAAATCAAATTTTAATCAACTGTAACACAAAATTAAAATGCTGCAGAGGTGGATGGAGTTGTAGAGGATGCCTGGTACACACAAAAAAGAAAACAAAATTAATACATAGTCATAAACATATATAGTTGTTCTGGTACCTACAAATATTATAGAATGTAATATACCTTATATTTTATTTTCAAATACTCCCACTTTTTTGAAGCTTGTTGGGCTGACACAACTCCAACAAGTCCAGCCTCCTACAAGAAATTTCTAAACAAAATACAAATGTGATTAATAACATGTCATTTTTAATATAAATAGAGGATAATTTACAAGGCGAAACGAAACAATATTTTAGGCCATGCATGTTCGTAATACTTTACACATTCTACCGTAACATGTGTATAGTTCTAAAAGCGCATGAGACGAGTTACGAGGCGAAATGAAAACATATACAGATACAGCGATATATTTGACACATTCTAGTCTAACATATATGCGTGTATAGTTCTTTTAGGCCATGCATGTTCGTAATACTTTACACATTCTACCGTAACAAGCGTATAGTTCTAACCGGGCATGTTACGATAAGCTGTATATGTCAGAAAGCGTAAATGCTGCCGCCATGAGTATACCTACAACTTTTCAAAGGTTACTACAGTTTTATACAACTTTTTATGAGGTTCTTGAGTGCAAAATACTCAGGAAAAACAGCTAATGGGTAAAGTCAAAGAGCAGGACCGGGTCATTACCGAACTTATCGATTTGAAACCAGAGATCGAGAAACTCCGGCGTGAACTTCACAAGCCTAAACTCGATTTGAAAAAGCCAACAACAAATCAGACAGGTATGAACAAACAAATGCAAAATTAACTGATGCAAACAAAGCCTTAAGTTAACTGGGCAATATAAGTACTACACAGCTGAGTTAGCTAAACAAAAGGATTGTATTAAGACGTTGAAAAGTAGTCTGAACAATGCTCCGGGGGATGTTAAGCAATTCCAATCTCAGTGCAAAGAGTTGAGAGACAAACAGGCTCAAGCTCTTATTTTGGAGAAGGAGCATCTCAACCTGAAAGCTCAGCTCAAGAAAGAATCCGAGGAGCTTGAAGCAGGCCAGAAAGAATTAGAGAAACTGAAAACAAAACACACTGACAAGATATAGCAGTTTAAACAATTGAAAAAAACGGGGCTCTGATACAGGCTTAAAATTCACACTAAAATTCAGCCTTAAAAGATATGTCCAGACTAAGTGAAATGCACACTTCAGAAGGATCCACTGTGTTGACCACTGGCCCTTGTGAAAGTAGACTAGGTGACTGTAGTGAGCAGAAGGAAAGTCTAAAAAAATAAAAACAAAACTGTGGAAATAGTTTTAGATAAGGGTTCTCAGAAGGTAGCACGTGAGCCACAGATGATTGATAAGCATTTCCATTTCCATTGGTTAGTTTAAACAATATTTCACCTTTAATAATAGTAATTACTATATTCTACACAATCTGCACAAATATCCATAATATAACCCATGTCAATAGAACCCAACTGAATAAAACTGAACCTGCACACACAACAGTTTCATTTTTCCATACTTCACAAACTAAAACACTGCACAAAATGCATAAATCACTACTCAAAAGTAGTAATAAACATAGAATCTTTATAATACCTGTATTAAGATGGACACTTTATAACACCTGTCACCTTAAATAAGTCATGTCACGTCACTTGATCTTTTGCACTGTCAGTTTGCACTGTTGTTCTGATGCTCTGTATATACTTGACTATTTTTATTTTTTTATTATATATCTTAATCTTTTGCATGCTCTTACTTTATCTTTAATAGTGATACTTTATTATTATATTATCTTTTTTTTAATAGTGATATCTCTACTTTATATTATTATTATTATTATTATTATTCAGTGTTCTATGTTGCACCTCATCACCAAAGCAAGTTCCTAGTCTGTAAATTGTGTTCACTGACAATGGCAATAAAAGCTTTTCTGATTCTGATTCTGATAAATATAATTATAAAAAGCCTCTGACAAACACTACTTGTTTTGTTTTACTATGGGTTGCTATGGTGACGATATAGTTCCATTGCTCTCGTGTGATTGGCCGGCTGGGGACACACGATGACATGAGCACACATGAACATTCTAGAACTTCCCATAAATTCTGTGGGTGTCACAGTCTCCCTCAGACTTAGTCCATTTCTCAGTAGCCAGCGAACTGTCTGCACCTTTTCAGCGAGCTCCTGACTTCACACAGCGTTACCTCAAAACACGCCCAAAACTACTCACTCTCACGTATAACGTATTTTGAGTACTACAGGTGGGTATGTTTTTGCATTGGTTTGGAAGCACAAGATGAGTTAGCGCAAGTAGTGTTCATGATCTGAGGTGTTACAAAGACTTAGACACAAATTCCTCCAATAATTCTTCACCAAATTAGTTTTAACTTTTGTGACAATGTTGTAAGAACCCTTTTAAGCAGTATGTGGCAGTTACTGACTGACAGTTATTCTTACAATTACTTGAATCCTAGTTTCCCCAAGTATTTTTACTGTTACTTAAATACAGTAGCTTCTTGGGCCACTATTTGTATGTTTACTTAAATATGAATATAAATAATTTTTGACTACTCTACCCATCTGTGCTTTAAACAAGGTATTAAGATCTATTTGCTTCCATTTCAGATCCATCTCTGTCACTCAAAGTATCCACGATGGCGTCCTTCAGCGTGAGGTGTGAGATAATTTCTCTCCTGAGCGCCCAGCGGGAGTATGAACTCATCCCCGAAATGGCCCACACCGAGTCCGTCACTGACATGGACCGCTGGCTGGACATAGTGGACATCCTCAAAGCCCAGGTGGACGAGGAGTTCCGCACAAGATGTCCTCCAGAATTAAACCCTGTACGTGACTATGTCCATGTACCACTGGCCCAACCTGAGGTGGCAGAAGACCCTCTCCTACCTCAGGTCTGGGAGGTAGGAGAGGAGGAATACAGGCCTCCCATTAAGGAAAATCCTGTGTCCATGGGCCCCAGTCCTGTGCCTGCAAGACCCACTGTGGCGTTTGAGGCCCCTACTCCCCAGTCCACACTGCCAGACTCTGGGTCAAGAAAACGCAAACGGACACATGATGAGGGACCTGAGTCCAAACGCCAGGCCCCCACTCCTGTGTCTCCGGACCATAATCCTGCTGTGTTTGAGGCCCCTGACTTCACATTTGAGCCCTTTGACTTCATGTTTGAGGACCCTAACTTTGTTTTGGAGCCCCCTCATTCTGTGTGTCAGGCCCTTTCTCCCCAGTCCACACTGCCGGACTCCGGTTGTCAGGGATTGAGGAAAAGGAAAATGACTGAAGACGAAAGTCCTGGGTCAAAACGTCCGGTCCCCACTCCTGTGCCCACAGACCCCACTCTTCTGTCTGAGGCCCCCAGCTCTGTAGGCCCCTCTACTGTCCCCAATTGCCTCAACCCTGGTCCTGGATCCAACCAACCAGTTCCTGCTCCTGTGGTCGGTGCTGATGTGGGTGGAACTCCTGTGTTCAAACGCCCTGCTCCTAAATCCATGCGCCCTGCACCTGGCTCCAAGCGCCCCGCCCCTGCCTCTAAGGGCCCTGCTCCTGACACTGGGGCCCCCACAGCCTTCTCTCTGTTCAAACAGCAGCAGTGGGAGAAGGTCAAGGCTGAGCTCCACACCAGGAACCCGATGGTGCTGAACGCCGTGCTGCAAAAAAGAGTAAGTCTGAAACAAGTCTTTTCTGTGTTCTTCACATAAATGGGCTTTGCTAATGCTAACATGCTAATATACACTGATTCAAAGTACAACACTGACTTATTGATAACTTCACATGAGTAAAACTTACTTAGAATCAGATCTAATCTAAATACAAATGCTAAAGGCGCTGTACTTGATTTTCACAACTCTCAGAGACTAGAGTGGATTAACAACTAGCATGCTAACACGCACTTATCTGATGTCTTATCTGACAATATAACACTTTATAATTACATGCAGAAAGTACACAGCAGACTTATTTTGACCTCATGAGCTGTTTATACAGTGTATCTGTACTGGGGCAAGAAATATTTCGTACAGTAGTATTAATGTCTCTCTCTTCTCTTCTCCACAGTGGGAGCGTCTGTCTGAGGAGGAAAAAGGCCAGTTGAGCCGCATTTTGTAATAACAGTGCATTTTGTAATAAACGTCTAAAATGTAATAACTTTTTCATTTCATTTTGTAATAAAGCCGCATTTTGTAATAAACTGCCGCATTTTGTAATAAACTGCCCCGACGCATTTTGTAATAAATTTTGCCGCATTATGTAATAAGTTATTACATATTGAGAAGATTATTACAAAATGCACTTGCAACTTTTTTGTTCTCTAGGAAATGTAATAACATGGTGCATTATGTAATAACAATTCTAAAGCATAGTTTATTTGTTTGTTAATTGTATTTTATTTTAAAGTATTTGTAAAAGCTAGGACTATTATTAGTATCACTGTATTAGCCTAGTAGCAGTACTTAGCAATTACTATCAGTACACTATTCAAAGGTTGCATTAACAGAGAATATTCTGTAAATTCCAGATTTTCTTTATTGGAAACCAAAACCACATCAAGAATAGTTATAAACATCCAACAAACCTTATTATGCTTCTTGTAATACAGAACAAAACTCTGGGTATCAAAATTTAATCCATTCGTAAACATTAACATATGCACATACAAAATACAATGAGCCCCAGGTCAGGGTTATAATTAGCAGACCTACAAGGGTGACAAAAGAGGGAAAATGTTTAACTCCCAAAACTAAACTGCATTTTGTGCCTTTTTTTGCACTTTTATTTTATTTGTGGAATTTCATTTAAAGTACTAAAATATTTTATCTTGAATTAATATTTAAGAAGGTATTTTAATTATTACAATTTTGATAACCCACCACCACGTGCGGCATCACAGTACCATAATTCAAATTGCTTTATGAATGTTGATCTTATGTTATAGCCCTAGATTTGTCTCAATAAAGGATGCTATCATTAAAGATGACGCTGCTTTTGTAGGAATACTGAAAAACAAGGTTTTCACAAATTTATTGTTTTCACACCTGTTATAACATTTTTAGCCTTTTAATAGCTATTTCGATGCTTACTATTTATGACTTCACACAGGGAAGGTATTGCTCTCTTATCCAACATTCTCCATATGGCTAAACTAGGAAGAAGTGAATTAGTAAGTTAAACTACGTAATTAGACTTACAGTGAAGGGTGGAGCACAACTATCAAAGCTGTTGTTCACAATGAAGATCTACCCACGGAATAACACATGAGAGGGGTGAACAGAGAGGCAAACTTTGAAACAGCTTGGAACTGTAAAGTTTGGCATTCATCTTAAACCATTTTAGAGCAAAACAGCAAGTTATTTGTTATCCAAATTAATTAAGATCTGCAAAGTACAGTTTATGTTCTTACAATGACAAAAAAAGTTCAACCCCAAAGTTTTATTGGCATTTAAAATATCAATGGTTCATAACTTTTCATTCCTCCTGTTAAAAAACCCTATAATGTACACTAGTCTACTCAAAATAATAAAAAAATGAAGGGTTCCACCCAGTGTAAGACCATATGCTGGTGCAGTGGGCCCTTCCTTCTGATGCACATAGTATTTTGTTTCCAACTCATTCCACCATGTAAATAATATACATTATTAACCAGAATGCCTCATTCATTGTGATCTGGGATGTGTTGTTTAAATGTTCACTTTATTTTTTGAGCAGTGTACTATTGTGTGTGTGTGTAGTTTTTTTTGCACATGCACAGTTTTCCTTCAAATGTGTCCTGTTTAAGTTATTAACTTTTAATATGTACTTAGAGGCATAGATTTCAGTTTTACTTTACAAACTGTTTTTAATGCAGTGAGCATAACTTGGACAATGCAGGTTTAAATTCAGTCATATAATTTCTTATCAAGGGCAAAACATCTACATAACTTTAGATCAACTGCAAAATGCCTTTATACTTCCATATATTCAATTACACAGATAATATTTGGCACAGTTTTTTCATACCTGGCATCATGTTGAACTCTGTTGGCTGTCTCAATTAAGCATGCAAGCAGCGCATGATCTCTATAGAACTGATGCAGCAGCCAATCAGATTACAGCCCGCCCTCCCCTCCCTGGCTGAGTGACAGACCATGTAGAGCTTTGAATTTGGCCACAAGTTATTGGCCTATATAATTCCAAACTTCAAATAGGCAACTAAAGTTATATTTGGAGTATTCTGTCATACATAGATTTATTAGGCTACATAGCTCTAAGGGAAATTGCATAAAAAACAACAAAAGTCACTCTTGTATAAATTCATTGTTTAACAAACAACAATAATAGGTATTATTACATAATGCACCATGTTATTACATTTCCTAGAGAATAAAAAAGTTGCAAGTGCATTTTGTAATAATTTTCTCAAAATGTAATAACTTATTACATAATGCGGCAAAATTTATTACAAAATGCGTTGGGACAGTTTATTACAAAATGAAATGAAAAAGTTATTACATTTTGGACGTTTATTACAAAATGCACCGTTATTACAAAATGCACCGTTATTACAAAATGCACAGTTATTACAAAATGCGGCTCAACAAGGCCAGTTCCAATTTCAGGCTGTAGAAGCCGAGAGGATCTTCCACCAGACAAAGTCTTCTCAATCTTCTCACCCGCCTCAAAGGTCCCCCAACAAGAGACAGAGGATCTAATCTGACAACTCCATCTTTAACTAACAATAAACAAGTAAACAAAAGAAGTCTGTTAATACACAACTGGTCTGTGGCAACCGAAATAAGGGGAAAAATAAACATAAAGTAAAAAATCTGAGCAAAATTTATCTTGCTCCAGTATCAATACATTGTATAAGCAGCTCTTGAGGTCAAAATAAGTCAGTTGTGTCTGTCTGTGTCTAATTTTAACAAGTTCTATTGACCAACAATCAGGAAGTGCACACTTAACATGCTAGTTATCGTTAGTATTACCGTGACGTCAAAACTCCGCTCTTGTCTGAGAAAATCCCTTATAAATTCATCACAGTGAATAATTAGGATGCTCAGAATGCATAAGGTAAGTGAGGAATAACTTTGGACCACTGCAAACTGAAATTAAAACTCAGACCACTTTAATTCCTTTCACAGTTGCTAATAACGTTTGTATTGGACTTCCACCGCAGGGTAATATTATAAGCCTATAGTTTCCCATTAGCTGAATCACAATACCATATGAACAACAAAACACAAGTGGCAAAGCTACTTGTGTTTGCTGGCGTGGAGTTTGCGTCCTGATTGGCTGCGGGTTAATGGCCAATCACAGGGAGACGATTCGCAAACAAAAACAACACCACGGCATCCTCCATATTTTACAATCAGTGCCAGAGATTACAACTAAACTGCTTTTACATAATGAGATGTTAAAAGCAAACTATCGCAAACCCAATCAATAAACAACATTATAACACCGGCTTCTGACCCTTTGATGAGCGCGTTCCTCTAATTCAGCTGCGTCTACACCACGAAAGAAAAAAAAAAACGATAAAATAAACAATAAAATAAAATCAAGCTAGTGGTAAATAATGCAACAAGTCTGCAGCACCTGTCTGTGCCGAACGAGACGCTGAGGATTTTGAAGAAGTCCGGTCGATATCCGTGTTACTTTGGTGAAATTCCCTCAAGACTGAGAGACGGTGTAAGGCGTTTGCACCTGCACAGTGGTAATGAGGGAGACAGGATGCTGAAGATGGGTCTATGCTGAGAGCTGGTTTTGCTTTATTCACAAAGGGAATTTTCAATACAAAAGTCTATGTGTGTCTTCAGAGATTGCCATTGTGTGTTACGTACTGTCACAGTGCTGTTGTGAAACTATAAATTACTAACTTATTTCAATACACAGGGAAATACTTGATACTTGATACTGATTTTTATACAAAAAAGGGTCCAATATTACATTATTTTCTGATCTATGTTACTACTTCAATGAATTTAAAAGAGCACTCAAATAATTTATGTTAAAACAATGTAGATCATGAGAACCTGGCAAGTTAATTGAACTGAATATTGTTGCACTGTATATTTTTACGTGTGTTTTTGTGAAAAATTTACTACATCGTATTCTTGTACTTCTATTGTCACATGTACAAATATTTCTGCATACATTAAATTCTGCAGACATAACACACATAGCAGCTAACTACTACGTTCTGGAATAAAGGGTAGAAAAATGTAAGTTTTAATTTCTGCCTACTCCTTTTGAGCACCTCAGCTATGTACTGAAATCACTATGTATTTACTGTAATGTATGGGAAATAATGCCCAAATAAAATAAATTAATGTTGTTCCCTCATCAAAAACATAGGAGTTGTGTTTGTTTCATTCACGGAATTAACACACAAATCCTGCATATTTAGGCTGAGCTCTTCTCTCAAACAGAAAACATTCTGTTCCACCTTGTGATGTCATATTGCAATACAGGAAGTGCTCCACTGTCCAAACACCTTCACCAGAATCATTTGGATGATTTCAGTTCGGGAACTGCGAATCTGTACTGAACGAAAGATGAAAGGCAGCAGTTAACTTGAAAACTACCACTACATGACATCGCAAGGTGGAACAGAGCATTTTGAGCTTTTGGACATTTTGTAGACAGAGTAATAAACCAGAATGACTCAAACATGTGTGAATCAACAAAACGCAACTCAGGGTATGATTTTGAGGAGGTAACAGCATTATAACATGTCTCAAAGCTCATGAGAATCAATTTAGCATAATATAGAACCTTTAATTTCAACATAATTTCTCTACAGTTGCAAACATAGCTTTTGCGTTTCACATTTGTTTAATCATTTGACGCAAAGACAAAGAGGAATGAGGCTACGTAAATAGCACTATAAACTGCAAAGCTAAATTTAACTCCACGAATGCAACCCGGCTACATATTAATCTCTGTATTGTCGTCCACTGCCTTATGCAAAACAACTAATCATTCTTATATTTGCACTGTGCATTCTCTGCTATTGTCAAATGTACTTCGAAATATGTTTTCTCCTGCCTGGGTATATTTCACAGAGCTGTAGTTATATCTGGCAGTACACAGGGACATGAAAGCTATAGGTTCGGCTTTGTTCTTGGTCCAGTTCTTATGTAGTCCATATAGTGGTGTCTGCTGAATTGTCTGCAGATTTAAATGGTGCTATAAATAACAGGGTTTGATATTATTGTTATTGGCAATATTGTAAGGGGAAACGGTGAAAGGAAAAGTCGATTCCCAAAACAATTGCTAAAATTACCAGTGAAGCTAGATTGTATTGAGTATATTTTTGTTATATCAACTGTTTAAAAAGTAGTTTGAACACATGGTGAAAACAAAGAAACTACTACTATAGAGGAGACGGTAGGTTATTTGGTAGAGTGTTTGTGCACTGATCCAAAGGTCAACAGTTCGAGTCCCGCTCTCGACATTAACATCACTGGTAGAGCAGTCAGATCCACTGATCCACAGGTTGGTGGTGCGATTCCAAGTTGCACAAATTAATACTGTTCTTGTGTCCTTGGGCAACACTTTACCCTGCGTATGTGTGTGTGAACGGGTGAGTGGTTCCTTGATGTAAAGTGTTTTGAGTGCCTTGAAGGTGGAAAAGTACTATATAAAAATGTGACCATTTACCATTTATAAGTAGTGTTAAAATGTTACTGACAAATATGATTTTAATATGGACATGGTAAAGAAGCCCAGATTTCGTCACACTAAGTATCAATATATCAATACTGACTCAATACTAATTTGGATATCAATTATGGCTTGACAATATATCGGTTCCAGTATCGATATTGGCTGACTTTTTTTTTTTTTTTTCAATCTTTATTTCAAATTTGTGGGCCATGCTACAGATTTTAAAAGCTATTGTTATCCACACATATTGGGTATCAGCCACAGCAACAGGACAAATATTGAATATTGGTATCAGAACAAAAAATCCACATCAGCCCATCCCTAGTATCAATACTGTAGGTCAGACCACTATTGAGTACTGGTATATTAAAAACACTCCAAAAGGACTTGATATGGGTACTGATTTAAAAAAAAACAACAACAAAAAAAACCATCACAACAGTGCTGAACATGAACTGATCACCTGCACAATAAATAATAAAATGTAACTGCAACAGACGATAGTGTTGTCGCAATACTAGAAATGTCATACTCAATTTCGAAAAAATGAAAAAAACAAAAAACAAAAAACCTAATAGTATTTTTTTTTATGTTACCATGTGGTCTTAGTTCTGATGAAGCTCAAAATCAGTCAGAGAAAGATCAAATTTTGTCATGTTAACTTTTTTTTCATAGCTTATTGATACAAAATTGAGCCCTGACCATGAGGCCGCTGCTCTACCTGCTGTTTCACTGTATTTATTTAGCCACAGATTGTTTGAAAAGTGAATTTACCTTTTTTCTTTACTCTGTTGCATTTAACCCGTTGCCATGGTCACTGTGTGCTTTCTTATCCACTTCTTTTCCAACGGTGCCGCCTCACGTATGCAGACACATTCAGAGTTAATAGCAGAGCAAAAGCAAAAATGATATTGTGAATGTGTTTTACTGGTATTTTTGATAAGCTAACTGACTTTATTTCTTATACTAATATGTAAGAATGTATTTTTTGTCAGTAGCTGAAGCACTCAATATAGTAGAAGTAGTAGTAGTAGTAGTTGTAGTAGTAGTAGTAGTAGTGACAGTATCAGTAGTAGTATTAGTAATAGCAGCAATATTAGCAGTAGAAAAGGTTTCAAAGCTAGTTATCTGGACATTGTTTATGAAAATCGTTATTTAATAAACATTATTCTGAATAAAAGTCAAAACATTCTGATTTCAATCGCAGTGTCCACTCCTGAATGATTAATGGATTACACAGATATGAAGTAGTAGCAATAGTAGTATTTAAACTTTAATCTTTTTCCCCCACATTTCTACACCGTATCTCCTGTCTAACAGTCAGCCAATCACAGCTTCTCGTTTTCGTCGTTCATATGAATGCACTCTCACTCCTCCACTCAAACTTCACTGCAGGAGCAGCCTCTTCAGCCTCTCCATCTCCTCCTCTTCACCAGCACATAACAGCACTTTATACTCTTGTTTTGGAGATTACACATTGTTTCGTTCACTTAGTTTTAATGACAGGCAATATACTCTCCAATACAACAATTATGCAACAATATTATGCATTTTTTCGATATATCGTATAACTCTACATGGACGTTGATAAAACAAGACCAAAATCTGGACTAAACCAAGACCTCAACTAACCCTCAAATCCAAGACTACAGAACAAAAATTTCATTCTTCATTTTCTATCCTCCTCTCAGCTCTGTGAACACGATATATGGACACACACTGCACATCTCGCGCTCTATATTCGGTGGCCAACAAGGTCAGAGCGTGAGGCTGCTGACGATGACCCCACGTGACCCTGGCGTTGTCATGGCAGCGTCGACCTCGTTCCCACCGCTCCGAAGACTCCGCTCCGTTCCATTACCGAGAAGACATGATTTATTTATTGGACAGTATCTTTACTTTAGAGCAGGGCCATAGTATGTTTACTTGGAGCGTGTGCAGGGAGGTCACGGTTCTGTGGTAAATAAAATAGAACTGGGAACATTGGCTCAAGTGGCAGTGGACTGGAAGGAAGGTTGGCGGTTAGATTCCAGCTCATAGTGCTACGTTCTGTTGTTGTGTCTTTGTGCAAAGGTTGGTGCTAGGTAGTCAGCTCTGGAAGGACGAATAGAATGATGTAACTAATGTATCGAAAATCAAACAATAATCAATACTAAAACTATCAAAACTAAGTACTTATTTGAGCAAGTATCGATACTAAAAACGAATTTTCCTGAATAGCTTTAGAATGATTTTGAGCTGTATCAGAACAGGCAGGTTCCATAGTGTTCCACGACTGAGGGATCACACAGCCACTGAAGGCAGGACGCACTCATTTTTATAAATTTGACCAGAAAGCTGCAAATCTACCTACTCTGCACTAAAAAAAAAAAAGAAAAAAGCATTAGGAACAGCAGAGCGGAGTAAGTGGAACAGAGCATTTTGATCTTTGGAGATGTAGACAGACTAATAATAAAGTGTCACTCAAATATGTGTGAATGAAACAAAACACAACTCCAGGTCTGTTTTTGAGGAGGTAACAACATTATAACATGACTTAAACCTCACAAGAGTCAATTTTGCGTATTGCAGAACCTTTAATAAGGCTGAAGAGAAAAAGTTTGAGACACATCAGCCTTGTGTATCGCATAAAACTTACACTCTGCGCAAAGTGAATGAGGTAATCTAGATTTTTTTTCCTTTTGTGAATAAAAGTACATTTAAATTATTTCCTTCGCCTGTAACCCGAGCTGTCTCCTGGCCTCAGTTGAGTCTGTATAATTGTGTTATGATTACACACATAACTGATCTCCTCCTGCACTTTTGATCAGCGGTCTCTTTCACAGATCCGATTTCACTGGAGTTTGGAGGAAGTTTTCCAAAGCGTATGAGCATTAGGCGTTTTGTAGATAGAAATTAGAGCAATGATACCTCAGCAGTATTTGAAAGGGAGCTCTACCTGGGTTATCCTATCCAGCCCAGTGTGGGAGATAACCTCTGCTGTGTCCGCTCCCTGTCACTATCGGAGGCGCCTGCAGTCTGAAGGCTAGCATCTCCTTTCAGAGTCCACCGAACGAGAGAGGAGAGAGGGAGGGTGAAGGGGGAATGAAAAGGAGAGAAGAGAGGGAAGGAGGGTGAAGGAAAGAGAGAAAGGAAAAGAAGGGGTGGAGAAGAGAGGAGAGCGGAAGGAGAGAGAGACAGTGAGAGAAAAGAGTCAGAAAGCGAGCGTCTACTTTCAGAGTCCACCAAAAGAAAGGAGAGAGGGATGGAGGAGAGAGGGGGTGAGTGTCCACTTCTGAACGAATAAGGGATTACACATATTAGTAGTAGTAATAGTAGTACTAGTAGCAGTAGTACTAAATATTTTTCAAAAAAGTAAAGGGTGGTTACTTTGAGGATTTAACTATAAAATATATTGTTTTAGTTATTTAACTTCTTTTCTGTGCGACATAGTTCCGTATATCTTACTTCACATATTTGATGAAAAAAAAAAATGAATGAGACAATGGTCAATTTAGGTAGTAAAAAATGCAAAAATCTTCTGTAAGGGCCTGCCCATGAGTTTTCATCAGAGTAAATCTTGTGTGAGCTCAGACCAGCACAGATCTGCTGTCTTCACTTTGTTTGAGTTGTGAAAGCAGTGACATAAAAACAGAATCTTATCGTAATCTCAGCGGAGGTAACAGTATCAGAGCGTCGCCACACCATCATTCAGACCTGTGCTGTCAGGGCTCTCACTCTGCCTCTGCTCCTGCTCCTGACCCAGGTTTATCAGTGAAATCTACACAGTGTGGCCTTACCAAATAACAGGCTGTTTTACACGTCCATGAGGATCACCAGGAGATGGGGTTTCTAGCTCTGCAGCCCAAACACTTACTCAACTCTAGACTGCAAAAAACTAAATATTAAAGTAAAAAGTATGTCCGAAACGTTACACTGAATAAATAAACTTTTGAAGGGACTGACAGCGTCCATAATTCCTTTATTGTTTTATGATTATAGCCAAGTAAAATACCCAGAAAGAAGTAATATTAGACAAAAAGGAGAATTTTTTTCACTTTAAAGAAAACAAGCAAACAGTAAAATTCAGTTGTCCAATGTTGAAAATGATCTGTGAAAAATCAGCTTGTTTTGAAATAAACAAATCTGATTGGACATTACTGAATCTAGTCTGAGGCACGATGAAGGAAGTGGTGCCCAGACTGATATTCTTCTTTATTAGAATATAGAGTGATGTCAACATGAACTTGTCAGGCAAGTACTTAACATAGAAAAAAGTATATTAAGTTTTCTTTTTTTTTTCCAAGTAGTTTATCTCTACATTTTCACTTCAAAAACACAATTTGACGATAACATAACATTGTGAACATTATAATGCATAGGTCCTATATTGATCTTTTCATGAGGCTACATATCAACTGGCTCCAGACGTACACTGGATTACAGATAAAGACATGATGTAAGAAAAGGGTTTTAGAAGCCCTCCAGGAACCATAAAGGAAAGACTTCAGGGACCCTCTATCAAACATATGTTCAAACGTTCAAGTATGAGAGAACTTGATTTTGTTTTTGTAACCCAAGTCTTTTGTCATCATCCACTCGTAGTTGATTTTTAATTTTTAAGTTAAGTTGTGATTAGGGATGCACTAATCCAGCTTTGTCAGTTAAGATACCGATTCCAATACTATACTGTAGCTCTGACCTGGGCATTGTACAGCTCCTAGGCCACATATGGCCCTTTGGTTGACTCTGACCGGCCCATTTAAGCTTATTTGGAATTACAAAATAAAAATATTTTATAATTTTACTTCATGCATGGACTAAAGATGCATTGCTTTTATTTTAGAGGTGTTTTTTTAAATGACATTTTTTGTAAGGCAACCTCACTTTTTCATTGAGTAGTCATAATATTTACTCTTACCAGCTTGTCAAAACAATGCAATTTACTGCTTTTTATAAAGAAATGCAATTAATATTGTGCAGAATTGAGTTAAGCATTTTGTGGCCCGGCCCTCCACAATATTTTCTGTTTCTCATGTGGCCCCATGGAAAAAATAATTGCCCACCCCTGCTATAGCTATAAGTATCTGCCGATACATGATATCACTCTATATCAGAGACTGAAAACAGCATTTATGTCCTTAAAACAAAAATAAAATAACACAAAACTGATCCAAATATGATGAATGTGTGATTTATCCTCATGTAACCACAGAACAGCTTTGTGTAAATAGAAGTTAAAGAAGAAATATTCTGAGACTTTCTGTGGCTTCTGTGGTCCAGAATTTTTTTTTCAGTATCAGTGCATCCCTAGTTAATGTTTCTTCTCACAATAATCTTGAAAGGTGGAGGGAAAGGAAGAAAAGCAAAATGGAGAAAGACATGAGAAGAGAGAGAAACAGGCACTGCTTCTTTTGTGGCAGTTTTGTTGATAGGGGAGTAAAATAAAAAAGGAGGGAGAGAGAGAAAGGAAGAGGAGAGAAAGAGGGAAAGAGGGAGAAAGACAGAGTAGAAGAGAGCGAGGGAGAGAGCGAGAGATGGTGGAAGAAAGATGTGGAGGGAGAGGAGCGAGGGGGAGTGAAAAGACAGACAAAGAGAGGATTTCAGGCACTGCCGCAAAAGAGGGGAGCAAAAAGAGGGAGGTAGAGAGAGAGGAAGATAAAGAGAGAAAGGGAGAAAGGGATTGAAAAAGACAGTAGTAGAGAGAGAGAGAGAGAGAGAGAGAGAGATGGTGGAAGAAAGATGGGGATGGAGAGAAAGTGATGGATAGAGAGAAAGGAAGACTTTTGACTTTTAACAATACATTTACTTGTCACTTACAAACTTTTAAAAAGGGAAAGTAAGAACGAGGAAGCGAAAGGGAGAAATATGTGGACAGACAGGAGGAGACTCACAAAAAAGGAAAGAAAATGTTGGGAGGGGGGAACAAAAACAAGGAGAAAGACAGACAGAGATAGAGAAAAAGAGAGAGAGAAGGATAGAGGAAGACAGTAATAAAGACAGAGAGAGAGGACTTCAGGCACTGCCACAGAAGAGGAAAGAAATAGTTGTCTGAGCTGATGACTGAGCAGAAAAGTCCCTATAGAGTGAAGTGAAGGAGCTGGTGCAGAGAACGTCATATTGATGGAATATGAAGAGTGAATGTCTATATATAAGACCAGTTACTTTTGCTAGAGTAACTTTGATATTTTTTGCTTCTAAGAGTAATTTTTCAGATATTCATTATACTTAAATGTTAATGTAACATGTGACAAAATTTATAATGACAATGTGAAGAGAAAACATATTTCTTGTATCAATTGTTTTAAGAGAAAAACTATACGCAGGGTTTGTGTGTTAAACATGTGTCAATGAAACAAAACTCAATTTCAGGTATGTTTATGATGAGGAAACATAGATCAGAAAATAGCGTAATATGGGCCCTTTAAGTATTTTTGTCATTGCTTCTACTCGGGCACAGTTTTCTTTAACTTTAGGCCACTCAGTAAAAGTTGTCTGTTAGCTTTTCTCACTTATATCGACACTCAGAATATATTTGCTGGTCTCTGAGATCATGGAAAATCAAAGCTCTGACATTGCAGACAAGCCAAATGATTAATACTGTACTCCCTGAACTTGGACTGTTAAGACATCATTAAATTAAATTGTGCAAATGAGCAAATATGGGTGCCCGTTTGGGTCAAGAAAGTCTAAAGAGCATTGATAAGAGTGGGTGCGTGGGCTGTGTGATTAGAACGAATGAGAAATCACTTGACTTTTGACTGTTCAACTTTGTGACTCCAAGTTTTCTCAATATGTCTACAGTGTATGCAGCCACTGTCCATCTGTTACTGTTTTTCTACTGGTACTTTATATCGGATATGATCACTTTTATTTTTAACTTTTTTTTTTTTTTTTACATAGTCAGTTGGAAAGCAACATGCATAATTAAGGACAATAGTCAATATGTTTCAGTATATTAGAAAGGGAGTAGGAAGAAGTAAAAACGTTTCATTTTTTTTCTTTATTTTCATTCCTGCCCCTAGCAAATTTCTCATGCATACTATAAACTAGCCATCCATTTTCTTCTCCAGTGCCAGGTCGTGAAGGCACCAGTCTGAGCAGAGAAGCCCAGTCTCCTCTTTCCACACGCACTTCCTCCAGGTCTTCTGGGGGGATTCTGAGGTGTTTCCAGGCCAGCCCAGAGACATGGTCCCTCTAATGTATCCTGGGTGTTACCTGGGGCTTTGTCCCGGTGAGACATTATCCTCTCTTCATTGGCTGCCCGTGCATTTCATTTTAAACTGCTTTTATTTGTTTTAAATGTTTGAATAATGCTGGCCGCCGTACCTCTTTGAGTTTCTCCATCCTCACACTCCTGCATGGTCTCTCAGGTCAGCTGAACCTCTCCTCCTGACTGTGCCTGAGACCAGCCGGACGCTCAGAGGGGGCCAGGCCTTTGTGGTGGCTGTACTAAAACTGTGGAATGAGCCGACTTTGCACGTTAGACTGGCCTTTTCTGTACAGGCCTCTTCGGTATTGGCCTCTCCTGTGTGTGATTTGAAATCTCTTCTTAAAACGCACTAGTTCACTTTGGCCTTTGACACATTTTGAGATGTTGACATTATTTATTTTGATTTTATACAGTTTTAAATGTATTTATTTATTATTTTCTTCAGTCTGTTTTAATACTGTAACACTTTGTTCAATATGGTTGTTTTTTTAAAGTATATTATGAAGAAAGTTGTAGTTACAGACGTGCTCAGAACACCTCTTCAGGAAGGAGTCCAGGAGGAGGATATGGAACAGATGCCCGAGCCACCTCAGCTGCTCCTCTTGACATGGAGGAGCAGCGGCTCTACTCTGAGTTCCTCCTGCGTGACTAATCTCCTCACCCTATCCACTTGTATCTGTGACCATGTCCTTTCAATCACTGCCCAAAACATATTTATGTCCAATCCTCCAGCACCGCCTGGCTCCCCCAGTCTAAACCCAGCCTGCAGCTCCAGCTCTGGGATGGGCTAATTGTTTACAAGTGCCGGAGTGAAGACAGATGTGTGTGTATGGGGACCTCCAAGAACCAGCCTCAGGGACCAATGACAGTTCCTCCTAGAGCACTTTGAGCCCATGAAGACGTAGCAGAGTGGAGCTAATTAAAGGCACAATACTGGGGAGTCCGCCCATCTAAACTAGATATCACATTCATTTATTATGGCTCTGGCCCCACAGTGGAGACGGCCTGATTTTCAGAAGGAGGTCCCACTTGACCAGCCCTTTAATATGGTTCAACGAGCGCCATGTCCCAGGATGCAACAGTAGGCGCATCAGGCTCAAAATGGAGGATTGTTTTAATATGTATCTATGCCACTGCTGCTAAGCCAGTGTGGGAATGAGGCAGCTGGCCTTATTCATCTAAATCTCATTCAAATTAACACAGAATAAAAACATTAATAAATAAGATCAAATCAAAATTGGGAGTAAATCAGATGTGAATGTGTAATACCACAACTTCTGGATAAACATGTTTAAGCAATTTATTTATTAACTGGCCTTTTTTGGTTCAATTTTTCAGTGGCTCAGTTTTTTGGTAATTACAGTGTCTGTTGAGATATTTCTCATGAATAAATGGTAAATAGTCTCATTTTTTTTACAGCGCTTTTTCACCATTCAAAGCACTTTACATCAAGGAACCACTCACCCGCTGATACATTCACACACCAGTATACACAGACACTGGGGGTGAGATGGGTTAAGTAACTTACACAAGGACACAACGACAGCTTTCACCTGTGGGAGCTGTCAGTGGACAAACACTCTACCAACTGAGCTGTCGCCCCAAATATGTGTGGTCATGCCGGCTTGTCAAATCCTGATCTCGTCAGATCTCAGAAGCTAAGCAGGGCTGGGCCTGGTTAGTACTTGGATGGGAAGCCACTAGGATAATCATGTGCCACAATGGGGCGCCAGTGGCAAAAGCTTGTGTCCTTAGGCAAGACACTTCACCCATATTGCCTTGAACGAAAGTGGTGTGTGTGTGTGAGTGATGGTGGTGGTCGAAGGGGCCTCGCTTCCGTCATAGTAACTTACCACCACCAAGTGTGGAGTGAATGAGTGATGCACTGTAAAGCACTTTGGGTGTCTTGAGAGGTGCTATATAAATCCAGTGATTAATTAATAATTAATCAATATTCCATCTAGTCCACAGGGATAAAAGGTTTGGAGAATGCTGGACACCAACAGTCTTACCTGACGCTCTGTTTTTAAACATACAAGCCCCATAACCAAAGTGAGTTTCTACTATACTCTACACTATACCATAACTAGATCAGGGACAGAGGGACTGGAGAGGAGAGAAATAAGAGAGGGATGACAAGGAGAAGAAAGAAGAGAGAAAGGTGAGGAGGGAGAGGTTGCAGAGGGGAGAGAGAGAGGAGTGATTGGAGAGGGGAGAAAGGTAGAGATAGAAGGGGGGCAGGAGAGAGAAGAGAGAGAATAGAGACAGAATAGAAGAAAAAGAGAACAAAAAGAGTGATGGACGGATGGGGTTACTGTAACATATTGTGACAAGTCAATTTGGCTCCTCACTGGGGAACTATGAAGCACAAACGGACCATTTGTAGCCTGGTGTTTGAAGAGCCACACAGCAGCTGCCTCCTCTTCCTCATCAATCTATCCTCCTCTTCCTCCTCCTCTTCCACCTCTTTTTCCTCCTACGCCTATTTCTTGTCTTCTCCATCCTCCTGCTCTTTTTCCTCCTACTTTGCAGAGACATCACATTGGGGGTATTCTGCAGTTATGTGTATGGTGAAATGTCCAGCATTTATCATGGAAATACGATGCACACATAAGCAAACACAGTCAAACAAGAGTTTAGATTGTTTGAAAACTCAGGAAAAATAAAAAATAAAAAATGCAGCTGCAGAGTATCAATTTCTAGTCCTCTTCCTCCTCCTGTTCCTCCTGCCCCTTGCCCTCCTTTTCCTCCTCTTTTAACTCCAACTAGTTCTCATCCTCTTCCTCCTCCTCTTCTTTGTCATCCTCCTCTCCTTTTCCTATTATCTAACTCAATTTCTTTACCCAAAAATGTCATCACACATTGTCTGGGAATTGAACCAGGAACCATATTGCTGTGAGGTGAAACTATAATGACTTGGCGATAGTTCGGCCAATATATTTTAATCCATTAGAATGTACTGACCCTCTTAACATTAAGGTCATCAAAAGTATGGAAAATCAGATGCTAATCAATACTAAAACTAGTATCGAAATAAGATACTTATCTGAGCAGGCACTGATACTAAAAAATAGGGATGGTACAAGATCTCGAGCCACAAGATCTGGCAAAATTGTTTGGCTTGGGTGCAAAAGGGTTACGTGTTCATGTGTTACATCTCTTACAGTTCTGCAAAGCAGAAGCTGAAATCAAATAAATAAAAATGTGAGCCAAAATTGGAAAATTTATTGTGAAATTTATATATTAGGAATCATGTTAAAATCTTGTCTTTTTTCATTTTCGTGGACCCAATCTCATATCTCATCTTGTGGAAATTGCATCTCATCCCATCCCTACAAAAAAAGTGACATTTAGGGAACAGAAATGAATCTTTCCTTTAGAATGATCTTGAGCTGTATCAGAATAAGTATAAGACCACTTAAGTTTTCTTCTTCCCACTCCTTTTAGGGCAAATGTTGTTTTTTTGTTATGATTGCACTTTTGTCATATGTATATGTAAAAGAATGTAAATTGCTTACTTGCCCAAAATAAATGAATAAATAAATAAAAGGCTAGTATACGCCCATGGACCACTACGGAACCTACCTGGACCACTGAGGGATTACACAGATATAAGGCAACAATATAAAAGAAAGTACCGTGATTCAATGTGACAGTGAAAATGTCATTTTACTGTCCAAAGAAAGAGCGTTTATTATTATCACTGTAGTATCAAAATCAGTATTGAGTATCGAAATTGAGTTTGAAATTTGAATATTGTGACAGCACTATTTGCACTAGTGTGTGCTTTGTTAAAGGTGCACTGCGTAAAATTTGTAGTGGAGGTTCTGCCACCTACTTGTCTTCAAGGAAATATTATTGCTTTGTCTATAATGTTCCACTGTATAGCTTAAACCTATGTATCAGACAAGCAGGTTATAGCACTATGCCATCTTACAATTCAGATCTGCGAAGAGTCACCCCTATTCACAGAAGGAATTACTTTATTTTGAGCAATAGAAAAACCCATAGAGAATAAATGGTAGATGGATATTTTTAATGTCATACCATGGAACATTCCAGGTAAAGCAATAACATTTCCATGGAGACAAGCAGGTAGCAGACCTTCCACCAGAAAACCTGCACAGAGCACCTTTAAATTGTCCATTGGGAATACACAGCTAGCCCTATACATGCATTTTCTTTCATTAGCACATTTCTGACATTCTACCATCATAACACATTATTATTACGTCCCTACAGCCAAACCACTCGCTGCTAATTCTCAGTGTGTTTCCATCTAGTTTTTCACACATACCAGCGCGTACAAGCAAGTGACAAATATATTTCCGGTCCCATTTCTGTTCATAAATACACAAACAAAAAATAGGTCCCATTTTGCAGCTTCTTCATTAGGAATTCATAGAAACTAAATGGTTTTTCATCACGAGGTGAAACAGTTTTGTCAATTAAAATGTGATGGAGGCGTCCTGTTTCTGAACACGTCTCCTGGGTCCTGGAATTTTAACAGCATCATCAACAGATAGTTTTTGTTGTATCACTAGATGTGGTGTTACGTATTTGGTTTTGAAAGAGAAGGGGCTCTGATGATCAATTTGTATATATTCTGTTTAATGAAATGTGAAAAAAATCGTAAAGGCAATATGTAACTTATCTATAAGAAATTCTTGGTTGACCATAAACATGTCCTTCCAATCGATTAGTTGACTAAAAAGAGGGCATGACAAGTATCTCTATAATCTGACCATGTATCTGACCAAAACTGCACTCACAAGCAGAGCGGGATCTAGCTTTGAGGAGGCCCTAAGCAAAATTTGGCTTGGAGGCCTACACCACTTCTGAGACGCTCGAGCTAAGCTATTGATTCTTCACATCCCACAACATGGTGCACAGCTGCCATCATTTGCCATCTGCACTAAATTGATCTCAAAATTTGCATCCATGAACAAAAGAGAGACAACATAAATCATATTTAATGTGTGTATTGTGATTACAAAAATACAGATTTTTTTTTTCTAAATACCCTATATGTTTTTCTAAAAATAAATGTTCTGAAGCTTTCTTTGCAAACTCTATTTAGCTTAAATTAATGGTGAGCTAAGCTTTCAAGCTAACGTGTTTGAATAATGACAGTCCCGCTGGATATTTTGCACATTTACTTCAAACATAGTGGATTTCCATAGTAACAGTGTTTTTAGACATTCTATCCTGAGCTCTATATATCTATAAATAAAATAAAAATATATTTTAAATGAATTAATAAATAGCCTATTATTTACAAAGAGTTGCATATACCAGTGGTTCGGTTGCCATGGCGCTGCTGCCTGGAGAAAGTAGATACGATGGAGCACGTCAACAAGATGCCGTCAGCATACGAATGGAGAGGTCAGAGGGAACTGCACCCAAACCCCTACTCCAGACCACCAATGAGGACTGGTGTAGACAGGGGGCTCCCAGTGCAGTGCCAACCTCTGTCCCACCTGCCAAGAATGTGAAAAACAACATGGCAGAGATGATGGAGGAAATCATATCTGAGATGGAGCGCCTGATCATTTGTGAAGGCACTTGTCTCCAGAATCACAGGCTCTACTGGTCTGCACTGACCTGTCCGGAGAGGGAGAGCAATCTCATCCTGCAGGCTTTGGTCCAAAAAAGGATACTTCAAAACATGCCAAAATCCCAGTCAACCCTGGAAGAAAAACTCAAAGAAGGCGAGGAAGAAGGACTTGGTGAACCAGTACAAGAGGCAGCCAGTCCCTCACAAAAGGTCCAAAAGAAGAGGCCAGTTCAGACCAAACAACAGGAGCTGGTCATTAAAGTCAACATCCAGGACACCCAAGAGAGAGTGGTCCGGATCCAGCCCACATGTACACCAGTGTATCAAGGTACTGCTAACCACGGTGCTGCTAAACAAGCGGCTGCTAACTGAGGTGCTGTTAACTGAGGTGCTCACAATAGTCCATTTGGCAGACGCAAAAAGAGTGGAAACTGGAGGACCAGGAGGGCACAGTACATGAACAAACCCTCATGAAATAACCACAATAAGGAGAAGAGGGAATGTACCAACCCAGCTACAAACAGGACAATAGGGCAGTCTGTAAGGAGTCCAGGAAAAGCTGGAGGAGGTCTTTCAGTCCTAACTATTAACTGATTTACTCTTCACTGATGCATAGTTCAAACGCAAAAAAAAATCTGCAATCGCTTTAAATGTATGTAGACTTGCATCTGTTTTAATGAGCAATAAGTGGTACAACATTAATGAAAGTGCAGTTTACACTAAACCTATACAGGTTTAGTAATAGTATTGAACTATAAAATATGCATATTAATATGTGTATACCATGCACGCAAATGTACTAATAAATTAGCGCAACTCATGCATATGCATGAAGACAGGAGCGTATTCAGGCTCGTTTGTGAGTCATTCATTTGTCCAACAAAGGCAAAAGAAGCTTCTCTTATTATCAATAATAACCTGTAGCCTAAAGTGACTGAATTCTTGGCGTGAGGCAAAGACAACAGACAGGGGGCCCTATGCCACGTGCGTAGTACGTGCATATAGGAAGATCCAGCTCTGCTCACAAGACTACATCTGCACAGGAGTTCATGCAAAAAGTAATATTTATTCAGAAAAGTACTAGGAAACTGTACTAGTACTATGAAAAATATAATTCATAATTCACTTCCAAATCTTACATACTTCCATACTTTGCTGATGGTGCTGTTGCCCCATACAACTCCTTGAAATCGAAATGTTATTCGAAATTATTAATTGACTAATAAAAATTTGAGTCGACTAAGACACCATCGACTGATTAATCGACAAATCCAAAAACGTAAATTACAGCCCTACTTATCGGGTGTGGGGTTTGCTACCTGCTACTCTCCATGGAGATGTTATGGAGCTCAACAGTTCTCCCCACTCTGACTGAAGTTTGCTCTAATTCTGTAAATAAATTTCCCAATTTCCCAAAAATCCAAATTTTAAGAGTTTTAATGGAACCAAGTGTTCACTGTTGATGGTGCTTGGAATATTTCACTGTATTATGTTTAACTCTTGCAAGAACCATATTTAGTCTTCAACCAGCACCAAAGGAAGGTCACAGCATGCACTCAAGAACAGATTATTACATATATAATATATTTTTCAATGATGGTTAAATTCAAACATAAAAAAGGAAAACCATTTAATAAGCATTTTTCCAAATGTTCTAAACGTGCCAATGCACTGCTCCTGTCTTCAATGTTACAAAAACAAGTTCAAAGATTGTACAACTTCAAAAATCTAGACAGTAAAAGGACCTGTGGGGGGTTGTACCTGCAGATTTCACAAAGGCATGAAAGAAAATCAGGGTTAATGTTTAAAAAAAAAAAAAAATCAAGACAAAAACACCCAACAGTCAGTCTTGGATACAGGTTTCACTTTTCACATAAATACGCTCTTATGTCAGAACAATTAAAGTAGGAGCAGAAGTCTGACAGGTGTCAGATGCAGGTGTTTATGCCAGAATGGGGAAGATTATAGGCAAAGGAACAACATTTCCATGGAGATAAGCAGGTGGGGGCCCTCCACCAGGCCAAATAAAAGTTAGGTTTGTGGAGATGCAAGCTCGCTCACAGGAAGGACACATGTTTTCTGTTTTTTCTGTGCAAGCACTGGGGGTGAGGTGGAGGCAAGGTGCCCAAGGACACAAGAACAGCGTTTGTCTGTGGGAGCTGGAATCACACCGCCAACCTGTGGATCGGTGGATATGACTGGATCAGTGAACAAACAATGATATACATTTCTAATATTGAGGACGTCTGCATATCCTATCTTGTCTATAATAAAATGATTAAAAAAAAAAAAAAAAGTTTATTTTTGTCAATTTCCATCAGTAAAATGTACTGTTCGATTGGCTATGTAAAATCACGCCTGTAAATTCTGACAGGTGCAAGGCTTTGGAATGCTAAAATGCAGTTGACTCAAAGGTGCTAAGGGAAGTGCTGGTGATGCCATATGGTATTTGCACTGACGAACCTCAACTAACTTCATCTCCAGACACCTTATGATTCTACATTTACAGTCAGATCAACAGTATGACAGCTTGGTTGTTTTTTTGGTTTTTTTTCAGGCTTATTGAAAATGCTATATTTGCCCAAAGCAGTGCATTAACATGTTTTATATACGTTTCATTTTTGACACTCTTGAGGCCTCCCTCTCTTAGCTTTCCACGTTAAGTCACTCGCTCGCCAATAAACTATTGGACATCGCATCAGTGTATGTTTTTGAGGAAATGTTATGCATGGTAGAAAGCAAAAAAAAAAAGTCTGTATGGAAATGTTACTTTGCTTTATCACCTGATTGTCTCCATTGATAGAGATAACTGTAATACCATACTGTGTAACATTCAAGGTTTTGCAATATCTCCATGGCGACAAGCAGGCATAGCGGGGTGGCCCTATACCTTTAAGCAAATGGCATGAATATTAAAACAATAATGAGTTTATTCATTTGTAGGTCTTTTTAATCATCTCATATTACGAAAGATGCCGATAAAAACCACTGTAGTAAATTAAACAATAACCATAAAACACTTAATTTACTTGAATAAAATGACAAAATATGCAACAGCTAATAATTTTCCAAACATCAGTTGATTAGAAATGCTTTGCAGATGATTATATTGTATGTAATGGCGTACATAAAATGACATAATCTGTTCTGTGATCTCCCATAATGCTGTACAGTCCAGTCAACAGAAAGACCCAAAAGACCCAAACGCCCTCCACTCGAAACCTGCTCCTCTCTCTGTGTATTAAGAAAGCACTCACGCATCAATTACACAGCCAATCCAAGCTATTTGCAATTACCGCTAATTAGCAATTAAGTGTACAATCACATCAACAACATGCTAATGGCTATGGCGTGTAACTGTCTAGTTCTCCTGGGCTAAAGGCGTCTGATTGCCCGAGCATGAAGCTGCTTTTCTGCCCTGATTGGACCATTGAAATATTACTAATGACCAATTTCACATTCGCTCCCATTTGGTCCCAACTCGCGTGAGAAATGCATATCTGGTACATATGCAATGCTGTGGAAATAAAGGGTCTATATTGCACTATTTTTGATGTATGTTATTATGTTGTGTTCTCATTGCAAAAATACTTGGAGTTGTGTTTTGTTTCATTCAGATGTTTGTTCTTCTCTCAAACAGAAAACACTCTGTTCCACCTTGTGATGTCAGGAACAGAGCTTTTTGGTCTTTGGAGTTGTAGACAGACTAATAATTAAGGCAGGCTAGGCTGCAGGCCAAACAGACTGTAGGTGCATTCGAGTTTCAAAGGAGTGCAAACATAGTAGACTTCCTTTAAGTGGCATTATTTTAGGCACCAGAAATGAGAGTATAAACATTTTTAACTGAATTTACAATGCACTCTTTTGCACCCCTGAAGACCTGGGCCTGATTTTTTTTTATTTTTTTTTTATGTGATGGGACGATCACAAGAATATGCCAAAATGTTCTTGTAAATGTCTTGGTTGAGGTTCAAGCATCACCAAAAAAGGGAATGGACTGTAAAGTGCAAAAATATGAGAGTTATTTTTGTTCATTTTTATTTAGTCTTTTGTATTTTTAATTTATTTATTATTAATACATTCTTCTCTTTTTAGGCACAAGACTAGATTTTGGTGAAAGTTTGGTCAAATATTATCAAATGTACAATCAGGGAATCATACTCTTTTGCAAGGACACCTGATAATATAAATATAATATATAATAAAAAAAAACCATAATATATTCCATGATATTTAAGTGTATGACCTTTTAGGTGTTGTGATATGACATTGTGCTCTCAGTTCTATAAAGCACACACCATGTTATTGCTAAGTGGAGCTCTGTATGGCTGATTGAATTCTCATCATGGTGAAGAAAAGGAGCTCAGTTTGAGACAGGTGATCCATGAAGGGTCTCATAAGTGGCAGGGGCGGGGAGGGGCGTGGATGGGGCAGGTCCTGGGGGCAGGTGACGGGGACAGGTGGCGAGGGTAGGTGATAACGGGAATAGGTGGAGGGGGCAGGTGACATGACAGGGGCAAGCGGTGGAAGCAAGCGGCAGGTGCAGATGGCGGTGGTCTTATTGAGTCTTTTCGGAGACACACTGACTCTTAGCTGTGCATTCATCCAGTCAGTCAGTCACAGGTCCAATAATCACAAGACGCTCCAGAGACTGCAGGCCCCATTCACACGTGTCCAGGACAGAGGGGAGGGATCAGCAGGGCTGTAGTGGGCCGTAATCCTTTAGCCATTTAGCCAATTAATCTGTCGATGATGTCAAAATTTCTATAAAGTAATTATATAATTTAGATTTTCTGGATTTACGTAGGGAGTTAGCTGAAAATTTGGAAGTGAATCATAAACACATAAGCTTGTTGTGTGGTCTAATCTGAAACACGATTTACAATTTACAGCTAAAATAGATACACTTTCTCCAAGTTATCATTTGACGCAAATCATCGTCTCTATCATGATTTCAATTATTTATTCACTACTTCACAAGGCAAATGTTTTGGGTGTATGCTTGTTAATAAAATAATTTTTCATGGCTTCCAGAATGATGAAAAGTTGACGGTTGTTTTAGCAATTAAAAATTCAAAACAGAATATAATAAATAATATTTCTCAAAATGTCAAACAAGAAACTAAAACCCCTAAATATATTTTAATTAAGAAAATTCTGAAATGCTAGGTCCTTGACTTTAATGAGGAAAGTCATGTAATAACGCCTCAGTCAGCTACACCTTCTTGTACAAATTTATGAAGTCAAGAAAATTACAAAAAAAAAATTAAGTGAAATCAGAAGACACTTTTGGGACAATGACCAGACTGAGTAGATACAAGTGGTTCAGAAAAAAGTCTCCACGAAGACTTAATCTGAGCAAACTACCGTCAATAAATCAAGCCAAAGAGTGTTTTTAAACCAGCGGTGCCGTGTGCAGAGAGAGAAGACACGATCAATGGCAGAGTGCATTTAAGGCTTTCTCTCTGCACTATCTCGTCTGTGGCTCGCAGAAAAGAACCTTCCCTTTAATTAGTCACCCGTCCCCGTGTCAGCCACGATTCAAAACAACTCCTGCATTTGTATTCATCCACTCTCAAAGACCACACAGGTACAAACATAGACATGAGAATGAGAAAGAGAAATGCTGAAACTTTGCAGCTGATGTCATCAACGTTTCCTGGTGTGATACTAACTGTTGGCACTGCACTGTCTGAAGATCTCTTTAATCTGAGCTTTGTTCAACACAATGTGGCTCAAAGGAACTGATGTAGCTGGAACTAACAAGTCTCTTACACAAAAAAATTAGGACACTTTTTTTATTTTATTTTGTGTATATTTCTGAAAATTTGAGCTTATTTATTTGGGTTGAATAAATAACTTCTTTGACTCAAGTGTTTTAGGGTTATCCTGTCAGTGGAATGGCATTCAATATTATTGTTTATCATCTATCTTTTCTTCACTACTATATAGTATTTAAAAATGTGTTATTGTGTTACTGTATTGTGTTGTGTTAGCTGCTACAGGTAACAGCCATAGAATTACCTACATGTGTATACAAGGAAGTAAAATGAAACATTTGAACATTTTGAAAAAACATGTTATAGTTGTTTTCCCCTCAACATCAACATCCCCTCAATACGAGTAGGATTCGGCAGTGTAGCATAGTCATTTTGGTACAAATGAGAAAAAATCTGCTGCTCGCATGATCTGCAGCTATCCATCAGAGGTGGCGACTCTTTGTTGTGATTACGTTTACGGCGACATCAGCTCTCACTGGGCACTGCAGTTTTCTAATACAGAAGTCAGCTAACTTTTATTATTATTTTTTTAATATATTATTATTATTATATTAATGTACAAATTATAACATAATGATCCACAGGGGTCATGAATTATAGCTACAGAGCAGACACATAGGTCTTTAAAAAAATAATAAAAACAGACAAAACAAGGCACATTTTGTAGTAAAACCTTCAGTAAGTTCATCAAATCCAAAGGCTGCAGTTATTTAGATAATAAAATACCCTGTCTTTTTATAAGATAGAAATGGTTTTGGAGGTCGTCATCTGGGCACTGATTGGATTTTGATTTGATTTCTCCCATCCAGAAGTCATTTTCAGTTTGATGGTTCTGATCTGAGACACTAGGATTTATACAGCACTGAGTAACATTGGTCCTGCCTCTAAAGGGAGGTAAAGTTTAACTAAGTGAAACTGCCCTGACTCTGTTTACAAGCTAGCCTCATTACACTACATTACAAAAGAGGTAGAATGACCCATAATTAGGCTAGCAAGCAGACCTAGTATCGATTCTGAACTGCATTTAAACGTTTCGAAGCTGATGTCATTTTTAAAAATAGTCCTCAACATTGGAGAATTTTAATCAAATCTTAGCCTTCATTCCTCCCAGTGCCTAGTTCTTGGAAAATGTAAGTTATCAACCTGGCTTTTTAAAAATAAATTAGAGCTGACAGTTCCTATTCTTTATAAAGACGTCTGACATCTTCTGATAATGGTTTTTATCTCCTAGATTTCCAATGGACGTGACTGGCAGGCCAATCAGAGAAAGACATGCAGATCATGTCAAAACAAACATGCAGCTTTCAAGTAAAAAAAGAGAATAAAAAAAAAAGAAAGGTTTATCAATGTGCAAAGTTCTAACAGCTGGTTAGATGATGCAAGAAAGTTTATGGATTATATTGTGAATGATATCTTTTTCTAGAGGAAAGGTTCTGCATTTCCAACCTGTAGCGGTCTGGAATGAATGATCTATGCATTCAGTTTTGTTTGTAGTGCTACAATTTTGTTTGTAGTGGTGCAAAATGACCGAATAAACTACTACTATTACTACTACTATTACTACTACTACGTGGTGATTAGGTTGTTAAAAAGACTGCCCTGCATTCGAATTAGAGGTGGGTAGTCCTCAGTTGCATTTACTTCTCTCATTTAAAGAAATAGCACTTTACAAAGTATTTTTCTAGCAGCATACTTTTACTGCTACTTGGTTATATATATATTTAATTGAAGTAACAGTACTCTTACTTGAGAAAAAGTTTTGGTTACTCTTCCCATTGTGAGTAAGTCTACAAGAGACAATATTATACGAGTTGAACATTTGTGTTTCTTGCACCATTTTTCAGACATGATTTAGTTTTTCTCATGTTTGTGGTCCACTCATTGAAAATACCAGATTCTGTGCATTATTTAATGTTCTGTCCTTGCAACTACATTAACTTACAAATTATAAATCAGATGTTGCGTCCTGACAGTTACTCTTTAAATGACTCTTAGTAGTACTTTTCCTAAGTACTTTTTTAACTTACTTGAAAATAATTCTTAGACCACTACTTTTTACTTCAGTCATATTATTTTGAAGTAATGTTACTCTGACCTGAGTATAATTTTTGGCTACTCTTCCACCTCTGATTCGAACAGTCGTTTCACACAGTAGCAGCAGAGACAAATTGTTGGTTTACCTTTTGCTGGGAGGACTGTGTAACTTTGTGTTTGGATTTCACCTTCGTCTTTTGTGAGTGAAAATCCAAAGTTTCAATTCCCTTTAGGTTTGAGGGGAGCAGTATATACAGTTGCATCATTTATCCCAAACTTGTTCAATGTCAAATGTAATAAATTACACAGATCCTACTCTTACTAAACGTACAACTCAAAGCTGAAACGTTGCTGCTTTTCACGAGGCCAATACAAGGTTGTTTAAGGACATTTTTCTCTCTTAATTAATTGCGTATTTCAACTATTTGGTGAAATACATTCATTATCCATTTTCTGGCAGAGTAGACTGCTTAGTGGTAGAAGGTTTGTGTACAGAAGACATTATGTTATGGGTTGTTCCAGCCACACTTGGAGGTCTGATTTTACGATTTTACTTGATCTAGCAATGTCTATTTGGAAAGTTGAAGTTACACGGTTGCACCCTGCATTTGGTTAACGGTAAAAAGTGGACAGTTAAAATGTTGATAGCTCTTGTGTTAACTTTCCTTTAATTGCTCTGCTATTGTTATTGACCTTTAAACATGGTCTTGAGTACCTTTGCTTTGGAATTCACTTTGGATTTACAACTTAAAGTAATGCATAAAAACAGGAAAGGAGAAATTTAATTTGTCAACTGGACAGAGTTTATTTGGTCGAATACATTTCGCAGCTCATCCAAGCTCCTTCTTCAGTTCTGGTCAGACGCTGGTGGACACTGCTTTATATCTGCTTGAAGGGAGGAGCTAACTACTCTGAAACTATTCTGAAACTAACACACCTACTTGTTTACTTGACATAAACAGACATAATTTCATAACCAGAGTGCTCAATAAACTCTCTGGTTTATTCTAGTGCGGCTTGCCATCTACTGGCAACAGAGGGAATTACTACAGCAAAAATACTTCAACTGTGTAATGAGGAACATGTCCGTCAGTGCAGCAATAAGCAATGAACATGATTGGACAGCAGAAACGATTAAAACAAGTCTGGTGGTGATTTATGGACTTGAAAACTGTGCAGGACATCTATCTATGACATCACAGTCCTGGAAAATTTTAAATTGAGCGTTTGGGGAGGCTAAAGCACTTCCAACAGAGGTTTACTGAAACCAGCAAGAATGACATGAAATCCAACTCCAGGTATGTTTTTAATGAGAGAACAATATTCTAACATGGTTAACTAAAAAAAAAAATTTTTTGTATTGTATTTTGTATAATTTGTGTTTTTAACACAGTGAATGCTCAAACGCTGCGGTTTACACAGCCCACCGCAGTGCAGGTGTCAGGGGAGAGAAAGGGAAGCGGATGTGTCACTTTTCTCTCTGCTCGTCCATCTGTGCCGTGAGTTCAAATACATTGCCTATTGAGTGATGAAGTGACAATGTGTCTTGGATTACTACTATCTGTTTTTATTTATGAGAAGTACTGTATCTGTCAGTTTTAATTATCATTGTGTTGAATTCTACACTGTTATTGGGATGTGTTATTGCTGCGCCTGGAATATTCCACACTATGGCATTATACTTGGTGTGGTGGTGTTTTTTTTTTTATTACTTAAGAAATGCCTTGACAAACGCTTACACTTACATGTAACTTGGCCTGTTGGTATCACCTAATTGTACCCATGATATATTTTCCCCCTCCATTTAAATTATATTTCTTATATTTAATATTATATTTCAATTTTCAGAAAAAAGTTATCAATTCTAAACACAGTATGAAAGGTGAATAATTCATAAGCCACATAGATGAAACATATCAACTTATAAAATTATATAGTGATGCTAAAACAGACTAAACAGAAAAAGCTATAATTATGTGGTTATACCAAGCTTGTTGTAGTTTGCTATAGTGCAAACTATAACATAATGATCCACGGGGTGTCATAGTAGCAGGTTTAAGCACAGTATGTGTTCTTTAAAAAAAAATAAAAATGTAAGAGATCTATAAAGCTTCATCTTGATCCAATAAAGGCCACCACACACTACAAGACTTTTCAGTCTTAAACGATTTTTAAACATGCGACAAAAAGCGCACACCACAGACACATGGACAATCTTATGAGACTTAAAATCTCTGATCACAAAGACTGCAGCGAGAAATGGCTGAGCACTAGGCTAAGTTGTGAGCGCGAAAATGTCAGCTGTTTAGAGTAAAACCACTCGCTTTGAGAAATCAGAGCACTGCACTTCTACTTTAGATACAAGACAAAACTGTGTTATCATTATTATTATTTAAGAAATATGGTGCAATACTTCAGATACATGATTTTTAAAGCATAAAAGATTGCCAATTAAGTACACAGGAAGTAGAGTTTTGATCACTAATCTGCAGCTTCACCTTGATCCACGCGGTGCATGGATGTGGACTTTTTTTGTGGACTGGGTGTCATTATTTGTGGAGGACAATTTCTTTGGATAATGTGGATGAGATGCGGCGCTTTAAATCTTTAAATTCTGTGTCCGTTACTCCTCTGCCCCTGACACTCTGTTTTATCGGCTGTTACCGTAGCGTTGCTGATGTTTGGTGGTTACGATCCAACAGAGCAGCTCAGAGTCGCACTGACACCACACACGAGGAGTGCAGCGGCTTCAAAATCGCATACAAATACACATTCGGTCACATCTCCCTGAAATCAGGGAGAAGCAAATCACAGCCAAAATCGGGAAAATTCTTCTGTAGTGTGTGGCGGCCTTAAAGCAAATATGATTATGCATAATAAACTTGGTCTATCTATCCTAAATCTCTTACAGCACTGAATCGTGGTAGCAAATAGGTCAACTTGTATTTTCCGCATGTTCAGAGACTACATAGTTAAATGTATATAATGTCAGTTTGTGTGTACGGCGTCCTGCGTTAAATGCCAAGCTTTTCCTTTGGGACTGAAAAAAGAGAGAAAAGTAGATCCAATAAGCAGCCAACTGTCCTCGTGCACGCTCTCCAAAACCACAGCCACTATGTGTGTACAATAGTGTGCGTGTTGTGCGTATGTGTGAAAATAAGAGAGGAGAGTGGAGGAGCGTTCAGGGCCCTCAGTCTCGGTGGGACTTTTTAGTGTTTCATTCAGACAACATCATACATCATGCTGTGTTTATATCCAGAGCAGCTGTCTACAAAAGAGCAACGCTGTCAGTGAAGGGGGAGTGGCCAATCAGAGAGGAGAAACCAGGAACAGTGTAACATAATGGGATTTCAATGGTGGGAAATAGGGCTGTACAATATAATGCAAAAGTATACTGTCTAATGCAATTTTGGCAAACACAACAGGAAACTATTTTAAATTATATTAAGCACAGTGTTCTTCATTTGATGGAAATGTAATGTTTACAAATTTTACCTCTTTTGGCCTTGGTTCATCTGAAGTCCAGTCCTTCTAATTTGAAGTCATATACAAGTTAATTTTAATGTTATTTTGTGGGGGAAAACAAATATTTCAAAATATTGCAATAGTGTTGTTATTGTGCAGTCAAAAATACATTCCCCCATACCTCTACTTTGAAAAATATATGATTGCTTTGACCGTTAAGAGTACTTAATGTAAAAGTATATTAGGACTAGGGGAAGGTAGTAGTAGTTAAAGTAGAAGTAATTTGGGCAGTGGAGGTAGTATTTTTGTGAGTAAAATTTGTATCAAAACACAAACTTTAGTTCTGGGCATCTCTTATTGGTGTTCTTATTTTTTATACCAAAAATGAGCACATTAGTAAAACAATGGTTAGGTACCCAAGGGCATGCTGGGAAACCTACATGCAGACACTCGCACTTGTCAGCAATTTACAACTACTTTCATAATTATCCTTCTTGATTCCTTTTGCTCTTAAACCACGTCCATAGCTTTTCCATTTTCCATTGAATTCATATGAGAAAGAGAAACTATACCCAGCGTGGAAGTTTTGAATAACGGATTACATTATGCAACATATCCGACTTGAAACCGGCTGAGTAAGAAAGCTTCAAAAATATACTCTATCACACATGAAAGACTAAAATAAAGTATGATGGGTTTGTGGCATCCTCTTCTCTGTTCTATTTGGGTATTTTGTTTGTCAAACAGTGAAGATAAGCCTGTGCCGCCTGACAGCCAAGCACAAAGCAAATACAAGTGAATACAATTAAATTAAGACTAATATTTCTCTCTATGCAAACAAGAGTAGAGTAATGACAAAGTAACAAACACAGGCAACTGATGGATGTTCACACAGACTGTATGTACATAGACTGAGGCTGCGTGAGGTCACCTGTAGTGTTCGGTTGCAGCCAATGAAGCTAATCGAGGCTAGCGGTTTTAGTGACGTTTTAATTAATTAACCAAGACCCATGGCAAAAAAAGGAGAAAATTTAATTTGTCAACTGGACATAGTTTATTTGGTTGAATACGTTTCGCAGCTCATCCAAGCTGCTTCCTCAGTTCTGGTCAGATGCTGGCGGACACTGCTTTATATCTGCCTGAAGGGAGGAGCTTAATTACAATGAAAATTACTCTGAGACAACACATATTTAAATACGTATTTAAATATGTGTTGTCTCAGAGTAATTTTCATTTTCTCCTTTTTTTGCCATGGATTCTACCTGGACGACTGAGGGATTTTACATACAACCAAGACCCATATTTGGAAATCCGAGTGAACGAGCAAAGAGCCAATCAGGAGCGAGGTTATTCAACTCGCACCTTCGCGCCCGCACCATTTGTTTGGCAGGGGCCTGGCGCTTTCAATCAAACCTAATGGGCTAGCTATGTCTAAACATCTGAACTGTCTATGCACGGTCACATGGTCACATTTTATACAGCGCTTTTCCACCTTCAAGGCACTCAAAGCGCTTTAGATCAAGGAACCACTCACCCATTTACACACACAAAAACATACATACATACACGCACCAGTGAACGCATGCACAGTGTCCAAGATTTTTGTCTAAAAACTTAAGACACCTCTCAATCAGGTTTAAAGTCGGGCTGTCTGGTTTTCAAAAGAGGCAAGAGTATTTATCTAAATCTGTCTGACTTGTTCCTAACTCTCACGACCCCTTTCATTTAGCACATCGTTAGTATTCACATGGATTCATTTTGGAGCACATGCACAGCTTTCGAACTGCTTTTTTTTTTTTTTTCAAATGGGAAGTGATGTATGGTGGGCCACCAGCGCACAACCAATCAACTCTCATCCCAAAGCCTTGCATTGTACGCGACTCTTTCTTGGTAGTTTGCGATGTTTTACAATATGTCAATTTTGTCACAAGTACTGCTTTTACAAGACACTTTTTGGGGGAAAACCACAACCTTCAAATCAGGACTGAACCAGGTCGGCTCAAGATATATTGACACTCAATCCCCCACCTCTCTCATTGTCACTATGGATAATACCAGCCTGATATTACAGTCCTTAAATACAAATAAAAATATATTACTACCAATACCATCTTGAATAAGACATAATCTTTAAAAATCCCTGCATTAGTAGGCCTGTTACGATAGCAAATTTTGAAGCATGAAATATCACTACAGAGAAATATTGCAATAAATGATAATATTGAAAAAAACTTTATGCCACTGTCATAAAACAAGATAATCCCAATAATTTAAGTTTTAAATATACAGTATCATTAAAAAGCCTGAACTACAATCAAATGGCCAATAATTAGCTATGGAAGTTATATAGTCTACCCTTTATAGCCCAAAATATAGCCCCGATAAATTGATATTGTGATGATTGTGACAGGCCTATGAATCATCTTCACACATTTCAGTACACTTTACTAGATCTGAGCCAAAATGGCAGCTTGCGCATCACCAGTCAGACACATGCCAAAGTTGAATTTAATTGACATGCCAAACCCTTACCCGGACTTGAACCTGGACTTGAACCAGGACTTGTGTTTTGATGAGGCAGGACGGTTTGCTCTGAAGTCTCAGAAGTTCATCAGAATCTCTGCACAGATCACTGCAAGAGAAGAAGTACATACAACAGTAGTCATCATCTACAAAGAGATTACTGTTTGTCTGGAGGCATATTTGCATGACCAGTAAAAATCAGATTAAATCTATCAGTTAAATTGTGGCTTTTTAGAGTAACTGTTCAATTTTCAACTTTTTATCTTTCAACATTATTTTGGTAAATGTTCACATTTTTATATAGCACTTTTCCACCTTCAAGGCACTCAAAGCGCTTTACGTCAAGGAATCGCTCACCCATTCACACACACATTCATACACCAGTGTACGCAGACGCTGGGTCCAAAGTGGGTTAAGTGTCTTTCCCAAGGACACAAGGACAGCACTGCCAACCTGTCAATGGTTTATGTCGAGGGCGGCAACCTTCGAATCAGTGGACAAACGCTCTACCAACTGAGCTACTGTCATCCTCATTTCAACATTATTTTGTCTTTTAATTTATTTATTTATTTATTTTGCATAATTTTCATTGTAAAAACCTGCACAGGTATGGACAATCAAAAAGAAATCATGTCAACTTAAATCAGATTTTGGTGTGTTTGCAAACAGCCAGTCTGAATCCATGACTGTTTATAATGTCCTGTCAAATAATAGAATTAAAGCTAAAATAATGTGATTCCTTAAAAAATTCATACTGAGATCACTGTGTATGCCTAAATATATTTTTGACAACATGACGTTTCCAAACAAAATCCAAAAAAGTGATTAGGTAAACATTTGAAATTCTTAGCAATGCACAAATTTCCTGTTTAAACTAGCAAGACTGAAACACTGACCTAAATATTAAACCTTCAAAACTGGTACATGTCTGAATTAGTGAAAACCGCACTACACAAGTCTGCAAGTTTTAGAGATGGGAAACCTTACATAACAGCTTTCTCACTTTCCCCTCCTCTTTACCTCCAGGGTAGTAATACATATTCAGATGCAATGTTCCTCATTTTGTCAGGATGCACAGAGCCACAGAGCAGAGGTAATGCTAAGTGCAGTAACCTGACTGTACCACAGTATGGAGCTCAAGAGGGGACCAGCACCTGTTTGATTTGAATTGGCAAATATGTACTTTCATGAACATGAAGGCCATAATCTGGAGCCGGGTCTCTCTGTGCTGCATTGCGAACGGCTACTACTTCAGTCGGTATGACACAGCTGCAGTGAAGGATGGGTCAAACGCAAAAGACAGATTTGCCTATGTAACTTTACCATACAAAGAAATATCAAAGTTTTGAATGGCACAAGTGATCAATTCAATAAAATAAAACCTTATGAACATAGCTACACCAACTACGTTTAAGGCATGTACTAAAGGGTTGTCAAAGGTATTGGAAAAACAGATGCGAATCAATACTAAAACCAATACTGAAACTAGATTTTGAGTAAGTGTCGATACTGTAAAAAATCATATTAACAGGATACAATTTTAACTTTATCAGAAATAGTATAAGATCTCATGGTAACATCAAAAAAGTACTATTGTTTGTGAATGAAAATTACTTGGATGCCCCAAATGTGTTTTGTAACTGTTGCTGATCATTTAAAGTCATTACAAAACTGCTCTGTAAAAAATTGGCTATAGGCTGAACCGATATTTTGAAACAGATATCCAATCCACCAACATTTTCAATATCAGTACAGATTTCTGATATCAGTGTCGTATCAATGCATCCCTAAAACTTACATTCTGTTACTAAAAAAGGAGCATGTTTTATCTTCATTGTGGTGATTCATTGAATCATTATGCAGACTACACAAATACCCTGAAATGTTGTCTGTTTGAGTCTAATCTTTACCATTTAAATAGTTCATGTTAAATTATCACTGTTTTTTAAATAGATTAAACCTTCTGCAAAGGCTGCAGGTGGCCTATACAATGGCGCTTTGCAGGTGCTCAAGGAGGTCAATCAGTATAATTGTGATTACACCAAACACCTTTTGGAGAGAGCTTTTCTATATAGAGTATGTTTGAATCATTTAAAAAAATCACATGCTCGGTTCATGGAATTGGCGCTGGACTTCACCATCTGTAAGTAATTTTGTTTGATGGCAGATACAAACCCCACTTCAATTCATCTTAACCTACATCCAACTGACAACTGTAGCAATATAAAACAGACCATGTATCTCTCCCATCTGGCCTCACACGGGGTCAGCCAATAATCATGAGGTTGCTGGTTCGATTCCCAGCCTCTGACCTCTGCACTTTTCATCTTTTCATAATTTTTTATCGAGAGGAGACTTACAACAGCTTTTACACTCAAGGCCAGCAGTGAGTGTTGAACCTACAGAGAGGCTGGATTCAAAGCAGACAAAAAAAAAAAAAGATCGAATGAAAAAAGAAAAAAAAACATGTTTGGTAATAAGAGGGAATAAGCCAGTTTACACATAATCAATACTCAACTAGAACAATGTTTTGTAAGTACCCCTTGAACTGCAAAGAGAAAAATACACACATACAGTGCGAAAGAAAAAAGGAAAAATATACAAGTCTCTTTCTCTCTCTGTCACTCTCTCTCTCACACACACACACACACACACAATGGGTACACAAATTTCCAAACACAAATTCCAAAACATCCAAACAAATTCCTGAACAAACACACACATTCCTAAACATGCACCAAAGTCCAAAATGTCCAAAGGCGCACAAACACCGTCAAAAAAATACACACAAAATTTCTAAAACAAGCACAATAAATGCCCTAACGCATACACACACACACAGAAAAACACATATTCCAAAAAGAAGGTCCAACTCATGCGCACAAATTTCCAAACACACTCAATAATATGTGCACTTTAAATTTTCTAATCATCTTATTTCTCTAGTCAGTTTCTCTTTTCGCAGTGTACTCCTACAGGCCTGATTTCCCAGTGAAGTTGATCTTGGCTGTATGGCTTGAGTCCACACAATCGCTCCCCCTGTCCACCTTTTATACTGTTAGAAAGAACCGGAAAATCCCGCAGAAAACCAGAAATATAATCTACATGAATGCACTGAACTTGTGAGGGGCTATAGACACCCGCTGATGTCATGGTCCCAAGTGAGGTCTTCAATACAGGTGTGAATGACAAGTCACATATAAGGTGAGTGAAAACTAGGGTAAGGCAGCGGTGGGCGATAATGACAAAAATATTACTTTTTTTTTTTTTTTTTTAAATCATATAAAAGTGAAAATGTGTGAATTATGTTTTTCATATTTTATTTTTTTTATTTATTTTTTTTTTTTTACAAACTTGAGCACAGATTATTAACATCAGTATAGGTTCAATTACTAAAAAAAAGAAAAAAAAAAGAAAAGAAAGATTTTTTTTTTTTTTAAATTGTCAGAATATTCCAGTTTTTTTCTGAGGTTGCATTTTCCAAGTTCCAACTTGTATATGACGACTGGAACTCACTTTTCAAAACATTCCAACAACATTTAATCCCACCTAACCACTCTCTGTGTTCTGTGTGTTATTGTGAAGAGCTTTGGGTGTCTTGAAAAGCGCTATATTAATGGAAGGTATCATGTTATTATTATTATTATTATTATTATTATTATTATTATTATTATTATTATTATTATTAACATTTCAGAGTCCGAGTTAGAAAATCCAACATGCTTTAATTGCTGTAGTAAAAAGTTACTCCAAGTTCTTAATATTATTCTTATCTTAGTTGGATCCTTTGTCTGATTTGAGCACTTTCCTAGTATTTATTACTTCACTGAATATTTACTGTAATATACTGTGATTGTTTTTCCGACTTGATAACTATTACTTGATACTATCCAATTTTTAATTCCGAGATTACGTTATTCAGAGGTCCAAGATATTTTTTGCATTCTTGGTATATGCAACATTTTTATGGCCTTTTTCCCATTGAAAAGCTAATATTTGGATTCAAATTGTTAATCACTATAGCTACTATAATTTTTTCATCATTTCATCATTCTGAAACCCACGGATAACCCTCCAAAGGTAAAGACTGGGAAAATGAATTCACACATGTGCACACAATGTAATGGCAATGTAATGGCACACAATGTAAATTTGATCTCATCTTTAGTGGTTTAATTTTCATTGCATCAAAAGTAGTATTGAGTATCAAGCTTTTGCGTCATTATTAAAAAAAAGGTTGTATCATAACAACACTAATCAGGGTTGCCAAAGCACAGTATTCTGTGCCACCATTCCCGTGCCAGTGTAGAAGTTCAGTGGACATTAAATACAGAAAAAGAACGTCTTCCTACCAAATGATACTTTGCAGCTGATGTCATCAACAATCCCTGGGGGTGTGATGCTAACTGGAGGCTCTGCTTTGTCGGTGCTCTGTTACTCAAGTTAGACTTTAATCTGAACTTTAATTGAACATTGTGATCATGAGGGAGTGATTATTACAAAGGTGAGTTGGTTGTAAAGTTAAGCAACTCCTTCTCATAAATTTACAGTCACAAACAGTTTTTCAGTTAGTCAGTCTCGCCTGGTTTGTTGAACATCGAAAACATAAACTGGGGCCATGAACAATTATTATTATTATTATTATTTTTTCTTCCTTTTTTTAGTTTTTTGGCAGTGTTTGCTAATATGTGTATTGTGTCACCATGGTAACTGATGAACATTCTTCCATAGACATGCATGCAGAACCCCTTGGCACCATGGTTTAAACTGTACATACCCAGATACATTGAAGTGCTGAAGTTGCTATACTCAGGACAAATCTCGTTTTTAAGATTTGTTCTATCAAATTTACTCTTGGAATATAAACAGTTTTACTGATAAATACTTAAAGTCAGTGAAAATTATGTTTTAAATTTGTGATGCGATCACTTTTGATTTGATATTTTTCAAGATTTTCTTATTGTATTCTTTGAAAACGTGCTATAAATCTGATGTATTATTATTTTATTATTATATTCTGTGTCTAAGAATAATCTTAGCAATAATGGTTAAGTTAAAACGGTACCAAATCAGACCAGATGCTAAATCAACCACCCCACCCACCCCCACAATGTGATATCAAGTATCGATATGGGAACATTACCTCCGCCTCACATCCTGGGTACATAAGTTCAACGGCGCACTCCCATTTCAGGCATGTTTTGCAAGTGGATCCGTTTTCTTCCACATGGAGCACCTCGGAGCACAGGCCTATGCATAATGTGGGTTTGATCATGCAGTCTCCTATATACACGTACGCATGGGTAATACACTAGACTTCCATTTACAGGCTATACAGTATTAGACACATTATTCGGTTTAGGAGAGCTGCAAGAGGAAACATACCGGAAACCAGTACTCAAGTAAATGTACAATTGGTTAAAAATGTATTCAGTTACAAGTAGGGATCCAGCTTTTTTAGTTCTAATACCGATATCGATACTTAGACTTTAAGTATCTGCCGATACCCAATATTAGCCAATACCAATGTAGGGATGGAAAATGGCACCTACAGTTAACTTATTACACAAGACATCCAACTGTGTTATGCAACTGTTATTTATCATTGAAATGATAAACTGTTATTTATCATTGAAATGACTACTGAAGAACTTTGTGTGAATAAAAGTTCAAACATAATGAGATGCGAAACGTATTCAACCAAATAAACTCTGTCCAGTTGACAAATTAAATTTCTCCTTTTGCAACATAATGAGATGTAAATAGGCTTATTACCAGGATATTGGCTTAACTGATATCATGGAACCAATACCCAATGTAGCAAAATTTTCTGTGTTGGTGCAGATATTATACTCAATACCAGCATACCGATACAACTTCCTCCCTAAAGAATATACATAAAGCTTTATATTAACACTTTAATACAAAGTGACTACACAGGCCTCTTATAGGTTTGTGGTAAAGAAAAGAGCCTGGGGGAGTTTGTTGAAAACTTAAATTACATAATTTGGAGAAAATCATCTAAATTGGTCCAAAAATATCGGCAGAGCTTATCGATCATTGGTTGCTCTGTATTCTAAACAATCAGTATCCGCATCGGCCAGGGAAAAAAACCTGTATCACTCAATCTATAATCCCTAGAACTGTTACCAAAATTGTACTAATAAAAACTTTGCATGAAAAATCCTTAAAGTATTAGTTACTTTGAACACAATATAAAAGAAAAACTTAGAGTATAGCAATATAATGTAATTTACATGCTTAAAGTATGTCCTCTCAACAAGTGATTATTTTCAAGTTCATACTTTAGCATGAACTGAAGAATTGACATTCTGCAGAATCTTGATTTAAACATTTTAATTGGAAATTGGAATATTATTTTCCAAGAACTTTAATTTCTGCTTTGACTGAGTATTGTTGAGCTGAAAAACCCTTGCAATTACATTTTCCTCAGAAACTGTATACAAAGAGGAGAGCAAACTGTAAACAAAAAACACTGCAGTGAAGGAGGCACAGGTAACAGAAGACACAATACATCTTAAAGGGCCTATATTATGCAGAATTGACTGTTGTGAGTTTTTAACCATGTTAGAATGTTGTTACCTCATCAAAAACATACCTAGAGTTGTATTTTATTTCATTCACGCATGTTTGAGTAAACCTTTATATTAGCCTGTCTACCTCTCCAGAGCTCAAACAGAGTGTTTTCTGTTTGAGAGAATATGCAGGGTTTGTGTGTTTAACATGTATGAATGAAACAAAACACAACTCCAGGTATGTTTATGAGGAGGAAACAATGTAAAAAGCATAATACAGGCCCTTTAATCTGAATCTTCTAGGGACAAAACTAGGGCCCGACCGATTTGGATCCAAAATGATACCGATATAACAGGCTTTGGAGCTCCTGATAGCCGATATAACAGCTGACATATTTAGTGACATTAAAATTGACTGTGAATCTTCAACTGATTATAAAACTTAGGTTTGACTCTATTAGATTTTAAGTTGAGTTTGTTTAAGCTACATTTACTGTTATTTTGCGTATTTAAAGACAGTATGTCGGTCTAATGGCAGTTTTGCATGACATTCTTAACTGCAAACAAAGTAAACTACCGTTTAGCCTTTAGCAGTTATTGTAAATGCGTGTGCGCCACGGTAAATAATTATATGTGTAAATGCGTACCATTCACACCTCTATTCACAGCTCATCTACATATCAGTGCAGGTCCAGTAACACGTATACAGCCACTATAGTCACTTTACAGTAGGCCAGTGTAAACTGTTTGTGTGTGTTTGTGTGTGTTTGTGTGTGTTTGTGTTTGTGTCTGTGTCTGTGTGCTCCACACAGACATTGAGGCTGAAGTTGCTCCATTTCTGTGTCACCGACAGGACCAACCTGAGCAGCAACAACCACAAATACAAGATCCTACATATGGTACAAGAACTGAACCCACAACCTTCTTGCTGAAAGATGAAATAAATAAACAAACAAACAAACACACAAACAAACAAACAAACAAACAGCAAAGATTCAATTCATATAAAAAGTCAGATACTTTACCAAGACCATATTTTTATGACAGCTAAAATTATTTTAAAGACACATTGCCATATGCTTGATATGGAGCTACTGATAGGTCTGTCAGTATATTACTGAAGGAAATTTGGACGATAAATGAAATAATTGACAGGCCTGTCAAGATCATTACTATATCGAGTTATTATTATGAAATACATGACAGATGGGACAATATATTTTGAGGGTTAATACATTTTTAATAGTTTTTGTTGATAATCCTACTGTAGAGTTAAGGCCGTCACACACTACTGGATGTTTTGGCGTGCAACAAAAAGCGCACACCACAGACACAAGGAGAATCTTATGAGATTTTAAATCTCCCATCACAAAGGCTACTGCGGGATATGGCTGCAACGCACAAAGATGTGAGTGCACCTCACGTCAGCTGTTTCCTGTCTAGCATAAAATGAGTCACTTTGAGATCCTTACGTGTTCAAAAGATCAGAGCACTGCACTTCTAGTTTAGATGCAAGTCAAAAGTGTGTTATTATTATTATTTGTTAAATGTGGTGCAATGCTTCAGATACATGATTTGAATGCACAGAAAGCTGGCGATAAAGTACACAGGAAGTAGAGTCACTATTGCTAATCTGCAGCTCACTCTGATCCACGAACTGTGTGGATATAAACAGACACACGTGAGCTACTTTCAACTTTTTACAATTCAAACTGGATTAACCAGCAATGTGTTGTGGACTGGGTGTCATTATTTGCAGAGGACAATTTTTATGGATAATGCGGATGAGACGCTGTAGTTTAAATTTACAACTTTATGAGAGATGAGTGCCTCTGTGTCCGCAACTCCGTTTGCCCCTGATGTTCTGTTTTATTGGCTGTTACTGTATACGAGACACAAAGTCGGGTCACGCCTCCCTGGACTTGGGGAGAAGCAAATCGCAGCCTAACCCTTCACTGACATTAATTGGTTTCAGTTGTATTGTTTATCATCAAGACGCTGTTTACTCAACCAATGCAGCGGTTCTTAGTGGCTTTTTCCAACTGTAGCTTCCTCGCAGTTTGCACAAAGTTTGTTGCAATGGCAGACAAAATCCACTACCAGTTAGCTGCAAAAGAAAGTCCGTTTTGAGGTCGCTGAAAAAAGAAGAGAAGGGGAAAAGGAGTGAATCTAAACGTGGTTCTAAGGTGATTCTCGGAGATTCCTTCCAGCGATGGCGTGCTCTGAAGCAGAGGGTCTAAAGACTGACGCGTTGGTCGCTAAATGACTTCTGGACGGGAAACTTCTGCTTATCATTTGAAAACGTACAGTATAGTTACAGCAGCAACAACGATTCTGAATGCGCACCAGCTATAAACAAGCAATGTAAGCATAAGGAGGAGGCGGGAGGAGGTGTTTCTACTTAGGGAGCTGTGGTGGATGGAGGGTGGCTTTATGCATGCGCAATATTTGAAAAAGAACAGTCACTGGATTTGTCCTTCCTTGGAAAATCCTCTATACAACCTTTTATTATTCACCACAATGATTTTATAAGCTCTTTTCACAACTTTCAGAGGCAACTCGCATGGTAACAGTGAACTTCCTGATTACCAGATAATAAAATGCTTTAAGTTATTCCTCACTTACTTAGGATGCTACCTTCGAGCATCCTAATTATTCACCGCGAAGATTTTATAAGCTCTTTTCACAACTTTCAGTGGCCAGTGTGGCGTTTTCCCATCACGGTAATGCTAACAACAACTGGCATGCTAACTGTGAACTTCCTGATCATCAGACAATAAAACGCTTTATAATTAGATGCAGATTGATTGATTCATTTCCAGAGCTGCTTATGCAATATATCTATACTGGGGCAAGACAGATTTAGCTAAATACATGGAACAAACGAGTACACAGCCTTTAAATAGCCAATTTGTATCAATAATGAATCATGGAAGTTATTTATTCAACCCTTTACAGCTCAAATCTGACTAGCTAGCGTGCCGACGAAATTCACAATACTGCGAATCCAAGTTAAATGAATGAGTCATGCTTTTCACACATTTTCAGATGATGTTTTTGCAGTGGGACAAATAACATCTGTGCTGGAGCAATTACACATACGCAGTGCAGATCAACGAAGGCCCATGAAGAATGATGTAACCAACAAAAAGAGACTGCTGCAACTATTCTAGTCTTTTACACTTTTCTAAAGCTTTGACAGGACTACGCTGTGAAAACAACCTGCTCACAGCTATACACAATCTAATTTCAAAACACAATGCTACAATTATATATATTCTACATTGTACAAGTTGTTATTATTGACAAACTATGGATATTTATCATGAGTAATCAAATGGATAGATGAGAGTGGTTCAAGTTTTCATTCAAAATATATATTTCAACTATTACCTGTCTAGTCATAACCACTCGCTTTGCAAAAACTTTGCAACGATGAGTGGATCTGGAGAATGAGTTCAGAGGGTGTGATTGACAGGTGGATTAACCAATCAGAGAGACACATGCTCTGTTTGCGCCCAAAGAAACATGGCTGCTTACAAGTAAAAAAAAAAGGATATACAAAAAATATTGAGAAATTGAGAAACAGAATCAACAATCAAAGCACCAAACTATTACTTATCTCAGGTAAAAGAAGTTGTTTTTTTTGTTCTGAATGTTACGTGAATTATCGAGAAGTGATGTCTTCTGCATTTGAGAGACACGTGATACAAATTAGTGGCTGTGGTTAAATCGTCTCAAAGTTTGGATGGAAGTTGGGACTTTCAGCTCTTATATGGGATCTGAATCTTTTGGATCTGTTCATGGCAAAGAGCCGTTCAAAAGGCTCGCACTTTTATATTTATTTATACGACAAGAAGCCACTATGAGAACAAATTTTAACAACAAACTAATCACAGAGAGAAAAACCAAGACTCAGATCTGTTTAAAATAGTTCAAACTGAGAGTGGGAGTGTATTTATCCTTGAAATTTTGCATAAAACAAATAAAATGTTGCACTACAATAATAATAATTTTACTTATTATTATTGTTATTATGAAAGAAGTTTTGTGCACAAAGCGCTCACTCGTGTTGCTTCTGTGCCGATTCTTGTGTTGGTTAGGTGCTAAAAAAATGCATAAAAATAAAAAGAAAATAAAACGATTTGGTTCTTTTAAAAAACTAAAATGAGATCCAGTTCCAGTCGTTCACATCACTAATTTCAACCATTTTTCCATTAAGGTGCACTGTGTAACTTTTCTGGTGAAGAGTCTATAGTTTGTGGGTCTCCATGGAGATGTTATTGCGTTGCCTGGAATGTTTCATGGCATGGCATTATTTGAACCCTTTTTTTCCATTAAGGACTGCTATAATTAATTATTTCCTGTTTCCTGCAAGTTAGACATCTCGGTATACTGATGATTTGTTTTATATACATAGAGTGTAAAATAAAAAATACAAATCAACAAATGGAATCAGGCAGGATAAGATGAGAAAAAGCTTTCAAAGTCAGTTTTCATAATCTCCCAGGTTACATAAGGTGAGCGTAAATGGATAGTGTAGGTGTCTGTCTGTGCTGGTGCCACTGGATTTGACAAATGAAATCCAAACCCTGAGGGACTCAAACATATCAGAGTAGAGTGGAGGAGCTGTAAACAGACGGCCTATAGCTGCCCTGGAAGCTCACAGAAAGAGAAGGCTTTTTGGAGGTAGAGAGATGTGCTCACTCCTCTCTGTGGGACAGCAGAGGCTCTGTAGGATCTGCAGGTAGATTTCAGAGCAGAGGTCTTCAATGTGAGGACCGTCTGGACACTACAGACAGCAAACTCTGCATGGGGTATTTTATGTGAGCAAACAAACGAAAATGAAAAGTAATATTGGAAAGCCAGATTAATTCTCTCAATTTTGTGAGTTCACAAACTCTGTCTTGTTAGACTCTGGATGAAGCGTGCGCTTGTGATAAGGAAACTGACCAATCACAGAGCAGCAATGGGATTCAGACGGAAGTCAGTGGCAAATGAACTAAAACAAACATGGCAATGTAGACAAACATACTTTGGCCTATTTTAGCACACATACAGACTATTGTTGAACAATGTTTTGTGCATTTCTCTCAGTGGGATGTAACAAAAGTTTGGTTTCGCCTTGTTCTGCTTTTGTGGTGCTTTAACCAATCACCACTAAGTATTTATTTGAATGTTCCCATCATTAGTTCTGATCGCTTTCAGAGTTATCCCAGATTGATAATGTATTAAAACTCAATTCAGAGAGCTACACATATCAATGTGCAGTGAGCCATGCAGATTATTGGCCAGCTAAATGCACATAAACTAATAAGAGTAAGGACAGCATTTTTATAACTATAAGAAGAGAAAAAAACTCTTTACAGAGAAGTTTGATTTGTTTTATTATAGTATGTTTTTTGTTTTGTTTTAGTAAATAAGGCTTTTATGAACACAAAAAAGTGCAGATTGGCTGTTGACCCCTCAATTAAATAAATAATAAATCAATAAAAAGACCCACGTTGATTGACATGCACATTTTGAAACACTGATATCATGATTCAATTCAGATTAGATTAATCGCACAACCCTCTCACAAACCTAATACATGCGTCTTAATCATACGTCATTGATGTAGACACTGGAGGTGCGGTGCCCAAGGACACAACAACAGTATGCATAGGTCAGATCAGGGATCTAACTCACTATCTTACTGAGGGCTTACTAACTTAACACTGCTCTCACCCTTTTTTTTTTTCTATTCTATTTAAAACAAGTAAAGGTGCCGCCATTTTGTGTCACTCATCAGCTTGGTTTTTCCATGTACTCTTGTTCAACAGGCTACTACTGTGTCAGCAAGTCAATACATAGCCTTGAGTAATTACACAATGTTAATTATAGTGAAAAAGAATCCAAAAACGTAATACAAGAAGAATAGATCAAACTGTATTAGCACTGGCTCCTCGTGTGTGTACCAGTTTGTGCATGACCCGTGCCAAACTGCGTTCCTCGAGTTACTTATTTTTCCATGACTTCTCTCAGTCAGTGGAAGCAAACTCTTGACAGGGGGCAGGAATCAAACAAGATAATTGTCCATCTATTAAATACAAATAACTTTAAGAGAAAATATTCTAGACAATTCAGTGAAGTATGACAGTTGACTGTGCCGGTCATTCAAGGTCATTGCTTGCGACTGCTGTAGGCAGAAATAATCCCGACTACATAATAGAGATACAACATCACAAAAAATATATTTTACTAGAGATGGTCCAATTTGGATTTATTCATTCAAATATTGAATTAGTCTTGCTTTTGTGGTTGGTTTCCAAGCAAGGCCTGCAAATGGAAGAAAAGTCAATGGAAAAGTCTGTAATGAGAAAAAATAACAAAACATACAGTATTTATCAGGAATATAAAATGATTTGGTGTATACTTTTTATGATGTTACAGCCACATTTATTTTCATTACAAAATGAAAAAGATCCTTTGAGAAAATATTGGCCTGAGAAATCCGATAACGATACTGGGATAAAAAAAATATCTCGGTATCAATATTAGCACCAATTTCTTGTAGGAATGCACCGATTCTTTATTTATCTAAAAAACAAAAATATTGTATGACAAAATGTGTTATGTAGGTTTTATTTATCCCTCAAGTAATTAGATATACTTTGCATTAAATACTCAAATATCATGAGACTTTCTGGACCAACGATGACCAGTAAATAGTCTTATTATATCACTTTATAGACCCAACCAGGATATCGGCAGAAACAACAACAAAAGCAATATCTTGGCAAGTTAAAATTAAATTAAGAACATTTTTCTTTATTAGAGTAGATTCAACTTGACAAGTCAAATGATCTACCAGTGAAATAAGTGTGTTTTTCTTAATTTAAGCAGTTTTGATTCTTATATTAAGTGCAAACAGTTGTTTTTCTTATCTTAAGTGTAGCAACATGTATTTTCATATTTTAAGCAGTGAATCATTTGGAGCCGATATCCAGTTCAGCAAACTTTTCATGTATCACCACCGATATTCTACACCAGTATCGTATCAGTGCTTCCCTAATTTCTTACCCACCCCTATAAACCACAATATGTTGACAATTTAACAAGATCTACCGCACTACTCCTTATGTAATGTAAAATACTTAAAACTGTCAAGGATTTGATTTTTGTGGATGTCTTGAGCACAGGTGAAGGGCCCTGACAGCTTGCAGTAGCACCGTGGTGACAGTGGCAAATAAAAGCAGACAGGATAATAACAGGCTGCTGGCTCACTTCATTTAACCACAGCATGAGGAGTTTGACTGTAAAAATACAAAAGACATTGTTCTGCTAATAGAGCTTTTCGTTTTCAAACACTGGATTAAACAACTAGGGCACCAGAGATCGGCGTTACAGTGCCCCGCTCTCGCCGCCGTTGTTGTTGTATCCTTGGGCAAGACCTGTATCCTATTTTTCCTGGTTTTACTTTGGATATCTATGCCCAAGTAAAATTGATTTTTTTTTTTTGGAGATATTTTTTTTTCAATGATTTCAGTGAAATTGAGTAAAACAAATTAGTCAAATATTGCAGATGTGACCATGAAAAATATGAAAATTGTTTAAAAATAGGACTTTTTTATGTATTGTATATGCAGAATCAGATTTAATATTTTATTGAAAATTATGGCGGTTCAAAAATTGTAGCTTATGTGATTTACTCACTGCAACCATTTATTTTATGATTTCGATACGATTAGTCCTCCAGCCCTGCTTCACACCTTATTAAACAAAGTGTACATTTTGCAGGCCATTTCTTACAGTCATCTCATTATCATCTGTCTTTTTTTTTCTCTATTAACTCCATTACAATGTTGTGGCTCGTTTCCAGACCCACTAAATATGTGTCTGGGTGACAATCTGCTCACTTGTTCTGCTGTTGAACGAGAAGGCTGACGCTGCCATCTGTGAAACTAACACTGCTCCCAACACTTGGACAAGAGGCTATCTACAGTAATGGGACTTTAAAGGGAACGATAATGCACTAACACAGATATAGTGGTATTTTGTCCCATTGGAATTATATGGGGCTATCTGGGTTCTCGGGAGTTCTGAGATATTGAGGTTTGAAGTTTGGGCTTATGAAATTTAGTTTTTTTGCTCATATAAACCTTAAAAAAAATCCAAACTTCAGAAAATCGTGATGTGTACAAAAGATATATAGGAAGAACAATATGTAAATAAAAATAAAATTATAATGGGTTAATTTCATTCATTAGTAGTTACTGGTGAAAAGTGCAGTTTCACATGAATTCACATGAATACAGGAGACTACGGTGGCCCCACGTGGTCAAAATTTCACTGGCACAGTCAAGCATTAATGGATACACTGGCGCAACAAATGGTAATTTGTAGTTCTTGTGTTAGTGTAAAAAAGGGAAGGGTTTAAAATGTCACCAAGGTCAATTTTTACCAAATGGTTAATAGTGTGTCTGCCACGTTTTGAATTTATTGATTATGGTGTTATGGCTTAGAACATCGGAAACATACATCGTTAAACATTTTAAGTTTTTTTTTTTTTAAAGTTCATAAAATAAATAAATACAAATATTTTCTATTATATTTTTTCTACTATTACTACTAATTCATCAACAAAAATGCATGTGATTTTGTAAAGTTTCATAGTTCAAAATTTTAATTACACCAGGCAAAATTTATTTAAAAAGTGAATGGATAAGTACATTTTTGAGTAAGTTATTAAAATGATCCAAGTTAACGCTCTTGATTTTGTTCCACCAAAGAGCAGCCATACACTTTCCCAAAGTAACACTGTAATCTATATAGAGGATTCGACTTCCTATAGCAATGTTTTGCACTTTTGACACTTTGAAAAGACAGAATATTTTGTTTTGTATTGTCCATGGTAACGGTTCAGATATCTCATCACTCTTGATGCCCATGGATAAAAAGGGAAATTTGAAGCATTATCGTGTCAAAAATAAATACGTAAAGTTAATGTAAGAAAAATGTTGTTCTCACATATTTCTCAGACAATCAAAGAGAACATCAGTGATGAGAAGGTAACAGTCTAACCAAGGACACGCTCCATCGGCACAGCGCAGACCTCAATGGTTAGAAAACATAGCAAGTGAGGAAGAGGAGGTCACGAGTTCAATCGTTTGTCACTAAAAAGAGAGAGAGAGAACGTATCACAGGTCTCCGCTGTAGCCTATATTCGTGGGTTTCAGCTTCCTGTTAAAGACAACATTTTGAGAACTTTTCACTGTTCAAAAGGTTGGAGGAAGACATTTCGTTAATCGCTATAGCAACTGTTCTAAATTTTCATCAATCTGACGCTCATGGGTTCCAAAAAATATGATCACGATGAACAAATGCAATGCGCAATATGGCAAGAAAAGTTCAAAGTGTTAAAATCCTCAAAGTGTTTCATCTTTTTTATTTTTCCTCCATAATGGTAAAAAAGAAAAAAATATTCTGACTTTTAAAAATTGCAAACAAGTCCAATATGGCAAGACATGGCAAGGTATTTCAGCTGACAGAAATGGTTTAATTTTTCTCACAGTACTAAAAGTTAAATTGAGGTATGCCTTTTCTTTTTCAAACACTTGAATAATATTCATCTAACTTTTAGCTCTCGTCATGAGATGGTGGATATTTTGACAGTTTGACGATTAAAACAAAACTTCAAACTGCTGTATTTCATTAGTATCTGTAGGCATCAAAATACATTATATTTAAAAATAGCATTCACATAGCCATAGTCCAAATATGCAACTTCCAAACATTACTTCCACAGAGACATATTCAGGTATGTTGTACCTGTCTCGACAAAATCCAAGTGCGAAAACTGTCAGTTTATTAACCAATAACCACAAAGCTTATCTGAACAAGCAAAAATAATACGTTCAGCTGTCAAAGATTTAAATTATGACAGCAAAAATGTCATAGATTGAATTTAAGTGGAGAAAAAAATGTGATTCGTAACAGACTCCACTACATGCACTCACAAGATCAACTCAGGCTTCCACAGACAACAACAATATCACTTGTTCATCAGCTGCTGTTTACAGTCAAAACAATGGAACAATTATCCACCAGCAAGAGAAAAGTTGCAAGCTATAAGGAGACGTATAGCGTAATTTGGAGTTTACACAAACAATGCATAATTATTGTTATTAGCAAGATTTACTGTGCCAAAGTGCAAGAAGTGACTTAAGATAAGATACTCCCCTAGAAATTGATAGTATAGGCTTATATGTATACCTACACTTAATGAGAAATATAAGTAAATTCAACTTAATATACTTAAATAATCAAAAATGCTAGTTTTGCACAATTTAGCTGTTTTTTTTTTAAAGTAGGTTACATTCTCCTTAGCTTATACAGTAATATGATTGTCGTATAACGTGTTACATGACCTCCTTCTTGGAACTGTGCCACTTCAGGCATAAACACAATTTCACATTTGCAGTATTTTTTTTTTATTTTATCAATCCTAGCTTCATTATAACTTTCAAATACATGTATTTGTAGCTATATATTATTACAGTGGCCTAATGTATGCCACCCCAATTATATTTCTGTATTTTGCACGTGCAGATTCGTGTTTTCAAACATCTTAACGAGTAAAAGTTACCTCCAGTACAGCACAGCCTATAGATTTCGTTTGTGAAGTGATTTTGCGTTATGGAAGACGCGTATGGACATGCCAGGCTCAGGCAATCTGACGAGCTCAAGACAAGAGAGGCATGTGTCCCCGTTACAATAAAGTTAACCTCTTAAAGCGACCGCAAGCGCAGTATCAAGGTATAATGGATTCCAAAGAATATTAAAATTAATCTGTCAAATGCGTTAAATTAACCCTTTCACCTCAACATTCTCGTGCGTTGTTGCGTAAAAATCAGAGTTATCCTACCTGTTTGTGTTTGGCGATGCGCCTCTCCTCCTGTAAGCGCGGTGGTTTCTCAAAAGCGCCTTTTTCTTCCACTTTACCAACACAAACTTATCGAGTTTTTAAGTTAATTCAAGAGAAAAGTGATTCAGGAGAAACTAATGCTACGTTGCGTGTTGGCAGTCCGCTGTTTGGTCCTCCTCGTGTTGTTGTTTAATCCTCGCGTTAGTTCGAATGGAAAGTTTTGAGTTTAATTAAATTGTTTTACAAAATGAGGCCGGAGACGGTTACGGATAAGGGGGCAGAGGCGAGCGGCACATCCCCGGCTCGAGGGTCTGTCAGCGGCGCACGTGAGATCAAAGTGTCGCTCACTCTCTGGAGCGCACAGTCCTCTGCTTCTCCTTCGCGGAACAGGAAAAAACAAAAGGGAAAAAAATAAGAAGAAGCCTCCAAACGTCCTTATACTCTCACAACTGGACGATCACGGGATAAATGAGTGTTTCCGTGTCCACTGAAACAAGGAACTGAACGGAAAGAAAGAGAGGAGAGGAGAAGCCAGGCGGGAACAAGACCGCGCTCCTCCGCTGCCGCTTCTGCCGCTTCTGCCGCCGCGCTGTGAGAGAGAGCGCGCTGCGAGCTCATCTCCTCCCGGTGAAAGGATGATGATGATACGCCGAGCGAGGCAGAAACGGAATGCTGGGGGATCCCCTGCTGCGTCCAATCCTGACGTTTGTACCGGTGAGCGGCGCGCTTGCGTGTGGGGGGTGCTGGTGCGCGGTCGTGGGGAGAGCGGCGGAAGGCGGTGGTGAGATAGAGAAGGGTCAGCCGTGACTTTGAACCGTGCGCTCTGACTGTGCCGGTGACACGCATGCACGGGCTGCTGTGCGCACGGTTAATGAGCTGCTTTTTCTCTGGCGGGGTTTGACTTTTCCCAGCGTATTTCACACCTGAAATTAAGCTTGATAAAACAAAAATAAAATAAAAATTAAAAAAAACACAAGACAAGACTGTATAAAGGTTGTAATTATGTGTTATTTTAAGTAGCCACTCCCTATTTACAAGACATTTACTGGCAACAATATTAAACTTTTTTTTTTTTTTTTTTTTTTTTAATGTACCCACTAAATACACCACTAATCTCTGAATGTTTTGCGCACTCAAAAAATCTGATACAATGAACATCTGAAATTAGTCTGCGATTTTGCTGATATCATTGTCTATTCTGAAGGTGCATTTTACAAATAGACCAATAAAAAAAGGAAACAAGTACACTACATTTGTTTATATATTTATTTAACCACAACCCCGCAGAGATTTGAAATGGTATTTTCAGGGGAGTCCTGGATGCAGATGTTTTGGGGTTTTTTTAGTTGTACCTGAGCACCAGAGAACACCTACGCAGACACAAGGAGAACATGCAAACTCCATACAAAGGCCTCACACTGCCTGGGAATCGAACCTAAGACGATCTTATGGTGTGGCTGCAGCACTAACCACTGCAACATCAAGCTCCCCATATATTTCAGTCTGCATTTCTGTTTACAGCATTACTCTGCTGTCTTGCATAATTATAACATGTATTTGTTGTTGTTTTTGAAGCAGGATCTTTTGTGCATGTCTCAAAGAAAGCTAGAGGCTATGTGTTTTCTTTTAAAGCCCAAAAGCACTTTATATTTTAGCAAATATAATGAATATAAAAATATATTAAAAAAATATGTATTGTGTAGTCCTTGGCCTTTTCAGAATGCACTCTCACAGCTCGGTGTAAATAAAAAGGCACAAAAATGCACTTCACATAATTCTTATCTGAAGCTCAATATTTTTAGTGTCATCAGCCTGTGTCACACTCAAAAACACAAACACAGTTCACAGCACACTGACCTGGGCAGGATTTTACAATGTCTGTTTATTTCATACATACATAAAGTAACACTATAGGCCTATTTGATTCATGTATAAGAAATACGTCAATGAGTACACATACAAATAGTCAATATAGCCATTATTATTATTATTATTATTATTATTATTATTATTATTATTATTATTATTATTATTATTATTATCAGTCCCACAAATTGTCTGTGTAAATGTAGGTTCCATCGCAAAGTTCTGACAAGGTTCTATAAGTCACTGCCTTATATTTGTCTGGAGGGAGTTGCTAACTACACTCAAACCAACACACACCCCTTACTGTGGATAACTAGGGTGCGTTAGAAATTTATTTAACCTCAAAACGAGTTGTCCAGCTGACAGAATTAATTTCCTTTTGTGATTTTGATTTTATTTATGTCCCACAAATTGTCTTTGTCTTCAGTCATCTAGTTAGGTTCCATTTTCATGGAAAAAAGTATTCTGTCGACTGGGCAAAAGGGATTTTCCGTGACTGTTCACACCTTGGGTATATTTAGTGAATTTAACTAATAACAGATACTGCTTACTGTTTCAATGTTAGTTCCGCCCTCCAGAAACATATAAGGCAGTGACTTTCAGAACCCCGTCAGAACTGAAGAAGCTACAGTATTTGGATGAGTGGCAAAACATATTCACTCTAAAAACACTTTTGACCAATCGACATAATTACCTTTTCTTGCCATTAAAATCAGCTCAAGTCCAGTTTGGCCACCGCAGGCAATTTATTTGAATTAGCCAAAAAAGTGTTTAGCAGCACACAAGCCCCTATCCCTCCCTCAGTGATATCCAACCATGTCTGAGTGAACAACTGAACCCGCAGTCTCACCCACAGTTTAATATTAAACTCTGTTTTATAAACTTCAAGGCATTACAACGTTTTTGGCTGAACGTCTAAAAATTTAAGAAACAAGTTCAACTGTGACAACTTCATAACAACTTCAGAGAAAAGAAGAGACTGGATTTATTGTTCCCCTCATGTAAGCACCCAAGGGTGCTCTGTCTGTGTTTTCATCCATTCCACTTTTATACAACAAAAGACGCTGTTAATAAGAGGGACAAATGTACGCTGTTTGTATAGCTGAGAAATGTATTTATGACAGTCTTTATCAACACTTTAGCACAAAAGACACTTTCAAGACTGCAGTCAGAAAAAAAACACTTTAAAGTGATCAGTGCATATGGCAAGAAGAGCCCCCTTTTTTACATCAGTGGAAACTGTGAAGAAGTAGAACTAGTCTATGTCATCAATGCACAGCATTCCATCCAAAGTGCAGGGAAAAGTTCAGCGAAGAATTAGGAGATAAACTTCAATATGGGGCTTATGTGGCCACTATGTTGTGCCAGTGACCTCTGATGACAATTACAACCACACTAACCCGTACACAACACATAAAAATGCTATATCTGTCTACTGTGTGTCTACTGCAATGGGAATTGAACCAGAGACCATGTAGTTTTCACATCTCTGAGCCCTACTTTTTAACTTTAGATGGGATTTAAATGAAGTCTGTTTCACTTAACTTCTATTCTATTCACTTAATTATATCTTTTTTATTGTGATATTCTGATGGCATAATGGCATTTTATCAGATATGACTGTGTAAAAATGTACCTGAAAATTGATTCTGAAAAGCTATAAAGTTCTCTATCTCCATGGAGACAAGCAAGTGATGCCAAGAAGCTAAGTTTGTTTATGGTGAGACTACGTGTATTTTTCAAAAAAAAAAATAAATAAATATATATATATATAAAAACTGGAGACAGGCAGAGGACTGACCCTTACTGAGTTGTGCAGTGGAATTAAACACCAAATCCACATTTTTTGCTACTAGCCTGTTTATATGGCGTTATAAAGCATAACTGTCCCAGCTCTTCCATTACAGGTGTTTCAGATCACACCTGGCTGCAGGGGCGGAGTTTAAAGTGTGGATACCTGTTAGACCAATCACACTGCTCTTCTAACCCCAGAGCCCGCCCCTCCTCTTCTACTTTAAGATTACACTGCTAGACCCTTTAATTTTTAATCATCTTTTTTATTCTTCCCTCCCACCTGTACTATAGACCGTGTGTGATGTGACATTATGATGTGATTTGACAGGCCCAGTCCATCAGTGTGGTCGTGCTCACATCACTCAGGATTATGGTTTGTGTGTACAGTAAACAACATTGATCTGAGTCCAGCCATTCGCCACTGGCAGCTGACCACCAAAGCATTCAATCTATTACACACACAGCTATTGCTACATCCATGGAGATTTCATAGCAACAATGATAAAAAAAATTAGCAAAAAATGATCATTGACGATTAGAAATAACGGTCATTATCAATAACTGTCATTATAAACAACATAGGCTTTATATCATTGCCCTTTCACACAAAAATAGACTAATACTGAAATTTACTGACAGACTAAAAAAATAGACTAAAATGGAGTTTGTTTTTCTTCTTTTTTTGTATTTATTGCACTGAAAAACATAAACCTGACTCTTATTTGACCTGGGTTGTTGTGGAAACCTTTAGCAATAGTATTCTACGGCATGGTATAAAACATATCTATCTCTGTGGAAAATGTTCCGAAGTATGACTTTTAACTGTCAATCTTTTTCCAATGGAATCATAAAGGTCTCCAGAAAGTTACATAATGAACCTTTAAATAAACATAGCACTGACAATTAGAAATGATTAAAATGTGATTGGAGAGAGAGAGAGAGCGCATTTCTAGGCTGTGATTGGCTGACGGTGACAAAAGGGGGAAGGTATACAGTAGTTTGATTTAGCGTGCGTCTTTATTATTCATCCCTGTTTAATTATCTACAGAGAAAATCGCGGTCCATAAGGTAAAGTATTAATTGAATTTGGATCCCAGAGCAGTCATTAAAATGAACATGTGTTATAAATCTAATATGATCCTCCAGGAGATGAGCCAATATACACACAAGAAGGGCTGTACGGCAACTCGGAGGTGCCAAGAAAACATAGCACTTTTCAATACTCATGTAAGCTAAAGGTGAACTGTGGATCTGCCGGTTGCAGCTGCTTGTGTCCATGGAGATGTTATTCCTATAATGTTTCAAAGTATGGCTTTAAACGCATCTTCAAAAAGGGCTGTTATGCAAAATTTTATTATTATTATTTTTTTTCTTTCTTCCATTATTTCTTCAATAAAACATGCTTGAAAAGACTTTACACTGTAAAAGCTAAAATCTAGCCTAGTTAAGATGACTTGAATTAAGGGAGTTTTTTCATGATATTTGAAATTTTACTTGAAAAGAAAAACAACAACTCTTTGCACTTAAAATACAAAACAAAATCTACTGTTGCTTGAATCCACTGGTAGATCATTTGACTTGTCAAGTTGAATCTACTCAAATAAAGTAAAATGGTCTTAATTTAAGTAATTTTACCTTACCTAGATATTGCTATTTGTAGTGTAGATATCATCCATGCATGTTTCAGTAATTTAGCGATCTCTCCTGGGCCCTATTTGAACCCTCCTTACAATTAGCTGTAAGATTAAGTCCAATGCCCAGCCTACAAGCCTACGTCTCTATAAATATACAAAAGTATGACACAAAACTGTACACAACTTGACAAACCTGATGCGATGTGCAGTAGTTTCAACACCTGCTTATCCCATGCTGATAGATAAGTTTAATGTCGTACTGTGCAACATTCCAGGCAAAGTATATGGAGACTCTGTGGAGACAGACAGGTGGCAGATGCTAAGGTTACACAGGGAAGTGTGAAATTGAAACTATGTGTGCGATAGTCAAATCAAGAGGTTATTTATTATACGTGGCACTATTTCTGTTTTTGTTTTTTTTTCCCCAAGTGGAAGAAAAGAATAAACAAAGAAAAATAATATAGCAAATAAAGATGTTTCTATGTAGTTAAGAGCACAAAAATATACAAACATGACTGATATCCATCCACACTTTTGTTCAGCTGTTCAGGCCTTCATTTGTTTAGATTAGGCCTGTATTCACTATAAAACTTGCTCAGAATTATTTTTAATATTTGAATGAACTGGAAACATATTGTACTAAAAATAGCAAATTTCTTGTATTTTACTGATAATGTTAATGATGAACTAAGTTAGTCTTATAAAGTAACTGTAATGAAATGCCAGGGACTGCCGATGGAAAGAAGGAGTAGCTAAATCTGGTACAAATCATCTTTTCTTTTATAAGATTCAAGCATTTGTGCATGGTCCCTGACAAATAAAGAATAAACTCAACTCATCTATCTGTACCCCATTTACAATATATGAAACAAACAAACGACTAGTATATAGGTCTTTTTCTTTTTGATGCAAACCCATATTTAGAAATGTATTCTTCTCTCTATTCTGTAGACTAAATTACTTATGTACTCCGCGTCTCTTGTACACACATTCACATACTCAGTATTAAATACGCATATTAATAACTGCCATTCAGCCATCATATGTTATTTTCCTATTACACCGTGATACATGTTTATGCATGCAGCCACACGAGCTGGGTGCAAACACAAGACACCCACTGACAAGCGCTCCGTGACACCCTGACACCCATCACGTCTGGGGAGTGCGCGGACGGGAGAGCATGCAGATTTATGCCTCCTATGGGTCAGACACCAAAGCCCCTCGGAGAAGAAAGAAGCAGAGAGAGAGAGAAAGAAGGGGGGAGATCAAAATGAGAAATGCAAGTAACAAGTGGAAAACACAGGGGTAGATGGAGGCACTGCAAAAATATAAGATTAAAAAAAAAAATAAAAATGAAAAAGTCTGGATGAGATTAAAGTGCTTAATATTAAAGTTCCTAATATATCTACTTTTGTTTACTCAGAATCATACCTAGAGTTGTATTTTGTTTCATTCACATAAGTAATCCTTTATTATTTGTCTGTTTACATCTTAAAACCTCAAAATGCTCTGTTCCACCTTGTGATGTCATATAGTGGTAGTTTTCAAGTTAACAGCTGCTTTTTAGCTGTAGTTCAATAGAGATTGGCAATACCAGGGCTGAAATGATCCAAATGATTCTAGTGAAGGCCTATGGAGTTTGAAAACACAGTGGAGCACTTCCTGTATTAGCACACGACATCACGAGGTGGAACAGAAGGTTTTCTGTTTGAGAGAAGAACTCAGCCTAATTATACAAGGTTTGTGTGTTAAACATGTGTGAATGAAACAAGTTTTGTTACAACTGTTGGAAATGAAAAATAGAATGGAAATATGTTTTTTTTAAGTCTACAATTATATATTATATCTAAAAAATAATGCATATAGTTATCTAAATGGAATAAAAAATGAAAACAAAACATTCTCAAAGGTAAATGGTTTTCAGTTTTTCTAGATTCACAGTACATCAGTCCTCATTAAACCTGTCATCTTCTCATTAAATTTAGATTATTTGACTTCAATATAGCGTTTCTCATTTAAAAATTGTATCTGCCAATGGGGAGAAAAGAAAATTACACAAAATTGCTTTGGAAATTTTCTCACTCCATGGCATCTAAGAAATCATGAAACATTCAAAAGCTAAAGCTAAGGTAAGCCCAAATTTACTTGTTTTCCTTTGTCCTGTAGTTTTATCTCCAACTATGTAAAGCATTTTCTGAATTACCCTGAAACGCGCTATGTAAAACAGATCTATTTTTATTATGAATACTTATCAAAACTATTGTAAACATAAGTCATAGTTTTACAGTGCAGTACAGGAGGTGGCCGGAGAAGCTGTCCATGTACATGAAAACCCCAGAGGCCCTGGACCCAAGGACAGGTGTGAACCCAAGCGCGTCCTCCCCGTGTCAGTGTCAGGAGGAGGGGGAGGTGGAGGAGGTGGAGGAGGTGGAGGAGGTGGAGGAGGTGGAGGGGGGAGGGGTTAAAGTATGTACATGGAATCTGCAGAGAGCACACACTTGTACGTCTCCAGTGCATTTCTTTAACTGGGATCAAACATGTCAAAGAAAGTGGCGAGAATCTAAAGTCATAGATTTTGACGCTCACTGGGTCTTGAGGAGCATGTTTATTTATTGTTATTTTATTTTATTTTTTATTTTTTTATGCATATATAATATTTTGTGACTAAATGACTAAAAAAAATCCAGTTAGTAAGAGAGTTTGTCATGTCTTCTTTCAGTTTTGGACCTCACAGCAGAGGGAGACTACTCTAAAAAGGCTTCACTGGAGCTGATGTCAAGACTGCTGTTACTGAAACTACTGGAGTTATAGAGAAAAGTGAGGAAATTGGACACATCAATTCTCCAAGGAGCCAGCCATATGGAGCAGTTTGTCTACGATACACACAGGGATGACAACTTTAGCGCACAATGCCATAGGTTTTCAAATTGAGCAGATTTGATCGCTGCATGGCTGGAGAGCAAGATTTGAAGAAGGGCTATTGTCACCATGAAGTGTTCTCTTATACAATCTGATGTGTTCACAATAAATAGCAAAAATAAACTACTGTAGTGTAGAAAAAGTAGTTTTTACTTTTTTTTTTTTTTTTACAGTGGAAGAATACAAATAGATGATAATTCAAACAAGAAAACATATATTAAAGCAGACCTATCATTCAAAATAAACTTTTCAGAGCTTTCAACCATGTTATGGGTGTTTCCTCTCAACATTTACTCAACCGAAGTTGTATTTGGAGTGATTCGTGCATGTTTGAGCAATCTTTAATTGTTTATTTTCAAGAAGACATATTGCCGATCAACTCCCGTTTTCACCGCCACCAGCATTCTCCAATTTTTCTTAATTGATGATCCGCCTCTTCACCACTAATGTCCCTAACCAATTAATAATACAGTTTACATTACATCATTGCATTACTGTACTGTACAATGCAAGAAACAAATGACTTCCATTCTAGTGTTTAAGAACCACCAGGAAACAGCAGTTTAAAAAAGAAGACAGACTAAACAAATCAATGTTTAATTTATACAGTCAGGGGATATTCTGCCCATTCCAGAAATCTACAACCAAGTGAACTGGCTTTAGCTCAGTTGGTAGTGTTTGTTCACTTATCCAAAGGTTGACGGTTCGAATCCTTCTCTCACACACTTCACAGCAAGAGTTTAATTCCTGGGTTGCCTGGACCTTTCTGTGCAGAGTTTGTATGTTCTTCCCGTGTCTGGGTGGATGTCCTTCGAGCACTCCAATTTCTCACATCAACCCAAAAAATCATGCTCCATAGGTACAATCTTCCAGCCAAGGTAGTCCTGACCAAGCCTAGCAACAAGATCAGGGAGATGGTCCCTGGGGGCTGCACTGCTGTACTCACTGCTCCCAAGGAGATGTCCCACTGGCATTGAAGGATGGGTCACATGCAGAGGACAAATGAGGGACAATCAAGTGAACCTTAACCTTAACAGATCCACTGATCCCCAGGTTGGCAGTGGGATTACAGCTCTCTCAGATGTTGTGTTAGACTTAAACTTAGACTTAGACAAACTTTATTGATCCACAAGGGAAATTATTTGGATACAGTAGCTCAGACATCACAATATAATATAATAACAGAGTAACAAAAATAGATGGTATAGCAAAAAGAGTAAGAGACAGGTGTCAAATGAGACATAATTATAAAATGTATATGTACAAGTCAAAATAAAATAGAAATATAAGTAATAAAGTAATAAACTATATAGTCACAGCTATATACAAGAGACAAGAACGACAGTGCAAATACTATGCTGATTGACAGGGCATGAGGTAATCCGTTACTTGGGATAACTTGTAGTACAGTTGTAGGGAGTATTATCTGTTACATAAGGGTGAGTTGTTGTACAACTGTATGGCGTATGGTATGAATGTAGTCCTGAATCTCTCACTATTTGAGCGGAGCTGTAGGAGCCTGTTGGAGAATGAGCTCCTCTGTCCCTCTATAGTCTGGTGCAGTGGGTGAGCAGGAGTGTCCATGATGGAGAGCAGTTTGTCCAGTGTCCTCCTGTCCCTCACTGTGACAAATGTCTCCAGCTCACAGCCGATCACGTAACCCGCTTTACGGATCAGTTTGTCAATCCGCCCAATGTCTCTTTTACTGGTGCCGCTCCCCCAGCAGACCACAGCGAAGTACAGCGCGCTGGCCACCACAGACTGGTAGAAGATCTCCAGTAACTTGCTGCACACATTGAAGGACCTGAGCTTTCTCAGGAAGTAGAGTCTGCTCATGCTCTTCTTGTAGACAGCATTACAGTTGTCCCTCCAGTCAAGTCTGTTATTCACCTGTACGCCAAGGTACTTGTAGCAGTCCACTATTTCCACGTCCTGGCCCTGGATGGTAATGGGCTCCACAGGTGTCCTCTTTCTCCTAAAGTCAATCACCAGTTCCTTGGTCTTGTCAACGTTAACACACTTAACCCACCTTGCCTCCAGTGTCTGCATACACTGGTGTGTGAATGTGAATGGATGAGTGGTTCCTTGATGTAAAATGCTTTGACTGAAGGTGGAAAAGTGCTATATAAAAATCTGACCATGTGAAAAAGGTCACAAGGTAAAATCATCAAAATAATTGCCAATGCATGTATTTTGAAAAGAAACTAATATGACAACATTAAACTCCACAAATTTCCTGAAAAATGCATTGACCAAAACAGTGTTATAATCACTCAGTCGTGGGAAAAACTGTCTGCTTTTACAGCTTTTTATTAAAATTCTTCTTTGTGGTAGGTCACCGCTGACAGTGTCTTAGCCCCTCCACTCCAGGCTTAAGCTAAAACAAACATGTGTGGATGGCTGTGGCTGCAGGCTCAGAGGGGAGAGAGGAAATGGACAGTAATGTATATCCTGCTAAGTGCCTGTGTGTCGCTAACCTACAGACTAAACTCTCAGAATTGATTTGGACACTCATCACACAACATTTGTTAGAACATACCACCCAAAATGTTTCTAACACTTTAAATCTACAGGATCTCAGTGGGAAAGTATGCAACAGAGGAGCAACTTTTGTTTATGAGTATTTTTTGTTATGGCATAGTTTTAAAAGGCCCGTATTACGCCATTTTCTGATCTGTTATAATGTTGTTTCCTCATTGCAAATAAACCTGGAGTTGTGTTTTGTTTCATTCACACATGTTTAACACATCCGCTGCATATTTAGGCTGAGTTCTTCTCTCAAACAGAAAACACTGTTCACTAGAATAACTTGGATGATTTCAGCTCTGGAATTTCCCATCTCTGCTGAACTAAACGTAAAAGGTAGCAGTTAACTTGAAAACTACAGCTTAATGACATCATAATGTGGAAAAGAGCATTTTGAGCTTTAGAGATGTAGACAGAATTATAATAAAGGGTGACTCAAACGTGTGAAGAAAAAAAAAAAAAAACTCCAAATATGTTTTTTTGTGGATACAAACTGGTCATATGAACTGGTCTGGACTGGTCTAAGGGTGTAGGTGAAAACAACAATTTCCGCAGCACTCGACCCTAGAATGCAGGGCAATACAGGATTACTCAAGCATGAATTAATCAATCGGCACAGAAAACTCTCATGGAAGTTGATTTTACATGATATGTCCCCTTTAACCGATCGAAACAACAGAGCGCAGTGAGAAAGAGGTTTTCCTGTTGTGTCTCAAGAGTTCATCTAGCTCCCCCAGAGGACACAGAAGAGGCGGGACACTTTTGTCCTAGGGGCTGTTACTCCCCTCAAACTGCCCTGACAAAAGATCTGATGACCCTGTCTGTTGAGCTGCACTCAGAATTTTGTTTGAGCTTTCGATAATGATTGTTACTGCTTAATGTGACTAAATTTCCCCTTAGGAACAAATGAAGTTATAGTGATTGATTAACAAATAAACTTGTACTACTTGAGTACAACAGCTGTCTCCTCTCCTCACCTCTGATACGTATTCATCCATCTCCATCTGTGGTCTGAAGAGCCCCATTTAGAAACAGTTTACATTTGGTGTAAACAGCATAAAAAGGGAGTTTTTTGTTCTTTTTGTGGAAACTCAATCAAGTGTCGAGCTTTCAAACCCTTTTGGACAGCAGCTGTCCGGCTAGCTTCACACGGCTAGCTTCACATGGTTAGCGCCCTGGAGGAATGTCTCAATGCTAACACATAATAGACACATAGGCAGCTAAGAAAATACTGAAAAACCACAAGAGGAAGACGCGGTAACGACCATGTTTAGCTTGCGCCTATATATACGCACTGGGCCAGGATCAGGTTGCTAATGGCTAAAGTGCCAGATGAACCTGACTGCACTTGTGTTAAGGGCCAAAACCTGTTTTTCTAATAGACTCTCGGAATTAGGCCATGCAGTGTCACACTGGAGGAAGCTTGTCATATGTAATAACATTTGTGCGTATTGCCAAAATGATTTAAAATGGAACAAAACACTAAATCCACCTTTTTTTTTCCCCCGCTACTTAACTGTGTAAATAGTGTTTTAATAGCATAACTGTTCCTAATCATTTTTGGCAACTTTAGTGCAAACTAGGCACATTTACAGCTTCCAATTTCCAGTAGTTGTTGACATCACAGAAGACTGCCCCCATTACAGCCAGGTGTTTCTGATTTCACCTGGCTGCAGGGGCGGAGTTATAATTTTTAACCAATCATGCTGTTCCTTATACCTCTAGACTCCGCCCCTCCTCTCCCCTCGCTCTTTTTTTTAGTCGTCCAGGAGTATAGAGTCCCATTTTAGCGACGTGTTTTAAATGCAAACTTGGAGAGAATAGGATAGAATTAAACAACTTTGAGAGGCACTTAAATGCCCATAGTAAGAAACTTTTAGCCAAAAAATAGACTAGGAAAAAAGTATGTTTGCACAGAAAACATGTGTCCTTGCTGTAAGAGGGATTGCATCTCCATAAACCTGACCCTTATTTGTCATTCCATCTGCCTGTTTCCATGGAGATAGATAAGTTTAATACCATACTGTGGAACATTTCAGAAAATTCACTAACGTCTTCACTGAAGCAAGCATATCTCAAACCCCCTCCACTAGAAAAGTTACACAGTGAACCTTTAATATTTCCTCTATGCCCATGTCATGAATTCATTTACATTTTCTTGAGAATTCAGTCCACAAATTCAGTTTCATTTAAGCAGTCTATCGCCAGCCCAACCAGACAAACCTGCTTACTTCACTACCTTTCTCCCCTTGTATTGCTTACATCTAATGCTTTGATCCTGACTGGCCATTTTCCATCTTGTGTTTCTTTTACCTTCACATGGAACCCGATCTCCGTCATGCCCCGCACCTCCTCCCTTCCTGGAGCCTGTGTTTGTCCTATTGGTCAACAAGCTTCTGTCCTAAACATTGTCATTTGATTTTCGTGTCTCTGAAAATTGCCTTGGCCCTATCGATTATGTGAAAGGTACAGAGAGGCGTGCATACAGCTATTTATGTGCTACGCTCTGGATTGATTTTAGCTCAGGTGCTTGGATCAGGTGCGGGCCAATATGAAAAGTATCTGTTTGCTGTGGTTACTGCTGGTGCCATGTATTTGAGAGGTAATTAATACCAGCAAACAGCAAAGGTCTTTCATGTCGCCGTGGTAAAACGAACAAAGGGACAAAAACGGTGGGCTATTTATCACACGCACGCACATATGCACACACACACCCACACCCACACACACACACACACACACACACACACACACAAACACACACACACACACACACACATGCGCGCTCAGGAGTGGTGGGAGGGGAGCAGTGGGAGGTTTATACACAGTGGGGACAGTGAGGGAGTAAAACTACTGCATTACAAAAAAACAGTACATGGGGGCCTATCGTGTATTGATGATACTTTTCAGCTGAGGTCGTCAATATTCCCTGGGGGTGTGATGCTAATGTAGGCACTGCTTTGTTTGAAGATCTGTTACTCGAATTAGACATTAATCTGAGCTGTTTTAATACAGTCTGGCCAGAAGAGCTGACTTAGCTGGATCTACAACAGACTTGTGCTGTTAAACAAGTCCCTCTCAAATATCATTACAGTCACAAGCTAACTAGCATTAGCCAACAGTTTTTCAGTTAGTCACACTCATCTCTAAACAGGACCACGCTCATATTGATGACAGGCTCCTGAAACTGTGCTGTTTAAATTGTATTTTTTCTTGACTTTTCATACTTAAAACTTTTTTCACTTTTTTCTTTAAACTGTTTTCAGTGTTTACCTGTTTTTAATTTCATTTTGATAATACAAATAATTTGGTAATTACAGAGATATTATCCACAATCAACAAGTTCTTCCCTAGCATTCTGACCTGTCTTTGAAGCTACAAAGATTCTAAAATGTTTTCACATCACATTAACACAGGGGTGGGCAATTATTTTTTCCATGGGGCCACATGAGAAACAGAAAATATTGTGGCGGGCCGGACCAAAATGCTTAACTCAATTCTGCATAATATTAATTGTATTTGTTTCTAAGAAGGAGTAAACAGCATTGCTTTGACAAGCTGGTAAGAGTACATGTTATGACTAAGCAATGAAAAAGTGAGGTTGCCTTACAAAAAATGTCATTTAAAAATAATTTTAAAATAAAAGCAATGCATCTTTAGTTCATGCATGAGGTAAAATCATAAAATATGTTTATTTTGTAATTCTAAATTAGCTTAAAGGGGCCGGTCAGAGTCAACCAAAGGGCCGTATGTGGCCTGGGAGCTGTACAATGCCCAGGTCTGCATTAACACAATGCATGATAAGTGTATTGCTTAACGATACAATGGCAGTACGGCTAATTTGAGGGATCAAACCACCAATCTTTAGCAAAAGGAGAAATTCAATTTGTCAAATGGACAACTGAACAAAAGTTTATTTGGTTGAATATGTTCCACAGCTTGGATGAGCTGCGGAACATATGCAACCAAATAAACTTTTGTTCAGTTGTCCAGTTGACAAACTGAATTTCTCCTTTTTCCATGGATTCTACCTGGACGACTGAGGATTTCTACACATCTTGACACCAATCTTTAGGTTACAGGGCGAATATGTCTCAAAGTAACTGCCATTCCATATTAAAAAGTAGCCAATTTGAAGTTACAGTGTTTTACTTAATAGGTTTCATTTCTTTACCTGTAACCTACTTTAATTTATATATTGCAATTCAATACGTCTTCACTCACCGCTTATAAGATAGTTCACAATCCCAAATGGCGACATCACTGTTTGCATAGGACCAGTGCTATTGCTGTATTTTCATCATGTGGGACGGAATTTGTATTTGAGAAAATAAACACATGCTTCCTTGAATTAGGCCGGGCACTGCTGGGGACTTTCAGTTAGCAGGGTTAGCCTCTAAGCACATGCACATGTTAGCATGTGGTGCATTATAGCTGCCTCTGTCAACGCACAGAGCTAGCTTGTGTTTTTCTGTGATGAAACATGCACATAGTTCAGAAATTGTGTCATGAGGTTACGTTACTGAGAGCTAAACAATAGAGGCGATGAGGAATGGATTTGGGATCATGCTAATAACAATGAAGTAACAAATACTTGAGCGGAATGGGGTATAAAATAACAATTTGATTTATGCTTTATTTGGAATTGTGCAATTAAGTTCATACATAGGATACGGCTTTTGGTACCACAAATATGGTTTAGATAACAAAAGCTCAAATAAAGCATGAAGAAAGACTTAATTCTTAATGAACAAAGTGTTTATTTATTTATTTATTTTGGATAATTTCTAACCCTAAACATGAATAATTCTTAACTAACTTGTTCTTTATGAATTCAGTTTTTCTTCATGCTTTATTAAGTTTAATAAAGGTGTAGTTACTGATACTTTTCAGTGACATCACGCTGGGGGTGTTATAATAATGGATCAGTAATACTTAATAATGGATCCGTTTTATATAGCGCTTTTCTGGACACTCAAAGCACTTTAGAGAGCATTATTCATTCAAACTACACTCAGTGGTGGTAAACTACTATAATATCCTAGGGCAGACTGACGGAAGCAAGGCTGCCAATCTATGCCATCGGCCCCTCCGATAACCACCATCACTCACCCACCACTTTCATACTAGGCAATGTGGGTGCAGTGTCTTGCCTAACAACACAATAACAGTTTTTGCAACTGATTTTCCCAGCCGTCTCCCATCTGAGTACTAACCAGGCCCAGGTTTGTTTAGCTACTGAGATCTGACGGGATCAGCCTTTGACAAGCCGGTATGGTGTTCTACATGTATCTCTAATGGTGGAAAGTTTAGGAGTTACCACAGTCACACAATACACACATTAGCAAATACAGTGAACATTTTTTAAGACTGAATGAAAACTCATGGTCCTGTTTAGGTGTTTGTTTTTTTAACTGAAACTAACTGGCTAATGCTAGCTAGCTTGCGAGTGTAATTTTATGTGCGACAGACTAATTTTAACAGCTCAAATGACCTCACTTGTTGTAGATCCAGCCAAGTCAGTTCTTTAAGGCCAGATTGTGCTAAAATAGCTCTGATTAATGGTACCAATGGTTGAATAAACTATAGATCCAGTATGGGCCTCCTCCCATATCAGGCCAAAATGGCAGTCCTAAAACAGAATAAAAAGTTGTCCTGAAATACTTAATTTATTGTATTGTTATGTTGTATATTTTTCAACAAAAAGTATTTTTCCCACTCAAAATAAGAATTCATATTTTTATATTTTTAGCAGTAAGAAAACCTGTGTTTGATCAAAGCAAAGCTAGATAAGTTTAATACTTGACTGTGGCTCATTCCTGGCATTGCAATTACATCTCCATGGAAACAAGCTAATGGGAGACAACCCCACTGAAAATGTTACATAGTGCAGCTTTACATCATGATGTTTTGAGTTGAAATGATGATTTAAGCACTGGGGAGGATGTATTGTCAACTTTATTAAGCTCTGTCCTTATTCATGTAACTGATGGGAGGCTCAGGTTCTATTGATTCGAGTGAAAGAGATCACTTTGCTGTGGTCAGATAAGTGAGTTATAGACTGCTGTAAAGAGATATCCAGCTTTAACTTCACAAACAGATATTTATTTAATCTTTTCAATTAAGTTAAAGGTGCACTGCACAACTTTTCTACCTGCTTGTGCCCATGGAGATGTTATTGGTTTGTCTGGAATATTCCATGATATGACATTAAACATATCAGTCTAGCATTCATTCATTACATGTTCCTATTGCTGAAAAATACTTCCTTCTGTGAATAGGGGCAACTCATCTGAACACAGATCTGAACTGTAATGTAGTGTAGCGCTGCGTCTCTCCCTTGTGAGGTTTAATCTTTACTGTGGAACATTCTAGACAAAGATGTGTGTAGAATCCCTCAGTCGTCCAGGTAGAATCCATGGCAAAAGGAGAAATTCAATTTGTCAACTGGGCAAAAGTTTATTTGGTCGAATACGTTTCGCAGAACTGAAGAAGCAGCTTGGATGAGCTGCGAAAAGTATTCGACCAAATAAACTTTTGCCCAGTTGACAAATTAAATTTCTCCTTTTGCCATTCTAGACAAAGCAATAACATTACCATCGAGACAAGCAGATAGCGAATCCTCCACCTAAAAAGTTGCACAGTGCACCTTTAACGTGGCAAAAGAAGAAATTCAATTTGTCGACTGGACAAAAGTTGATTTGGTCGAATACGTTTCGCAGCTCATCCAAGCTGCTTCTTCAGCTCTGGTCAGATGCTGGCGGACACTGCCTTATATCTGCCTGAAGGGAGGAGCTTAATTACAATGAAATTACTCTGAGACAACACACCTATTTGTTTACAGTTTCTGTTAGTTAGGTGGGAGTGGGGTCTTGTTTGCATAACCATTCAGGGCCATAATGGGTGTTTCACACATCTTGAGTGCACCTTTAACACAATTTCTCGAGTTTATGAAATTACAAATAAAAATATTCTATTACTACTAATTAAATTTATTCATAACCTTATAGTGACTGATTGAGGCTACGTAAAGGACTACATCTTCAAAGCTCAAAATGCTCTGTTCCATCTTGTGATGTCATGAAGCAGTAGTTTTTAAATTAACAGCTACCTTTTACCTTTTGTTCAGTATAGTCTGGCAGCTCCAGGGTTGAAAATATCCAAATGGTTCTAATGAAGGTGTAGGTGGACCACTTTCTGTATTACCACATGACATGGAATGTTTTCTGCTTGAGAGAAAAACTCGGCCTAAATATGCAGGGTTTGTGTGTTAAACATTGAAACAAACCACAACTCCTGGTATATTTTTAATGAGGAAACATTATAACATAGGACAGAAAATAGCATAAAATAGGCCCTTTAGAGGTGTCTGAAATGAAACCACAAAGCAATGACAAAAAAATCCTTTTTGAATACAAAGAAACATGATTGAATATACAGTAGCTCATTCTCTGTCTGTAAGTGGAACATTGGCTTTGATTTCAAAAGGTCATTTGTCAATCTTCTTCCTCGTGATCTCCTTTGACATCCTCTCCTCTCACGGAGCCTACCTTCTTTTCTCTCCTCAAACTATTCTTTTAATCAAAGAATTGGTCCCAAACGTGTCTCAAATATTATGACTGCTCCAATAGCTATGGAAATGACTGAGCCTGCTAGAGACATGGCCTTTTCTGAGGGACCCAGAGGAATACAGTCACAATACAGTCCGCCCTGTCAATCTCCCAGTCTGAAGGCTCTGGACCTACCTCTACACAACAGGCTGCCAACACCAACTCTCATACAGTTTCATATAGACTTTAGGGCAACATCAACAGAATGGATGGACTTCTGATGTAGGTTAGGTTAGATACATTTGCCTAAAAATATAGATGTTTTAATTGGCCAAGCAGGTATAAGCAGGTAGACAAAAGTAGGGCTGCTAAAAATTGAGATAAATAGTCCATATTTTTTTTTCTCATATAAAAAGAAACACAGGCCATGACTACATATTTTTACTCTACCTTATAAATAAGTATGGTTTGGCTTTTTGTCTTTTTTTTTTTTTTTTTTTCCCAGAAACAAGCAAATATACTCTGACCACACTGTACAGACAGTCAAGTGTCAGGAACAGTTATATAACAGAGAAAATCCTATTGTGAGATGTTCAGTGATGTATCCAGACAGGAGAAGTATCCCTGGGATCCAGAATAGATATTTCTTAAATATTTTACAAAGATGTGAGTCTGATCACCAATGTATCTCCCAGTTTTTAGATGGTGTGATTACCAGATGGGTTAGCCAATCAGAGACACACACTGTCCATATGTATCGGAAAAAATAAAGGAAAAAAATATCACTAGGGACTGAAAAACATTGCAGATTTCTGCAGAATTAATGAGCAAAGCTCTAAATTCTGTTAATCTGAGGCAAAACAGGCCGTTTGTTACTCATAAGTATTCACACGTGCACTTTCATTCACTTTGAACTTTATATAAAATTTACATTGCACTTTATAGCACACAGCACCTATGAAATATGCTAATTTGCACATAAGACAAATTGCACACGTTTGTATTTGTAGATTCCCTGGAGGACCAGACATTGGATAAGAGTTCCAGGCTAGCTCAAGATGTCGGACATCAGGGGAGGGGGGTAGCACTAGTTTAAATTTGGTTTATTTATGTCATTATTTTATTAGGTGTTTGGTTTTAGGGTTTTATCTTTCAAATTCGGGATTTATATGATTTATTTGGTTATGGTTATTTTATTGGAGGATTTTTAACTTGCTGCTGTTGGAGAAGACCTCTGCTTCAATTCTCCTTGCACCTTTTACACTGCACTAATCCTGCCTCAAGTCTTTATTGTCTGTGTAACTCACTGCAACCCAGCCGCTCTACCCGTCCTGTCTCCAATGACCACTGAGCTCCTTCTGAAAAAGGACAAATGTGATAGCAGCATCACGTTTGACTGGGCTTGAGGCACGACTGAGGGCGTGGAGATCAGTCTGGATTTGGCAGGCAACATATTAACTAAATTTTAAGTTTTGCATTATCTCGAGACCTACAGTACATCTCCTATTGTCCACTGACAAGCCTATAATTCATCTTTATGTGCTGAAATTTTACTTGGCGTCTCCTCTTGTGGATGTTCTTTTGGTGCTTTGGATTCTGCTTCCTTGTTCTGGCCAGCCATATACCATCAAGAACCATAAGAACTGCCAACTCTGCTATATGCTATATACTGCACTCTTGAGTCATGGCACTACAAGAAAACCAAGTGCGATTCCTTAACAGATCAACAAACCCTTAAATACATTATCGCTGATTATTACTTTCATGAAAAAGAAGTTAATTTTTAAATGGTTTGCAGTGGTCCAAAGTTGTTCCTCACATACCTGAGTTGGGGCAAAACAGATTTTTCTCAATTACTGACCTAATTTTGCAAGTTTGTGCACCTTATAAAAACAACTAAAACACTTTCATTTGCATCACGTGGCATATTCCGTAATTGCATTTAGCATTCATGTAATTTTACCGTGCATTTTAATAGGATCTTTTGAGTGGGTGGCAACAGTTCAAATGGTGTTGCGTTCACACACTGATCCATAAGTCAGCTGTTCAGTCCCAGCTCCCACTAGCGCATGCTGCTGCTGTGTCCTTGAGCAAGATACTTTAGCAACCTTGCCTCGAGTATGTACGTGAATAAGTGAGCAGTTCCTTTCAAGCATTTCAAGAGCCATAAAAAGGTAAAGTGCTATACAAGTGTGACCATTGACAATAGGGTCATATCACTTCAGCTAACAAATTCAATGGGCACTTTATATAAAACGTCTTGAAATGTGGGCTTAATGATGCAGTAAGTATGAGAGTTTTAGCCCTCTGTGACCAACTGTGAAGCTACTTTTTTTTAAGATCTGAAATTCAAATGCCTTGTGTAAAAATAATTAAAATATTACAATCCTCCAAGTTTTTGAAGTTATTTGTTTATCAAAAGCCAATTAAAAGTCCCTGCGCTGACTGAGTTGGCAGCCATGACACCTAAAGTTACTGTATCATTTTAATAGATGGGCTAAAGTGATACTTCTTCACATTACGAGTGGACCCCAAAAGTGGGTCATGTTTTTGCTGCGTCCCGACATAACAAGAGAGTGCTAATGAGCTTGGGTCCAGTCACAAGCTAAATTTATTCCATCGCTGTCCCATGCTAAGAAAGTTTAAAGAGAGACCACAGTGGGGGATTTTCAAGCAGCCCCCTCCTGCGATTCTTCAAATACTCCACCGTCAAATGGCTTGGCTTGGGATTCAGCGTATCACACGGAGAATAGCCCCCGCTTATGCACTTTCACAATCAAGCCAATCCAGACTGGTCCAAACTACGCCGTGGACGCTGTAGGCTTTTAATGACGGTCACGAGCAGTTATGGTGCAGTGTGTTTGTAGTTAGAACTAGCGAGATTGGTACTTTTCCAGCTTTGAATATCAGAGTATAATTTATGATCTCTTAATCGGCACCAAATACATTGTGTATGCACTGTGGTCATGTTATTTTACAGTGTTGAACATAATGGCAGCTTGTGCGGTCATTAGGAGGCGAGTTTAGAAGTTATAATGCTTTATAATTTGGTTCATTACTTTCTCAAGAGTTTAAAAGTGGGTAACCCAACTTAATTATGGTAAATTATTCATTAAACTTTTGTTATTTTTGTTTTGTTTTTGTTTATTTATATTGTAAAACCAGACAGCATCTTATCTGCATCTAATAGTATAGGTTTTATTGATCACAAACAGACGTTGCTATAATAAAATCAAAAATGAAAAGTCTGTTCTAAAGCTGTGCATGCAACTGAAATGCATGTATGTGAATCATTTCTTGGGGTTGGGGTGGCTGCCAACCGCTCATCTATATGAAGACCTCATTGCTTTGCAGGAATGTTCCACAGTGTGGTAATGACCTTTTCTTACCTTGCATGTATCAGTTAGGCTATATGTGTTTTATTGTTATGAAAATACATTGAATAGCATGCATTACTACTATGAGGTCACATGTAACTGAGCATGTTTCAGATTTCATTCAGTCGCTTTAGTCTTTGACGCATTGTTTTCCAAAATGTTGACTCCCCCCCCCCCCCCCCCCAAAGTACCCCGAGGGAGAATTCACCATTGACCAGAACTGACCCAAGTAAAAACACTTAAAATAAACTCTTAACTCACTTTGGTACATCTGAAATTCAAAACTTGCTATGCTGTTTTGCAGTGTGGCCCATATGAATTATCATAACACAAGTCATACATACTGCAGGGAGGAGGTTGGTAGCTTCACACAGGTACATAAGATCTATTGGCAAAGTACAAAAGTCAAGACCCAGATTAACAGAATGCTCAGTGTGCAATCATTAGAAGGCGAGTTTTAAAGTTACTGTGCTGTGGTTATTGGCTTATTGGTGAAATTTTACTCGAGTAATAGTTTAAAAGTTTATTGTTTCCTAATAGGTTTCTGACTTTTATGTTGTAGACAGTTCTTCAGACCACACCCAAATAATATACAGTACCTATTACTATTATTTTTACCTTTAATTTGAATTGATTTATTTGGTATTCTGTATGGTAGACATTTTGGGAAGCAAAGTTGCTATAAAAGAAATATAATATGTGAAAAACTAAACAAAAAACAGCATTTTAAAGTCACACCACAGTGGTCCTAATTATGTTTGCTCCCTTCATCTATTCTACAGCTTCAGCGTATTCAAGGTAAAACGTTAGCCATACAGAAACCACACGGGCCTCTGCTGTGACCTAAAGTGGTATTTAAGTAAGCAATTTAATGATTCCGCCTATACAATTTAAAGGTCAGTATAAAATATTCACACATTAAAACACTGAACAAATGCATGTGGAGAAGGCTGGTAGCTTCACGCAGGTATATACGATGTGTTGTTGAGAATAATTGCAAAGTACAAAAGTCAAGACCCAGAATAGAGGAATGCTCAGTGTTTGCCTGCTGCTTTCCTTGTGCAGTCATTAGCAGACGAGTTTGAAAGTTAGCATGCTTTGTAATTTGGTTATGTAGGAGGTATTTTACTTGACAAACTTTTTCAAGAGTTGGATTATCCAATTTAATTATGGACAATTATTGAATTTAATTTTAAAATGGGTTAATATCACTTTATTATCTTGACATGGAAGAAAAGAGGTGAAGAATGTTAGACTAGGTCACATGATAGGCAAAAAACATAAAAACCATAATGTGCAGTATGGTAAAGAAAGGTTTTGTAATTGAGCAAATGGTTTCAGATCTTATTCAGTCATCATTAACCAGTTAAATTATTTGATGTATTATTGTCCAAAATGCTGATAACATTTTTTCAAGTAACCTGAGGGAGAATTTATCAGTAACGGATCAAAGGACGTAAACACTTAACTCATTATGCTACATCTGCTTTTCAAAACTGGTCGTACATCAGGTTACAAAAGATCTGCAAATGTCAGCCATGACCGAGCTAGACGTTTGTACGACTTTGCAATGGAAAATATCCCAACATCAAAACGTATTCTTGTGAAAGGTTAATTTGATCTTATAGGGACTAGTGAATTAACAGAAGACGTGGCATGGTGGAGACGGGGCAGAGCTGAAGACATGGAGGAGCTTTGGGTCATGGCTCTGGGAAGGATAAGATGGTGTTTTGAAGATAAGGTTGGAGAGGTCAGACGGAGATGATCTGTACTTGTGCAGAGTAGTGATCGTGAATGTATAAGAAAAATCATGTAGAGATTAGAGCTGTTAGACTTAAGAAGGAAAAAAAAACTAAACTGTATAATTGGACTTTAAACTATTGTGTGAACTTCAGCAGTCTTTCTCTGGTTTAGGAGTTTAAGTCTGGACTGAATGCATTATTTTAAGTAGAAATAGGTCAAGTTAATCACTGAGGAAAGCTGTAAAAGCCTTAGTAGGCCCTGCAGGACTGAGCAGACTAATTGATACAGCAACTGTTAACCCTAGCATATGGACCGGCCTTTGGAGATTGTGTGCAGTGCACTCATTATCCAATTATTTTATAATAGGCTGGAACTTTCTAAAATAATTTGATTATAAATCAACAAAAATGAACAGAAATGTGTAATGGAGCAATTAAATGGGAATCAGTCTCATTAACTGGACCTCAGAAAGTTATTAAGCCCAAAAAGGCTGGAGTAAGTTATAGAATATACATTAAACTGGGATATGCTTTGTGTTTTATTGTCCTGTCTTAAAACAGATATAAAATCACCTGTTCACAACACCTCATACTCGCCATGTTGCCTTTACATTCATATTCAGCAGAGAAAAAAAAAAAAAAAACAACAACAAAAAAACAACGATAAAACTACTTCTATTTTGTTTATTGATATACACAGGGTTTATCATGACTTAATTTGTGATGCACACAGTTGTTGAAAAGGCATACAGACAGACTTTTCACTCCAGCGTCTCTAAGGTTATGATTCCAGGATTAAACTAGGGCTAGGCCTAAATAAAATAGGGCAAAAACACAGTCTCAGTAGTTATTTCCGAGGACTAACCCAAAGATTAAAGCAGACAACATTTTACTCAAAATTAAGCAAACACTGCAGAAGAGCATGTGTACCACCAGTAGCACCTTACACACATGTACTACTCTTTAAAAAAAAAAAAAAAAAAAAAAAATGAACTAAGGATTTTCATTGCACAATTTGAGAGTTGACTTTTTCATAAACTATGCATGTCTCAGTTGCATATTTTAGGGTATAATATTCAAATAAAACTCACATGTACCACCTTTCAGCTCCTCTTTACTGTGTTCAAGATACATTACCAGCACAGGGTAACAATGTCTACAAGAGCTTTCTGTCTCTATTTAGACCTGTCCCCTGTTTGCGCAGTGTCGGGGTCTGGACTGACGTTATTATTACAAAATACCCCTGGAATTGCCATGTCAGTGACTTAAAAAGAGATTTGGTGGCCCCAGTTTGGGTGGAGAGCATTTTGGGGCGATAACGGGCAGTTTTATAGAAATTGATGTAGTACAGCTCTGTGTGTGGGGCAGTGTAAGTGCTATAATGATGACACAAACTGGTGGTCCTGACAACACAAAGCTGGTGATGGAGAGAGGAGGGAGAGCTCGGGGGGTACTGGCTGTGGACATAAGCCAATCGCACCAGTGTGCAAATGCTTGTTTCTACCACGATCCCGGTTTATTCTCCCCGTAAAAAGCGCTCCGTCAGCAGGGCTTATGTGGATTCATGCGCGCCCCCTCCCCAGGCGAGCGCTCAGCCCCAAAGGGTAGAGCCCAACTGCCGCACATTGGCAGTATTTCATGTAAATAGTGTCCACGGACTTGGCTCCCCACGCTTTGCTGCATTGTTTATTCATTGTCCATTTTTCCCCAAGGTTCAGCTATGCTCAAACTGCCTGTGTGGATGCTTTTGTGTGGGATGTAACACTGTTTTGGGGTTCAGTTTTCAAGCTTTTTTCTTCGGGTGTTCGCAGTTGTCTTAGTTTGGACCTGGTTCTTATTTTGTCCTGATTTAGTCCTGGTTTAGTTTTGTGTTTAGTCCCAGTTTAGATGTAAGGATTCTGCAAGTGTGAACTCTTATTATTTATTATTTCTATAGGATGCCTGTCCAGTAGCCCAAAGGTTATTGGTGTGATCATTCAAATTATCTGTACTGCCACTGTATCACTGAGCAATACACTCAACCTGTCTTGCGCTGTGTAAATGTGACATCACAACATTAAAAGAATCCTTAGAGCTTCAAACTGAGCTGGAGGACAGGTTAGAATTCAAGGGAAAATGTGTTGATCTGGTTCATTGTTAATATGTGGTATATCCTACTGTGCATGAGGTAGACAAAATACATTTAGCAACAAGTACAAATTTAAAAGGAAAGCAGATGTTACTTACAGATGGTACTTACATAATGTCAGACTGGTTAAACTATTACACTTTTCCATCTAATTCTTTTGAGTTCATTGAAAGGAAATTTGAGATTTTAAATTACTTGGAATGGAAATGTTTAATTAATAACAGCAATATTTAGGTAGAAACAGATAGCATACATTAAAGGGTCTATATAGCACTATTTTCTGATCTATGTTATTTCCTTATCACAAACATACCTGGAGTTGTGTTTTGTTTCATTCACACATGTTTAACACACAAACCCTGCATATTTAGACTGAGTTCTTCTCTCAAGCAGAAAACGCTCCATTCCTCCTTGTGATGTCATGTGATAATACAGGCAGTGCTCGACTCTGTTTTTAAACTTCGTACGCCTTCACTAGAATCATTTGGATTATTTCAGCTTTGGAACTGCCAGTCTCTACTGAACAAAAGATCAAATGTAGCTGTTAATTTGAAAACTACTGCTTCATGACATCACAAGGTGAAACAGCATCCTGAGCTTTGGAGATGTAGACAGACTATATAATAATACAGGGTCACTCAAACATGTGTGAATGAAACAAAACACAACTCAAGGTATGTTTTTGACGAGCTCGCAAGGGTCAGTTTTGCATAATATAGGACCTTTAAATGTTTCATTGAAAAGTAAGAGCATTGTAACTGTATAGATTTTGTTTTGTGGTATGGTGAGGTCACGGGTCTAAGCAATAATATCTATTATTATATGTTACAGATCAGATCTGTGATGTAGCGAGCTAGGTCACAGATTGCATTTTTTTTATTCCCATAACCCATAACAATGCAAATGTAATACTGTGGGACAGACAAGACAAAGCAACAACATCTCCACTGAGACAAGCAGTCTTGGCCAGAAACAAAAACAGCAATTTGCACATAACTGATTTTTTTTTTATTTCTTTTCTAGAGCACTGCTTATGACATTGAAAAATCTATTCAAAATGTAAGGTTTTGCAATGCTACTCCTGTCTGAAAAACAGTTTACAATCTAGTATTGAAAGAACAGTCAGGTTTACTGTATATTGAAATAGTAAAAAACAAACAAAAACATACACAAACAAAAAACAAACACTAACAATATAAAAAAAATAAAATTCTTTGCCATATTTTTTATATTTCTTTTATTCTTCTACCTGGACACTATTAGCACTTTATTGCATGTTGGGAGAATTTGCAATTTGGACCAATTCTTTTGCCTTTATCCAAATGAAGAGCTCTCAAATGCGCTCTTGAGCAGGACACAGAAAGTACAATTTCTATCAGTCCAATTTTGTGCAACGCATGTTCGGATGAAAGCACTCATCAACAACCTATTCACCCGCACTCATCTTTGACTTTGGCTGATGAGAAAGAGAAGAAAGGGGAGTTTTCCAGTATTTCCTAATTTAATGTAAAAATTTCAATAATTTAAAGCATACTGTAAGATTATGGTATTTTGCCGTGCTTATAAGAAATCACAGAAACATCATGCAGTGAAGTTACAATTTGGTTTTAGCATAAGATTATTTGTTTTCATTTTATTTATTCTTTTATTTAACAGGGACAGTGCATATTGATGAACATCTACAACATTGCAGCGTAAATATGCCAGATTATAGCAAAAATGCTAATTTCCATGTGTAGTCCCTATAGGCAGGTAACACCACAGCAAAAACAACAAGTGATAATAGCAACAGTTACACACTAAAAGTGTCCACAAGTCTGGTTTTCCTTTAGCCACTGTTTCATTTGAAAGTGGCCAGTGTTGGAGTCTCTCTTATTAATAATTGGAATGTCTTCCAGAACTTAGTGCCTCTGACTGAGAGCACACTTTGTCTGAATGTTGTGTGTCTGTGTGGGACCTCACAGTTCCCCTGGGTCATGGCCCTAGTTCCCATCCCTACTTTATATACAAAACATCCATATTTGAAATGAACAAAATTATTAAAATTAAGCAAGTAGTACTTGCCTAAAATAGTGCAGTGGTGAACTGAAAATAGTTTCTTATCCTATATTTTTTTTTACAGCTTTTTAAAAAAGTGATTCAACTGGTTTGAGTGTTGTGCCAGTAGCAAGTGGCACAACAGTCCAGGCAGGGACAGGGACAAACAAAACTCCACACACAATGGCCAGACACAAATGCTACAATGCTTTTTTTTTTTTTTTTTTTTTCCTTACCTGGGATTAGATGTACCCCAATAACAATTTTCAGATGATATTGTAAACTGAAAAATAACGGTATAGAGTGATTTTTTTTAAAGGTCCTATATTACTCAAAATGGATTGTTATAATGATGCTATAATGTTGTTTCCTCCTGAAAAACATACTTGGAGTTGAGTTGTTTCATTCACACATTTGAGTAATCCTTAATTGTTAATCCATCTACATCTCCAAATCTTAAATGTCTCTCTTCCAACTTGTAATGTCAGGCTGTGGTAGTTTTCAAGATACCTTTTACCTTTAGTTCAGTAGAGATTAGAAATTCCAGGGTTGAAATAATCTAAATGATTCTAGTGAAGGTGAATGGAGTTTAAAAACACAGTGGAGCACTTCCTGTATTATCACATGACATTGCAAGGGGGAACAGAGTGTTTTCAGTTTGGGAGATGATAAATATGCAAGATTTGTGTGTTAAACATATGTGACAGCGCCACAACATAACAGCCCCAGTTATGTTTGGAAGAGTAAGAGACAAACTGGTACACTTTCTCTCAAACTATATGGTCCTAAAAGATCATTGTTCATTTTTATGCATCCATCTCATCTTAAAAACACCACAAAAACACACATTCTTTTCAAACTATATATTTATATTTTCCAAATCCTGAAAGATGTCTTTCTATATTTATAATTTTTATACAGATGGATATCAGTCTGGTCACCACAGCCTCAAGTCTCAAGCCTCACCAAACATGATCGTCCAATCAGATTTGTTTTTTTCAGTGACACATGTAAAACGAATGTGCTCACTGGTCACATATCATTAAAAACCCCCCAAAACATTTCTCTCAACTCAGATGAACAAGTTTTGTGCTTCACTCACTGATTCTGCAGAATCAGAAGTATTGAAGTATTGAAGAATTTACACCCCATTTGGCAGCTAGCTTGAATAACTACATAATTGTGTAGTATTTTGTCTTACGCCAGCAGTGACTGGATAAAATTCATTGTAAACATTTATTTGATATATTGAACTCAATTTCACCCGTAATGTTCAGCTGCCTCAAAATGCTAAAGGGATATATTACACTATTTTCTATACATCTATTTTCCTATTGCTCCATGCTCCACTGTGCTTTTAAACTTCTCACACCTTCACCTGAAAAATTTGGATAATTTCAGCGATGGAATAACCAATCTCTACTGAACTAAAAGTAAAAAGTAGCTTTTAACTTGAAAACTACTGCTGCATCACATCACAAGGTGGAAAAGAGGATTTTGAACTTTAAGATGTAGACATATGTTTGTAAAATACCTCAGAAATCCAGGTAGAATCCATGGCAAAGAAGAAATTAAATTTGTCAATTGTATTATTAGTAGACAGACCAATAATACAGGATTATTAAAACATGTGTTAATGAGCACAATTCCGTATGTATGTTGTTGATGATAACAGCATTATAACATGGATTAAAACTCACAAGAATCCATTTTGTATAATATAAGACTTTTCACTTGTACTGTGTTTTTATTTTGTTTTGTTTTAAATGGACATAAAATAAACTACAATAATAAGAAATAATTAGTAGCATTTTTCCTTATAGAGCTGATAAAATGAACATATGTTGGTGCTGTCTGTCTCTTCTCCAAACAGAAACATCTGAGCTCACATCTGTTCTGCAAACAATGGTGAAACCTTACAGAATAATTCCATCCATCCATTTTCTTCCACTTATCCGGGGCCAGGTCACGGGGGCAACAGTCTAAGCAAGGACTCCCAGACTTCCTTCACCCCGGACACTTCCTCCAGCTCCTCCGGGGGGACCCCAAGGTGTTCCCAGGCCAGCTGAGAGACATAGTCCCTCCAGCGTGTCCTGGGTCTTCCCTGGGGCCTCCTTTCGGTGGGACATGCCTGGAACACCTCCCAAGGGAGGCGTCCAGGAGGCATCCGGAACAGATGCCCAAGCCACCTCAGCTGGCTCCTCTTGATGTGGAGGAGCAGCGGCTCTACTCCGAGCTCCTTTGTGACTGAGCTCCTCACCCTGTCTCTAAGGGAGCGCCCAGCCACTCTGCGGAGGAAACTCATTTAGGCCGTTTGTATCCGCGATCTTGTCCTTTTGGTCATTACCCAAAGCTCATGACCATAGGTGAGGGTAGAAACGTAGACTGACCGGTAAATCGAGAGCTTTGCCTTTCAGCTCAGCTCCCTCTTCACCACAACAGCGGAATAATTTGTTGGAATAATTACGAAATACAAAAAAATCCACATTTATTGCCATAGCTCGAGCTGTGCCTCTTTTGAGATAATGAGTCTGGAGTCCTTATAAACATTGACTAGAAAGGAAGTAGGTTGTACAATAACTGTAACTATAACTATATTCTAAAACAATAAAAAGGTCATAGGAAAGTAATACAGTAAAATTATACACTCACTCTTTCCTCTGTCATTCAGCCATTTTAACCATCCTCAACAGCAGAACCATCAACCACCTCAGCTTCTTCATCTCTTCCTCTTCATCATTTATGTTTTATATTTTAAGCGCCCTCATATGGTTTTAGTTTTAAAAATTCATACAAGAAAACCAGTTTGTTGTGATGTACAGAGGGCTTATTTGTGATACCTGACAAAATTACAGCACTCTAGCTGTTACTTTTAAAGAGAAAAGTAATGGACCAACATATTTAAAAAGTAATTTTTCTGCCACAAACACCCCCTGAACAATAATGAAAAAAAAATATTGATATACATTGGATTTGGGTTATAGTACTTTTTGCAGACTAAATACATGTATTAAACTAATCCAACAATATATGAAAATTCAAGTTGTCCAAAAGAAGTAATGCTCAAAGAGAAATGAAAACATATGCACAAATGAGTGGCGCCATCTTAAAAACTCAAACTACGTTACTCCAGTGGAAGAGGAGGCTTAACCTTATGCTACAGGCAGATTAAATTTAGTAGGAAAATAGCCCCTGTCATTACAAATCATATTATGGCTCTGGCCTAAAACATACAGGAAGTTGGTCACACAGAACCAGTGTTGCCAGGTATGTGGTTGTACTATGGAATTGGCTAGCATTTTAAGAGCTGCAGGTGAAAAATATTGTCCGTGGGTTTGGCCAGGGCTATTTTGAATTGAAAAAACCCTGTATATTCAATCACTGTTCATCACACATCACTAATTTGCTCAGTTACACTTTCCTTGAAGTTCTATCAAGCACAATTAAGACAAGTTTAGATCTAGATTTTACTTTTCTATTTTTTTTTTTTTTTATTATTATTACAAACTACACATTGAGTGACAGTAGCTCAGTTGGTAGTTTGATTCAAATTTTGGCAGTTAAAATCCTGCTTGCTCTCAACATAAAAACATCATCGGTTGAGCGGCCAGATCCACTGATGGTTGATGGTGTGATTCCAGCTCCCACAGATGCTACTGTTGTGTCCTTACCCCCAGTGTCTGCGTGTACTAGTGTATGAGTCTGTGAACGGATGAATAGTTCCTAGCGCTTTAAGTGCCTTGAAGGTGGAAAAGCGCTATATAAAAATGTGACCATTGACCATTGACAAGAATCTCAAATCAATTACAAAGTAGCCATAAACTAAAGTAATTACCACTTTAGAATAACTACACCTTGATTAGACTTAATCAGGCTTAGTAACTACTTCATTAAGGAGATAGGTTTATGGTATTAATCACAACATTAAATGCAGATGGGGGACAGCTATAATAAGGATTGTTGAAATGCAGATCTGTGCTAATAATAATGAAGGATCAGATTGAACATTAAGAAATATTTCGTGGAGAAGTACAATGGTATCAATAGACAATAGAATAGCGGATGTGTGCGCAACCTGAGTGCAGAAAGTGCTGCTGTCTGTGCGGTTAACATGAAGTTGCAAAGCGACCTAGCACTGTTGTCAGCACAATAAAACAGTTTATCGTGGTGTGATAAAATAAGTTATGACGCTAAACTAACATTAGTGAGTGGGATACGTCTAAACAACCCATAAGCGTTAAATGCATCCAAACATCCAGTCATACCTGATCGATACAACTAGCCCTGCCCCTGGGAGAGTCTGAAATCTACTCAAAAGACCCTGGCATGATGCCAGACAGGGCAGGTGCTCTTTCTGCAGGCGACATGCGCAATAGAGTGCGAAGTGATGTAGTTTGATAATCTATATGAAAAAATCTGGCTCTTCACATTCACATTCTAGAAAACCCCAAATTAAGGCTAATAAAAGTGTTGTTATTATGAAGTGTCACCAAAAACCATGGTAGCGGTGACAGCAATGCATGATTCTGTGAAATACTTAAAATGCCATAGCCTTATACTAAACCTATTGTTTGTGAACCAAAAGTACAAGGATTAGTTGTACTACGCTTTACAAAAAAACCCCAACTGTCTCATGTATCCACTGTTGTCCTCTTCTTCTACCTCCCACAGTGCACTCGTGATGGGGCCTCTTCACACACATTTAGGACTAACCAGGCAAAGGACAGGACTCCATAATTCCATAACAACAAAAAATAAATAAATTAGAGTAAGCTTAGGTTTGCAAATTCCTGCTAAAAGTTTAGTACTGAACATGTTATTCCTGGATATGTATTTTCTTTGAGAGGACACTTTGCTACAATTAAGCCATTATAGTGCAGCCGAACTATAGGAAAAATACATGTATTTGTACAGGCTGCATTTTTTCTGTATGCAGCACTGGGTTCCTATATTTATTTTTAACTTTGCAAATATATTTTTGTTTCATCCAGAGAGATGAGAGAGAAAAGCACAGACATCTTTCCTGTCCACAAATGCACAAAGCGCTTTACTTCTGCACGTTTATTACAAACCAAATACTCCGTACTGAATACTGATGCTAAAATAGGCTGAGAGGTGTCTGTTGGTGTTGCCATGTTTGTTTTGGTTCATTTGGGTGCTTGGCCTTTGGCTTCCACATAAACTTCAATGCTGCTCTGTGATTGTTCTGCCCACACAATTAACCTTACAGCGGGCGCATGGATTCTCGTGAGTTTGCGGACTCACAAATATTGCAAGAAACCATCTTGCTGTGCAAGGTTAGAATATTATAGGCAAAGGAACAAAGGAATTTCCATGGAAAGAAGAGAAAGGTTTATGGACATGCAAGCCTGCTCATAGTATGAACAGAAGCTTAACACAACCAAAATTAAAAGAAAGCTTTGATTTTAGTCTATTTGTAGCTAGAAAGTTACATACAGTGGCTTTAAAATGAAATGTATTTACTTTTTAAAGCTAAATCTAGTGGGCTGAATGAACTGAAAACCTTTTGCGACACCTGTCAGACTGCTGCTGCAGTTCTTATTAGCAGGCCTGGCTCTTGTGCAGCTATATTCCCTGATGCATTATCCACTAATGGCACCAAAATGTTACTTTATTAACCTCTCACTCTCCCCTGATTATATTTCGGATCACTTCAAAGATCATGTATTGATTGAGTGGAATGGGCTCTCCTCCTCTTTTTGATTTGGATGTTGTTCTTGGCAGGGTCAAACGAGAACAGGTCCAAATTGTAGTGAAGGCCAGACGCTTGAAAACATCAATACAGAGACGTTGTGGAAGCACATGGTGGTAAGAGTGTGTTCAGTTTAAGCTGCAATAAAATCCAGTGAAGAAGGCAGGTTTAGGGGAGACACAATGTGAATGAATTACTCCTATTCATAAATGTGGTTCTTCATTTAAAATAATGAGGGGGTATTATGTGAAATTTTATACCATGTTACAATGTTGTTTCCTCATCAGAAACATGCCTGAAGTTGTTTCATATGCCATTCATGCATATGTAAATAATATTGCAATCTCTCCTGAGCACTTTTCGAACTCTTCTTACATTTAGCAATACGAGCCTGTACAAGACTCACAGGCCTACATCACCCATGCTCCCACACCGGACTATAGCCTGTATGGACTAAGTGGACTAAGGAAGTGTGACACCATAGCATTTGGCTCCAGTCAAATGAAGCTTACCGAGGCTGGCAGCAAATTTGGGGAAGAGTGCCATATTTGAAATTGCATATCACAGCAACCAAAGATCCAATCAGGAGCAAGGCTGTTCATGCCCAGTCATGTTAAAATGTCACCTCATTAATAACAGTAATAACTGGAGTTGTGTTTTGTTCGCCATACACTCATATTTGACTAACCCTTTATTATTGCTTTCCCAAGCTCAAAATGCTCTGTTCCACTTAGTGATGTCATAAAGCTACAGCTTCCTTTTACCTTTCAAAATGATTCTAGTGAAGGTGTATGGAGAAACACAGTGGAACATTTCCTGTATTACCTCATAACGTTACATAATGGAACAGGGTGTTTTCTGTTTGAGAGAAGAACTGTTTTTGATGAGGAAACAACATCACTTTACCTTCATGCCACCCTGATTCAAACTTGCCTAGTTACTGTTGTTGACCTTTGAATCCTGCACAGTCCTACTTCTGGGCGCACTCAGAGGATAGCTGTTTTTAAATGCTTCGTTTTGCATCTGGTAACAAACTAGGACAAAGTGAGACGTGCAGGTGACATTTGGCATTCACAGCAAATCTCCACAGAGCTGCTCCTACCAACTCTATTCTGGTCTGTTTCTCTGCTCTTTGTTTGTGCAAAAATTTCACATCTTCTCCAATGTGTTTTTCTCCTTTCTTTGTCCCAAATCCAATTTTCATTGTATTGAGAATAGTTGTCAAAAACATTACTAATCGTTACTGAAACTAAAATAGATACTTATTTGAGCAGGTATTGATACTAAAAAAGTTGCATTCACGGGACAGAAATGGACTGTTCCTGAATAGTTTTAGAATGATCTTGAGCTGTATCAGAACAAGTATAAGATCATATAGACTAGTATACGCCCATGGACCACTATGGAACCTACAGGACCACTGAGGGAGTACACAGATATAAGGACACATGGTAATATTAAAAAATTTGCTAATATTTATGTTGAAATGACATTCTATTGCTTAAATAAAGAGTGTTTTGGTATCGGAATTGGTATTGAGTATCGAGACTATTCCTTCTATCTCTAGAAATATCGAAATAGAGATTGGATTTTTAGTATTGTTACAACACTATTTGAGAATACTAGACATTTAATAGCCTTAATAAAGTATGAACAAAGAATGATTCTGGCTTAGTAACAACTTATTCAATACTATAACTCTAAAAAGGCTTAAAGGTCTTACAAAAAAGTATATATATAAAAAAAACAAACAAAAAACAAACAGAACAACTTGCTCATTTTAACGGTTTGCAGTGGTCCAAAGACATTCCTCACTTACCTTATGCATTCAGAGCATCCTGTTCACTGCAAGTTTACAACCTTTTCATAAACGTCATAGTGGAGTTCACTTTGTTACAGTTAAGCTAACAACAACTACCATGCAAACAGTACATTTCCTGCTTTTTGAAAAATAAAATGCTTTGCAGAAGTAGACAGCACACACTGGCACACACTTTTTTTTTTTTTTTACATCAATAGCTGCTTATACAATATATCTGAACTGCAGCAAGGCATTTCAAATACATGAAAAAAGGATAGATTAGTAAGCCTGAATCCTTCTTAATAAGCAATTTGTTCATAATGAATTATGTTTGTTTTATTAAAGCTATATTAAGGCAGATTGGATTATAAAGTGGTACTGTTAAATGTTGTATTGACAGGGCCTGAAAGTAATAATGATGAATCTGTATTTTTGTAACGTGTAATCAAAGGAACAATAAAAACAGTCTTGGATGATAGTGGAATCATAGAGCGAACTATTTGTAGATCAAGGTCATGTCAGTAGAACACAACAATCAGTGTTGAAAGATACACCAAGGAAAAAAACAAGACCAAGAACAAAGAAAAGAAATTAGCTATTGTTTATTAGGGTAGTCCAATCAACCAAGGCTGCCGGTCTTGAGAGCTGGTTTGTTCTAATGAATCTGCTGATTAAACGCAGCCACTATCACACGTTTAATGTTATGGTATTGTCATGGTATTAATTACCTGTACCTACTGTATGTATTGTGATATGACAGGAGAACTTTCACTGTTACCTCTTGAACACGCCGGTCTATAAAAAACAATGTTTTCATAGATGTTATTGATTTGCTTAGAATGTTCCACAGCATAAATAAATATATATAGCGCTTTTCTATCTTCACAACACTTTACATCAAGAAACACTACATACTACAGACTACATACCAGTGTAGGCAGACACTGGGAGCAAGATAGGTTAAGTGTAAGGCCCGACCGTAAAATGCCAATCATTCACACCTCTATGCACAGCTCATTTACATATCAGTGCATATCCAGTAAAGTGTATACAGCCACCATAGTCACTTTACAGTAGGCCAATGTAAGAGAAAACACAATGTTTATATGTGGTAGCTTACAGCAGCAAATCGCTAACCAGTGAGAAAGAACAAGCTCCAAAACTGACACATTTGTGACACTCACCGCTCACACAGGCTCCTCTCAGATCACAAGTCTTCACAAATAAGTGTCCTTTTAATCCTGACTCAAAACGATCATTTGCAAAAAGAATATAATCCAGCATGTTGACAAGCATTAGTTTTGTTGCTGACCTAAACTGCACTGAGGTTCACTTTTACTTATAGTCAGTATCGTGGATCAGACACAAGAGCATTTAAAGCCAGCGCTTTAGTGTTGCACACTGGTGTAAACAAGAACATGTGCATCTCATGACTCTAGGGGTGTATTCAGTATGGTGTTACACACAGACAAATTACTCTTCTGATAAATAATGATGCGGCGCCACATATTAGGACATTTATCTGTCTGTAAATTGGATTAAATGGACGCAATAGAGTCTAAGCTTTATAATGAGGTATAACATGCCCACGTGGACTATCGTCCATATCGGCAAGATTTAGGCTGATAGCCGATAAGTCTCAAAGTGCCCATTTCGGTCGATAATATCGGCCAACCAATATATCGGTCGGGCCCTAGTTAAGTGTCTTGCCCAAGGACACAATGACAATATTCATCTATGGGAGCTAGCTTTGGAGCCGCCATCCTGTGGGCCAATGGATCTGACAGCTCTACCAATTATGTTTTCATTTCATGTCAAGAGCAGGATTCAAACCGCCAACCTTTGAATCAGTGGATGAACACTCTAACAACTGAACTACTGTCGCCCAGCATGACTCTCAACTTATCTTTTTATTCAAGTGGCGTTTTTATGGCTGAAAGATGAATACCTCGCCTCTCCACAGATCTGTCCGGTAACGTGGCCTGGTGGTGTATTTAATGCAATACTGTGCAACATTCCAGACAAAGCAAAAAACATGGGTTGTCCCTATAAGCCCATGATAATATTATTCAGACATTTCCATATTGCATTGTCATATTATATATAATAGCTATGTTTAGTATTTTTGTTGTCAGCTTCAAATAAGAGTTAGCAACATCAGGAATTGAATTTTGCATACAGCTTTCAGTCACTGTCCACTGGCCTTCCTCTTTCTCTGTCTATGAATAGGCAAAATTCATGCAAACTCATTCTCTATTAGCTCAGTGAAGCTCCAGTTTTTGTGTGTTTGTACTGCAAACAGGCGTATCCCAGACCATACAGGCACTACACAGGGAAACTCTGAACGGCGGGGTGAAGAGGAGAGGCCACTGTTAGCACTGTGATAACTTCATCTCAGCGTGGGGGCCGGGCGCGTGAGAGAGAAGCGCCCACGGAGAGGGGGATTATGGGTAAGGGAGCGGGGCGCGGCGTCCGGACCACCTGCCGCGCGAGAGGACGCTTGACCCAAAGAGGCTGAGTACACTGGATATTCCTGCTTCTGTCGGTGACATCTCCTCCACGCTGATGCTATCTGCGAAACTGGCCCCAACCTTTGGAGAGGAGTGTTCATCCGATATACAGGCTGACTTGTACACTGCAAAGGCGTGTTGTGTAAGCAGAGGTGTGAAGCACTCAGTTACATGTACTTGAGTAACTTTTTAAACATGGGATATTTTATGTCTTTGGGGTATTACCTGCTAACACAAAACATACTTAGATCACCATGTTACCAATTTTCATTTTCGGTTTTGAAGCTCTGAGTCTCCTTTCCCTTTGATGTGGGAATGACTTAGCTCGGCGACCTGAGTGCTATCACAACACAATCAGCGTGCATTCTGTTAATGAAACTACTGAAGATTGCATCAGGTTTGTACAGTTTTGTATCAGGCTTTTCTATATTTATGAAGAACTGTGTGGGACAGCATCATTCAGTTTACTGTAAGGAGGGTTCAAATAGGGTCTGGGAGAGATCTCTAAATTACTGAAACACACGGATGACATCTTAAACATGAGGCAACTATGTTTAACGAAAAAATACACACACACCTTACAACAAGAAGGTCCTGCGTTCTATTCCTGAGCTGGATGGGGCCTTTCTGTGTACAGTCTGCATGTTCTATCTGTGTCTGGGTGGACTTCCTCTGGTTAATCCGGTTCCCCCTTCCACCTAAAGCATGCTCATATAGTTCCAGTATAGTTCAATAAAAACACAAAAAAACCTTTTTGTGTTTCAAAACATTTCTAAGTTATTAGCAGTTTGAAAATAAAGGCCAAGCTAAATACATGCACTTTTCTAACCCCACTGGCAAACCAGTCAAATAACTGAGAACTACCGATAAAAGAAGTCTTAACCTGACAGAAATGAAAATTCAACATTGCCGAGTAATATATATATATATTTTTTCATTTTTTTTTTTGCAGTACAGCCTCCCTCCCTTCAGTCTCCTCTATCTCCTCCACTTCTTTGGGCTTTTGTCCCTCTCTCGCCCTTTCCTTTTGACTAGCGGTTTCCATGGCGAATGACAAGCACAAAGATCATGAGCCATGCCATTATAGCCCCTGTCGTCTTGTTAGCACATTTTAGCGCACGTTAGCTTGCGTTAGCCTTTCCGCGCAACCTGACCTTTTGTTAGAGAGCGAGTGCGGAACAATGCAAGGAAGACATAGCGAAAGACACGGGTTGAAAGAAAAAGATAGGGCAGCAATTAAACAATAATTATCATGGAGGAAAAGAACACAGAACTTCCATCTGGTGTGTGTCACGTCAGAGTGGCAGAGAAAGGAGATCAGAAAGAGTTGGGACCCCTGCGGAGTAAATGTCAGCATGGCATTTTGACCTTATGCTACATGCTTATATAACACTGCTATTCCAATAAGCCATTATAAAAGAATGATGGTTTCCTATATTCTTGCAACAAATGTACAATCCAAATATTTAGGCCAGCATAGTTTTACATCCAGTTAAGTTTTGTGGGAAAAAGTTGAGCAGAGAAGTTTGAAAAAATTACCGGAAGTATGAAGAGGCAATTTACCATTTTTCTCTGGAAGGTCAAACCTTGATTAAACAAAATAAAATTGTTGTCATTTATCTTTAACCTTAAAGCTCCATTGTGTAACTTTTCTGGTGAAGGGTCCATCACTTAAGATGATGGACCTATGGATATGTTATTACTCTGCCTGGAATGCTCCACAGTATGACATTAAACAGCCTCTACCGTGCATTTATTAAATTACAGGTGGTTTTATAGCTCAAAAATACATGCATTCTGATTGTGGTCGGGGTTGCCTCTCCATAGATCTGACATGTAACTTGATCTGGTTTGTCCTCCGTGAAGATAGAAAGGTTTAACACTATACTAACATTTCATACAAAGAAATAACATCTCCATGGAGAAAAGCATTTGACAGAGCCTTCACCAAAGTTACACAATGCACCTTTAATGGTTAAGACTATGGTACAAGCTTAAATAACACTCCTATTCCAATGAGTCATTTTAAAAGAGTGATGACTAGAATATCTTTTTCTGCAACAGATGTACAATACAAAATAAGTATTACAAATGGCTTAATGATGAGCCAACATTTATCTCCTCTTTGTTACTGCAGTGTAAAACAATAGCATCTGTCTCAAGATAATTAAGTGCATTTTCTGCCAAGTTGCAAAGTGTACGCGGATGATTTGCTGACAGATATCCAAGTTTAAGTTAAAAAGACCATTGTCAAAAAACTGAGGTAATTAGTGAAAACAGGAGTTGTTTCTTGAGGCTACATTTAAAAAATATATAAACATAAAAACAGGCCTGCATTGTTTCTTTGTTTTAATATTTTAGTGGTCAGATAAGACAGTTTTTATACGTTTTGTGGGGGGAATGTAGGTACTTATGATTAAAGTTCTGGCTTAAAACCTGAGGATGGGTCAAATGCAGCAAAAAAAACAAAAAAAAAACAACTTCACTATCCAACTTTTCCGGAAGGGGATTCTCTGCCACCTGCTTGTTTCCGTAGACATATTATGGCTTTGTCTGGAGTGTTCAACAATGCACACTTACATGTATCCAATTTGCATTTATTCGATTAAAGCTGTTTTTATTTACCTTGAAATACATGCATACAAAAAATACAAGAGCAAATCTGACACGTAACTTTGCCTGGTGGTGTCACTTGTTTAATGTGTCACTTTATTGTGGAATATAACAAGCAGGTGACCTATACCTTCCACAAGAAAAGTTACACAGTACACCTTTAAAGGGTCTATATTACATCAAATTGACTCTTATGAATTCTAAGTCATGTTATAATGCTGTTACCTCCTCAAAAACATACCTGGAGTTTGAGTAATCCTTTATTATTTGTCTGTCTACATCTTCAAAGCTCAAAATGCTCTGTTCCACCTTGTGATGTTATGTGGTGGTAGTTTTCAAGTTAACAGCTACATTTTACCTTTAGTTCACTAGAGATTCGCAATTCCAGGGGTGAGATGATCCAAACGATTCTAGTGAAGGTGTATGGCGTTTAAAGACACAGTGGAGCACCTTTTGTATAACCACATGACATCAAAAGGTGGAACAGAGTGTTTTCAGTGTTTTGTTTGTGTGTTAAACATACATGAATGAAACAAGACACAACTCCAGGTATGTTTTTGATGACGAAAGAACATTATAACATAGATCAGAAGCTTAATTTGGGCACTTTAATCTACAGAGACTAGTCTAAAATTACTAAATAAATAAACAAACCCATTTCACATAAAAACATTGTAACCAAAAAAACAAAAAAAAAACAACAAAACACTTTTGATGAAATTCAGGTGGAATGAATAATATTCCTCACTTTGCATGAGCTATTTACAAATCCCATTGAGTCTAGTTACATGTATCCGCCTAGTTTACGATACAGGAAGCAGTGTGTGTCTATTCATGTCCAACAATCCCATATGCTTTGGATAACATCATTCTTGTGGTTTGTGAATGCATGCAACTTATTTGGCTGAAGAAAAGGTGAAATTTGGAGCAATCAAGAGCCAGAAGCCAGAACGGTGTCAGATGTTCTCCAGATGTGTGAACCATCTCTAGGCAGTGATAACTTCATGAGTGAGTGGATACCGTGGGTGGCCATGGAAGAAATACTTCAATTTATGCTGTAGTCAATAAAATGGGATTGTAATAACAGTCTAGCCCAGCGGTTCTCAAATTGTGGTACGCGAGCTCCTTCAGGTGGTGCTTTGACAGCTTTTCAGTTTGTGGGTTTGCCTAATTTAGTATTAATTTTATTATTTTTTTTGTCCTCGTTTGGATGTTTTTTGTTTAGAACTACAGTGGAAATGGTCTAGTCCACTTTTAGACCTGGTTTAGCCCATAGACTCTATGAAGAAGTGGGCTAAGATGTCACTCTTGCGTTTGGCTCCACTTAAATAAAGCTCACAGAAGCTGCTGTTACAGGAGTGAATTTTGAGCCGAGTTTCATATTAGGAATAGGAATTGATTTACAGACAAGGTAGCAAAATAAAAACACAAGGATCATGTAGAGAGGGTTAATATGATCATTTTAAGATCAAAATGACAAATTTGACAGCAGTAATTACAGAGAGACGGGCTACGCTTTTTCAAAACAAAGTGAATTGGAGCCAGAGTCAGTGGAGCTGGAAGCGGGCCCATGCTTACTTTCTATTTGGAACATAGCGACTAGACCTGATTACACCTGAGACAGTCCGGTTTTAAACTTGATTTAGATTTTTGGTTTGGTAGTACTTGAAGTGAAAAGTCTGAGAACTACTTCTTTAACACAGTGTTTCTTTTGATGCAAGAAAAATACATCTGTCTATGGGGTATTTCTATTTTAGGTCAGGTAAAGTAAGGTCGTACATTGTCTTTATCCATGGATTTCAGAATGATGAAAAGCTAAGAACAATACCATTGTGACTAATACTAAATATATCTTTTGTATGGGAAAAAAAGTCATCAAAATGTTGCATATAACAGTAAGTCATGAATAGCCATGAATAGGGAAATTTGTCTCTGCATGCACAAATTATGCTACTCATTCTTGATCTGTACTTATGTATTATTTCAATAGAGACTAAATAATGTTAGCTTATTTTGTATATTAGAAAAGCCACACAAAAATGTTTAGACTTTATCACAAAAAAAGGAAAAATATAATACACCTAGTATCTTTTGTTATTATTCAGTCTGGCCATTAAAGACACTGTACATGATTTTCACAGTCTTAAAAATATGAAAAAAAAGAAAAAAAAAAAAAAAGAAAAAGTTCATTCAGCGGTTTGCAGTGGTACAAACTTATTCTTCACTTACCTTATGTATTCTGAGCATCCTAATTATTCACTGCGATGATTTAGAGTTTTATGAACACAGTAACGCTAATGACAACTAGCATGCTAACCACACACTTCCTGGTTCTCTGGCATTGAACACTTTATAATTAGATGCTGACAGTACACTACAAGGCCTTTAACTACATTATATACTATATTTGATGAGATGAACACATATAGCATACAGCTTGCATGATGTACTACAAAACCTACTCTAGAAATTCTAAGCCTTTAATAATTGTCTTTTTCTCTGATGTACCATGCTTTATTGTGTTGAACTATAAATACACTGAGTTCTGCTGAAGTATTGGATGAGTTAAAGCAACAGAGCTGCTCGGCATTGTCAGAAATCTCTTGTTTACTCCTTGGGGCCTTCTGACATTACGTGGGCGGTTCTTACAGAAGCTAACTGTATACATAAAACTATAATAGGGAAAAGACATAAAAGATCCTTAAATAACAATAATTCTCATGTTTGTACTCATATAGTTTGGATTTGTATCAAGATATCTGTTAAAGAGGGACTATGTAACTTTTCTGATGGAGGTCCGCTAACTGCTAGTCTCCATGGAGATGTTAATACTTGCCTAGACTGTTCCACAGTATTGCATTTACCTATTTACCGTATTTTCCGGACTATAAGCCGCTACTTTTTTCTCACACTTTGAACCCTGCGGCTTATACACCGATGCGGCTAATATATGGACGGATTATTCGTCTATGAACACAGCGGATGCGCGCGCAGCTTGAGTGCAGAAAGCGCCGCTGTCTGTGCGGTGAACATGGGTTAGGGTTAGTTAGAACACTCGCTAGCGCTGTTGTCAGCACTAAAACAGTTTATCGCTGCGTGATAAAATAAGTTCTGCTGCTAAATGAACATTAGTGAGTGGGATACGTCTTAATGACCCGTATGTGTTAAATGCAGGTGAGGCGTAAATGACGAGACGAAACGTCTCAAACTTCAGTAGCGGGACATCCGCTCATACATGATCGATACAACTAACCCCGACCCCCGGGAGAGCCTGAAATCTGCTGAAATCCTACAAGACACTGACATGATACAAGACAGGACAGCGGCTCTTTCTGCTCGAGACATGCGCAGTAGAGCGCCAGAGCGACTCTCGCGCGTGACGAACTGACTCAATGCAAAAAGACGACAAAAGCTTTCAGAGGCAATACAAGCAGATGCTCGGAACTTGAAAACTTCTTGAAGATGTGGACACCTGCGGCTTATAGACAGGTGCGGCCTATATATGTACAAAAATAAAATTCTTTGAAAATTTTGTTGATGCGGCTTATATTCAGGTGCGCTCAATAGTCCGGAAATTACGGTAATTACATACACACCTGGAGTTGTCTTTACGTAAGCCTTTATTATTAGTTTCTTTGTAGTGGTAGTTTTCAAGTTACCTTTTACCTTTTGTTCAGTAGATATCGGCAATTATTTGATGAGAAAACAACATTATAACATCCATCCATCCATTTTCTTCCGCTTATCCGGGGCCGGGTCTAAGTAGGGACTCCCAGACTTCCTTCACCCCCGGACACTTCCTCCAGCTCCTCCGGGAGGACCCCAAGGCGTTCCCAGGCCAGCCGAGAGACATAGTCCCTCCAGCGTGTCCTGGGTCTTCCCCGGGCCTCCTCCCAGTAGGACATGCCCAGAACACCTCCTGAGGGAGGCGTCCAGGAGGCATCCAGAACAGATGCCCAAGCCACCTCAGCTGGCTCCTCTCAACATGGAGGAGCAGAGGCTCTTTTTCGAGCTCCTCCCATGTGACTGAGCTCCTCACTCTATCTCTAAGGGAGCGCCCAGCCACTCTGTGGAGGAAACTCATTTCGGCCGCTTGTATACGCGATCTTGTCCTTTCGGTCATTAATCAGAGCTCATGACAATAGGTGAGGGTAGGAACGTAGATTGAACGGTAAATCGAGAGCTTGAGGCAGGGACTCTCCACCCACCCGGAGAGGGCAAACCACCTTTTTCCGGTTGAAAACCATAACCTCGGATTTGGAGGAGCTAATCCTCATCCCAGCCACTTCACACTCAGCTGCAAACTGCCCCAGTACACGCTGGAGGTCCTGGTCCGATAAAGCCATCAGGACAACATCATCTGCAAACAGCAGAGATGAGATCCTGTGGTCCCCAAACCGGATCCCCTCCAGCCCCTGACTGCGCTGAGAAATTCCATAAATACAATGAACAGAACCAGTGACAAAGGGCAGCCCTGGCAGAGTCCAACATGCACCGGAAACAGGTCCGTCTTACTACCGGCAATGCGAACACAGCTACTGCTCCGGTCATACAGGGACCGGACAGCCCTTAACATAGATGGGAACATAGCATAATATGGGCCCTTTAAGAAAGTGCTGGATAAAGGTTTTATGTAATGCTGTGGATTCTAACAGTTAAAAAAAAACTGCCTTCAAAAAGTTGGACATAGAAATACACAGTCATATATTACAATTTGTAAAAGCGGCACTTTATCTAAACATCTTGATTTGAGTAATGTTGATTTAACATTTTATAATGAGTCCCAACAACATCAAACACTTCTGTAATTGCCATTTAAATCTATTAAAGGGCCCATATTAGACTATTCTCTGATCTATGTTATAGTGTTGTTTTCCCATCAGAAACATACCTGGAGTTGTGTTTTGATTCATTCACACGTTTTCTACATCCCTTCACTAGAATCATTTGGAAAATTTCAGATCTGGAACTCTGCTAAACAAAAGGTAAAAGGTAGCTGTTAACTTGACAACTGTTAACAACTGCTTCATGACATCACAAGCTGGAACAGAGCATTTTGAGCTTTAGAGGTGTACACAGACTTATAATAAAGGATTACTCAAACATGTGAGAAACATGAAACAAAACACAACTCCAAGTATGTTTTTGAGAAGGTAACAGCATTATAACATAGCTTAAAGCTCACACAAGTAAATTTTGCATAATATAGGACCTTTAATTCTTCAGAACAATATCCCTTCCAGTCTTTAGTTACTTTTTAAGACTTCTCTATATCAAATTAACAGTTACACTTCTCTGGGTTGGCTACTTAGCTTCAAAACATCGGAAAACCTCCCCAAGCAAAGGGATCACACGGCAGACATATTTTCCTGGTGTTTTATACAGGAAAAAAAGAAATGAAAAAAGAGATTGTGGAAGACACCAGCAGCAGAAGGAAGTGGGGTCAGAGCGCGGATGGATCTCTCGCAGAGTTGTTCACACTGGAGAATTTCCGATATAACAAAGTCTTCAGAGGCCCAGGATAACAGGTGCCAAATGTCAGCCTCTCCATCTCCGCAGAGCTGGCCTACTTTGTATTGAAATGCAGCTGTATGCACTGTCATATGGACGCCAAATAAGCACCTATGGGGTTTCCGACCAGAGCGTGCACACAAACAAGCAAAGTATACTACCACCTCCCCAACACAACATAATATAGAACTCTTTTTAGGAACAGGCTTCGGCGTATACATGTACATAAAGACAGAGCCACAGAGCACAGCAGGGGGTAGAAAGAAAATAGAACAGTGGATACAAATATTTTTTGTCTGCTTTTTAGAAGGACAACAGTCAAATATATGGCAACTAGCATCGCGTATTAAATGCGGTATATGAAGTTTTACTGTTTTTTTTGGGTTCTGCTAAAAAAGTATTGATACGAAGAGTAAAGAAAGGATAATGCTGCTATAGTTACTTAAGTAAGTAAAATTATGACAGAATTATAAATGATCACAGGTAGCGTATTTACAAATTTTATATGTACTTACTAAAAATACTGTCACCATTTTGTGTTATGGTATATGCATTGAGCACAAAAACAAGAAAAAAAAAAAGTTACCATTACGAATTTACCAGGTCATAAAAAATATATAATAAAATAAAAATAAAAAAAAAACATACAAAGGAAATTCTGCCAAATTTTCTTGTCCAAGTAATTCTTTTGTCCAAATGTATTTTTTTCATTCCTTGACGGTAGGTAGTTTCCATTTGGTATTTTCACCATTTCATTTGATCATTTATGCTAGGAGGCTAACAATTTGTAATTTCAAAAGCGTTCAGTTCACTTTTGCCATTTTTTGTTCTTTCAACCTCACCCCAATCCACTCACATTGAACATTCATCATTTTTCTTTTCCCCCGACTTCAGTCGCACTCACCACTACAAGTTCAGTTCTCCACATAGACACAACATACATTTCCACACTGAAAGCTGGTTAAAAGTACACCCAATTCGAATCGAATGGCAGACCCAAATCACGAGGAGGAGCTGACATTAACCAAGACTACTGTGACATTTTTAGATTCTGGTAAGAACAAGCATCTATTGTGTATTTTTAACAGACTGAAATCATGTGTGTTTTAATCTAACCATGCTAATCTGTTACAAACTCATAACACGCAACATGCCTATAACAGGGCTATACATCACCACAGTGGAAGACATGTTGCTCCACAAGGAGGTCAGACGCGCTCGCTTTTGGTTGAGAATTCCTCTTTGAATTTCAATAACCTCTCAAGCTAGCGTGGTGGGACCGGAGTTATTTTAACCCTCATCTTGAGTGATTGGCCTTTCAATTTTACTACTACGGGGAAGCAGGCTTTAATCTTGTCTTTGAATGCCACAACCATCAGCGGAGTCTTGGAAGGTTTTTGTGTGTATTTTTTTTTTTTGTTCTTTTTACGTCATAATAAGCACGGAATCCTCGCTTGTCACTGAAATTGTCAACCGAAATCTCAACTATGATCACCATGGCTAAACCTATCGAACAGTGGGCCTTTATTCCTAGTGAGCAGCGCAATGTCCCTCGCTGTGATTGGATGTGCAGAATCTTCACAGCGTGATTGGCTGGATGACTCTGTATGCCGCATTTTAATTGGTCCCCCCATAGTGAGGTTTCCATGGAGGTCATATCAAGTTAGAGCTTCAAAAAGAGTCAAAAATATTCACACCCAGAGCAGAGGGGTTTTCCATAGCAACACCCTAACCAACCAATAGACATGAGCCTGTATTAGAATATATTGAAATCTATGTGCGTCATTTCCTGTTGCCGTATACTATTATGCATTCGCTTTGATGGCCTCGAGCAGCCAATCAAATTAAAGAAGATTCTTGGCTGTTGTGAGATGTCTTCATCAACAAAACTGTGAAAAGTATAGTGCCCTTGGCAAGTTGCTGTCAAACAGGAGCAAATAAGACTCCTAAGACTATTAATATCTATCTGTATTAATATCTATCTGAAGGATGTAATTATCAAGCATTCTTGAAAATACAAGACAAATATTAACGGCCTTATACATTTACATACATTTTATCATGAAGAAATTAAAGGATTGGTGCAGTTTTATGAAATAAATATTAGATTCTGGGAAGGAAGATATAGCTAAAGTTCTCAAAAACACAATTCCCAGAAACAATACTAAAACTAATATCAAAACTACACACTCAACACTTAAGTGAACAAAAGGACCTTGTGTACTTTCAGAACCATCTTGATCAATATCAAAACTACCTAAATTCTATTATTGAAAATGACATCTATGGGTTGAAAATGAAGTCGTATGTAAGTAAGTATTTTCATTATCATTGTGGTATCAAAATATTACTGAGCCTTTTCCCAAGCTATTGAAAATGAGTTTGAATTGTCAATATCAGCAATAATAAATAAATAAATGAATAAATAAGTAAATAAATAAATAAATAAATAAATCCATCACCAATTTTGTGTCTTTGAAGGTGCATTGTGTAACTTCTCTGGTGCTGGGTCGGTCAAATGCGTGTCTCCATGGAGATGCTATTGCCTTGTCTGGAATGTTTCACAGTATGGTATTAAGCCTTTCTATCTTCATGGAGACCAAACCAGATGAAGTTACAGGTCAAATATGTGGAGAGGCAACACCGCTCACAGAATGCCTGTTTTTCTAGGTATTTTGGGGCTACGAAACCAGCTGGAATTGAATAAATGTAACATAGCCCTGTTTAAAGTCATACTGTGGAACATTCCAGGCAGAGCAATGACATATTCACAGAAACAAGCAGGTGACGGACGCCCAACCAAAAAGTTACGCATCGCACCTTTAACAACAGATATCAAATGTGAAATATTCATGCTAATATATTGTCGCATGACACAAAGACATGGAGGAAGATATGTAGTCTCCATACTGAGGTCAGTTCTTTGTAAACACACACACTTTTGTTGTCCTATCTACTCTGTTGGTTTCAGATGCAGCGTGGGCGTTAAAAAAGCTTTCAATCAAAATGCCTATAATTCAATTAACAGCAGAATGCCACTTTGCCACTGAACTCTGAGTGTTTTCATTTCAATTTCAGGTGCACTCAAATGAGAAAAGATCACATTATGAAAACCTCTATTTGCTGAAACAAACAAATAAATACAACTGTAAAGCCATAATGTAAATGTATCTTACCGTGCTGGAAATGCTACAAATGTTGACCATGCGTTGCCTTGCCTTCCCTTTTGAGTTAGCGAAGGGCACTGCATTCACATCTGAGAAGCAGCACCTACCACAAGAAAACAACAAAAATATTCAAATTCATGCATATTTTAATTTAAGCATTAACTGAATCTAACTCTATATTTCTTATCATTTGTCTGTATGGGAGCACTGGAAGGTTGACTGGAATGCAATAAGCAAAGCGTTCTTTCAAGTCTGTTTGAAGTCCACTTGTCCACATTGTGTTCTGACCTTCACTATTTTTCATGATTCATTTTTTGCTAAATAAACATGCAAAGAAGCTGAAACTGTTGCGTGCACTATACCACAGCTACCAAAACTATAAAAGATTGGCCTTTAAATATTGGTTATTAAGGGCAGTGGGGTTGCCAGCAATTTGTAGTTATTTAATTATTTGTTTTAATAATTTGATGATGAATTGCCATAATGAACTATACAGTATGGGATTTTTCTACCACTGATCGCAGACAATTTACGGTTCATAGTCAGGGTTACAGCTAATTAATAATATACAGCATAAACAACATTGTACTGATAATTAACAAGAAATTATTGTTAAATTTATATATTCACTTTATAAATGTTAATTCACAATTGCATCCATTGGTGCCTTCATGTAGCCTTCAAGGTTTCTTGGCCTTGTCCTATTGAATCTATTGTTAAAGGTGCACTATGTAACTTTTTGGTTTGGGGGTCCGTCACCTGCTTGTTTCTATGGATGTGTCGCTTCTATGCCTGGAATGTTCCCCAGGTTGACCTTAAACTGCTCTACCTTATATTTATTCAATCCCAGATAGTTTTATAGATAAAAAATTCTAGAAAAACAGGCATTCTGACTTTGAGCGGGCTTTGCCTCACCACAGATCTGACCTGTAACTTGGTCTGGTTTGGTCTCCATGAAGATAGAAAGGTTTAATGCCAGACAAAGCAATAACATCTCCATGGACAAAAGAATTTGACGGACCCTCCACCAGAACAGTTACATAATGCACCTTTAAGTATCGGTCATGAACTCTGTACTCGTACATGTCTGTGATTTAACTCAAAGCTTGTGTAAACCAAAGTAAAGAGCCCTCACAGAGTATGTATGCCTCTTTTAGTTTTTGTTTTGTGCATTGTCGCATGGCCTTCTTTAGTGCTGTCTTTCCCAATGTGAACATGAATATAATTAAGATGAACAAACTACTCATCTTAGTTTTTCATTGAACATTTACAAATAAAGGCCTGCTAAACCAGAGAGGTGTTTCCAAGTTACATGCTGCTTATAATATTTTCCTTTTACAGTGCCAAAAATACCAGCGATGCATGTGAGCGTAGTGTGAATAAAAGATATTAGACCTTTGTAATAATGTAACAGTCTGATGAACCTCTAGATTTCAAACATGTACTCCATCACACTGATTAAAAGTAACCAGCGTTATTGGGTTATCCAGTTTACATAGAGTAGCATATCTCTTCCTGATGTGATGAGAGCAACATGAGCCAACTACTCATCTCATTTCGTTTTTCATTGAACATTTCAAACAGTTTGCATTACAAAGGTGTCTCCCAGTACACACTGCTAACAGTCTTTCCTTTTACTGCTCCAAAAATATCAGGGTTGCATATGAGCTGGGCAAATAAAAATCCACCAGAACACTGAACGTTTCAAATAGCTTTCATTTGCAAAGACTACTAAACCAGAGGGGTGTTTCCCAGTACATGCTGCTAACATGTGTTTACCTTCCAAGCTACGCCTCTGCAGTCCCTTTCCTCACATTTTCTATCACATTTACTAAAGCTAGTCAAAGCTGTTTACTGTGAGTAGCATCTATATCGCTTGCTGTATTGTTATGTGCATTGTCCTAGGCCTCTACAGCCGTCTCTTTGTGTTCTTTAGCATCCCAAACTAGGCCTCTGTCATATTAATTTGATGAAACACTAAATTTCAAATTTACCAAAGCTACCCAAAGCTTGCACTGAAGTAGGCCATAATGTTTACACTGAATAGCGTATTTATCTTTGTCATTGTCACTTGACTTTCTTAAACTATCTTGTTCCCTATGCTAAAGCTATGAAAAAAAAAATCCTCCAGAACACTGAACATTTCAAACGGCTTTAATTTACAAGTGTTCCCCAGTACATGCAGCTAACATCCTTTTAGTGTGCCAAGCTATACCAAAATGTAAAAGTAATTATTTTTGCTTATATTTACTAAAGCAAACCAAATCTGTTTACAGGGAGTAGCGTCTACAGCTCTCAAGATGTGTCTAGAGTCCCTCAGTCGTCCAGGTAGAATCCATGGCAAAGGAGAAATTCAATTTGTCAACTGGACAAATGTTTATTTGGGTCAAAAACGTTTGAACAAGCAGCTTGGATGAGCTGCGAAATGTTTTCAACCCAAATAAATATTTTTCCAATTGAATTTGTCCTTTGCCATCTATATCTCTCTGCGCATTGTCCTTGGTTTCTACCACCCCCTTGTTTGTCTTTTAGCGTGCCAAGGTAGGCCTCTGTAATAATTTTGCTCTACAGTCTAAAGAACCACTATTTGAATTATTTTTCTCTCAATTTTCAAAGACTAGAGGTATTTTCCCAGCACTAAATTTGCAACATCTTGCCTATCACGTTGGCCAAAGCGAACCAAAGCTAACCAAAGCTAGCACTGAAGTAGGCCTATCCAGTTTACAGTGAGTAGCATCTCTCTTGCTGTATTGTTATGTGCATTGTCACGTGGCCTTCTTTAGCTCTTTTAGTATAAATTGCTTCAATTTACAAAGACTAGCTGTTGCTCTAGATTTGAAACAATATCGGTATCAGCATTGACCATAAAAAAATAGAATAAAAAAAAACAAAAACTCACATCGATCTCTAATTTCCATTATGTATTCCATCACATTGCATTATAGTATCCAGTTTACAGTGAGTAGCATGTATATGTTTTGCTGTATTGTCATGTGCATTGTCCCTCTTGTCCCCGGTGTTGGAGCCTGATCGTGGGAAACACAGCTGGAGGCTGGTGTCCTGATGGACCGTATGGCTGTTGGTTTGGACCCCCGAGGTTGTGCACTGTCTCTCTGTCTTTTCCTGTTTCTTGCCCCCATGTCGTAACCCTGGGCAACCGCTTTTGTGTAGCGACCCAAATCCAGGTACAGGGAGGGGAGTGGGACCATTACACACAGCATGTAAATAATAGATTCATATTGAGGATTTTCGGACCCTTTGCTCCTTTGACACTGCACTGTACACATGTAGAGATCAGCAGAGGCTCATCGGGTCAGTGATTACATTTGCTTGGTATAGGAGCTTGGTATAACTGTATTTCGTGAAAGAACGAGCACAATGTATGAAGATATATTTGGGATTGGAATATTCGTAACCCTTTTTTTTTTAAGAAGAAATTTTTACTTTGCAAAATGTGAGTACTTGCTTGTTTTCTTTAATATTGCATACGTATTGGTTGAATAGGTTTCATTCCAATGTGGGACAGTATAAGTGTTTTAAATGTAAAACAAAAAGTATACTTAGCACAATATAAATGTAAAGACGTCATTTGATTAGAAAAACTGGCATCTTGATGTTAATCCAGGACGATAAACAAAGTCTCTGATGTCAAGTCACTATTAAACTGGATCAGGATCAACATTTGTGGATTTTCTATTTGGAGCAATTTGTCACAAGCTTCACAACAATATCCTCTGCCTCAGATTCAGTGAAAATAATCTACTTAAGTAAAAGTCTTAAGTACCTGTTTAAAAATGTACTTAAAGAATAAAAAGTAAAAGCATTATGCATATATTTTGAGGTCTTATAAGGCGTCAAATGTAGTGATTCTGATCAAAATTTGCACTTATTGTGTTCAACATAAACAATCGAATGTGCAAAAAATAAACCCCTCGGCCTTTTTAGCAGATCTTAAGTTAAAATCATAAAAAAAATAAATTTACAGTTAAAAAAATGAGTGGAGTAGAAAGTACAGATACTTGCTCTCAAATGTAGTAACACCAAAGTGCATGCTAAAAAGAACCTTTATTATTATCATTTATATGGGAGTGGTTTAAAAGAGAAGAGAGCCAAACAAACTTCTTAACAGAATAGCTTTGAGTCCGAATTTGAACATTGTCAGAGTAGAGGCCTGTCTCACATCTTCAGGAAGATTTTAGCTACATTAAACTTAGATTCTTGCTCCCATTATTTGTCTGATTGGTGCAAGAAAATGCTGGAAAGTTGTAACATTCTTCAGATTTAAGTTTCAACAGACTTGTATACCGTGGAATTACCAGCTTTGCTAACATTTATTTGTACCAGAAACAAGAATCTAGCGTGTATGTACACTATTTCTTGCAAAGCATCATAGTCTGTCTCTGTAGATGGAGACATAAGTAAAGAGATAATTTTATAGAATATAATACGTTTTTAGTGCAAAATAAAATCTTGTACCAAACAGTGCGCTTCCTTGTAGGCAAATCAAAACGACTGTAAAGTGAATACCTGGCTAAAAATACAACTGTCTAGAAGAATAGGCAATTTAGTAAACCATTACGTTAAAAGAATCACTATAACATGTTTGAGCTATTTCGGCAATAACATTTTCTATTCATTTATTTTCACAAAATAATGAACTGAAATTGGATAAAGATTACACCGTTGCAATAATATACCTGAAAATGCTGAAAATATTTTAGAAAAATAATGCTGTCTGCAGAGAATGCCGTACTCAATATTTCTTGTTAATTTACAACAATATCCGTTCATGCGATTCTTGTATTAGTTTTGCAGTTCTTATATTTTGTTTGTTCACCTCAAAATCTAAATTCAGAAAGATCACGTGTATATTTTCTCATATTATTTTGTCATATTTTAACTAAATTGGTTGAGAAGTTTTGAGAGTTGAGTCAATTTTTTGGATTTTGCCTGCTGAAAGGTGTACTACGTCTGCCATTTCCATGAAGATGCTATTGCTTTGCCTGGAATGTTCCACAGTATGGTATAAATTATCTTATCAATCTCCATGGAGATGACCAGTGGGTGCCAAAAGGCCAAGTTAGAGGTCAGCTCTATGGACAGTTGTTGGATGTGGAGGAGTAGCAAATTTTGGCTGCATAACAATACAGGCTATACAGATTACATCACAACCTATGGGACTTTATTAGTGAGTGGCAAGGGTATATGAATGTCAGTGGGGAAAAATGAGATTTTCTGCAGTAAGCGCTCAAAACACATCTAAAATATGAAAGGGTTGCTACAGCTTAATAACAAATTTAAAACTCTAAAACACTGCTAAATATTTAGTTTGTACCTGACATCTAAAACAAGAAAATCAAGTACACTGTGATAGAAAACCAGTTAACGGTTAGCTAGACAGGGATACTGCAGGCTATGCTCACAATCATCATTGATGCAGATTTTGGGATCAGACACAGTTGAGCTAAACCTTTCTCTTCATGTTTCTATGTCCTTGTGTTGAGGAATTAATGAGTGTGGGTGGATAAAAATTAGGCCAAAAATGCTGCCCATAGATCTGCCACTCAGTCAGAATATTGAGGGGCATTTTTTGAATAAAATGAAGTCAGTGCATAACCTCTATAATACAATGATTTTACTTCCATCAAGCGTGATGCTCAAAGATATTGGAATAGCAATAATGGCAACATATTAAACCATAAAAGCCAAAATGTCTTTATTTATTTGCTAAAATGATCATGTTATGTAATTCATGTACATGAGTACCTCAAAATAAGTGGGATGGCTGTGCAGGACAACCAAAAGAGGTCAACTCTCACCTGACCTTCCTAGTTATCCGTTTCTGACCCTGGAGTTGTGTGGGGCGGAAGTGTGACAGGGCAGTTTAACCCCCTACACTCCACTGTCTCATCACTTTAACTCTGCCCTAGCTACTGTCGGCTGCCATTTTGTTTAACCCTCACTGCTCCAATGCTCTGTAAACCCGTTATTCCTTCACTGGAAAGAACAATATGAGTGATAGAATTTTTACTGATCATGATTTACAATACAAGTATGGTTCTTTATAACAAAAAGCAAATAGAACAGTAAAATGCCAAAGCAGAGTATTTTATTCAGTTGATTCAATATTAGTACAAAAATAAAATTGTACATGTCAAGTACATAATAAGAAAAATCTTTCATTGACAAATAATTTTATTTTAGTACCAAATTAGTGAAATATGCACAAATAAATCATTAAAAAAAGCAATGCAGGCCCATTCACAGTAAGGAAACATCCAAAAATAAAAAACTGTTTTTCTTCGACTAAAAATTTACATTGTGTGACTTTGAGTATAATTTGCATTGAAAAGTGTAAAAAAAAAAATCAGACAGTCGACATAGTCTAAATTAAATTTTACAAATTCCAGTCATGTATAGCTCTTCCTTTCTTTGCAGTGTAGGCTGTGCTCCCTCGGCATGCGCTTCATTGTGTAGCAAAGGGAGTGAGCCTCTGCCCCCCCATGAATCCCTGTCCAACCTTATTCCATGGCATCCTGTCGCTCACTAGGCGGCCATTTTGTGTCAAACTGCAGGTGCTGCCACAGCCCTGGTTTAAGCGCCTTCATTTCAGATTGGCCCTTCTCTTCTTTGGAGGAGCAGCGTATTCATAGCGGGACACATTCTCCTTCAAAGGAATTTTTCTAAAGCTATGATCACAAAAGCTTTAAAGAGTATCTCAGTTTATTGAAAAGAGAATTCATCTTGCTTGAAAATTGACATGAAATTTCAAGTTTGAAGGAAAAAAAAAAAAAAAAAAGATTTAATACGTGGATGAAACTGCAGTGTGGTCACCGGTGACTCTCCCTGTTGTCAGATGGCCGCGATTGACTGAAAAATACCACGAATTTGCGCAGAATCAATGAGCGTAGCACTAAACAAACTCTTACTCTGAAGAAATGTCATGGTATTTTAATGATAGTTGACCAATGAGCTCCTTCATTGAGAAATGTATAATATATAAAAAAATGGAGAGAGCCATCAGTCCGCATATGCCAGGCAAGTTAATAAAGACAGTAGCAACCGATAATGTAATAACCAGCAATAATGTAATAATGGCCAATAATGTAATAATATTGGGCAATTTTACATGTAATAAGGTGATAATGTAATAACTATAGTGAGTCAATAATGCAATAACAGCGCTAATAATTACTACATTATTGGCTGCAGTTATTACGTTATTTAGAGTTAATTTTATCCACTTTTTTGTCCTCCACTGGATTCTTTCTTGTGTAGAACTACAGTGGAAGTGATGCTGATCCACAGCTTCAACAGCCCTGTTATAGACCTGGTTTGGATCTGTTGGTACCATAGACTGTATAAAGAAGTGGACTAAGTGAGTGTGACATCGCCCGTGCTAGCGGTTATACGAGCGAATTTGGAGCCAGGCTCTATATATTGAATAGGATTTTTTTAACAGACAAAATAGCAAGAAAAAAACAAAAACAAAAAAAAAAAACAGGATAATGCAGAGTGGGTTAATACAAACATTTTAAGATCAAATGATGAGACTCACAGCAGCAGTTACAGAGAGAGGAGCAACAATAATCAAGTCAATAGGTGCCAGGATCAGTAGGAGCTGGAAGTGCCCACAAGCGAACTTCCTATTTGGAACGCGGCGGTGTCCATTTATATATACAGTCCATTTATATATACAGTCTATGGGTGGTACTCAGAAAGCTAAACTTTTTCTTTGGTGGTATAGTGTGAAAAGTTTGAGAGCCACTGACGTTCACAAACAGCACTTATTCTCTAATGGGGTTGGCCGTTTCTCATACTAAATGTGTGCAATGTCTTATTAACTATAACTATTTTAATCTGTCTTCATGATCGCATGAAATATTGATGTTTTTTATGTAAAAACTACATTTTAAGAGTGTATATTTTTGGTTAAAGAGTTAATGACCCCCTCCTTGCACTAGTTAAGCGTCTTACACTGACCTTAGGCTTAGTGACACTGAATGACTTTGTTTTTATTTAACCTAGATTAATATGGAATTATAGCAACATTAGCCACCACAGTACTTGAAGTATTGTAGTTATATTTCACAGTGCTGGCTGCTGGTACAAAAAATACTTGTCCTAAAATTACATTTGATTAAAATGTAATTTAACATTACTTTCTTGTTGCTGTTGCAGTTCTTTCAGTGCTGGACTAGTCCAAAGAAATGGTGAGTCAGAAGAATGTAATTTATAAAACTGCCTTTCTTGGTGCATTAAAATAATAATCCATTGTAGGTTCCATCTGTTACTCACGTGGACACATACATGGCCTTTGTCTTCATCACTACTAAACTGACTAAACTGAACTACAAGGGGAGTGAGATCATTGCTTATTACTGATAATATCAATGTTGTCTGGTTGTTGAATATTTTGAAATTTTTATTAATTTACAGGAACACGGTACAAAACCCACTGAAGATGCTTCTCTGATCTGGAGTAAAAATAACACTTACTGCCTCCACCCATCACAACTCAACTAATTTAGTTACTATGTTTATGATAGTATAAGATAAAGTCATATTTGTTCAACTTGTTTTTGTTAATATTGGTGTTTATACTACAGAACAGAACTATTGAAACAGGAGTTAACACATGCATGTCACAAAATATGTACAGTAAGTATAATCTGCTCTTAGAGTGTCTTATTTCAGATTACACAGATCAAGTTACTCAGGTATTTTCTTACATGAACGCATGAAATGTTATGTATATGTGTGGACATGTGCTTATTCCATTACTGAAATAAAGTGATCAAATTTGGTTTTGTGATGCTTAATAACACACTCTTGTACAGGTAGTGGTTCACTGACATTGCATAAGTGAAGTGAATACAAATATTAGTGAAAAATCATCAATAATCTGAGCCAGACAGGGTTAAGAATAATTCTAATATCTTATAAACAAGTCTTAAAACAGTTGTATAGTATATTCAGTATCGGTGCAATTAAGTATTTTCACACAATCAATTCATCATTTAAAATGTGCCTGTTAAAAAGGTTTTATTATTTGCGCCATGTTTAACAGAGTGCAAGTGCACATAGATAAAGTCGACAGCAGTGCACTTTCCATTCAAACTAACCACGCTACAAATCACCTCCAAACGAGCGTCTATGTCCGTTTAAGACCGGTTTATTTCCAAAGAGATGGTAAGGTAGGTTAATACTACTGGAGTTATTACATTTAAACTTTACCAAAATTATAACATTATTGGCCATTATTACGCTATCGGTTGCTACAAGGACAATAAATGAGCACTTTTTAATTTTTTTTTTTTTCCACAAAGACGCATTTATACTGCAATCCAATAAAATATCTTTGATTGGCTTAAACATGGAAGAAACTAGATGCAGACACATATATGGTTCCAATTAATGTATCAATAACAAGTACATATTCCTACTATTGATACTGAAAAAGTCTCCTTCACAGGACAAAATCTAACCTTTCCTGAATAGCTTTAGAATGACCTTGAGCTGTATCAGAACAAGTATAGTATTACACAGACTAGTATATGCCCATGTACCACTATGCAACCTATCTGGATGACTGAGAGCTTACACAGATGTATAAAAGAAAGTACTATTATTTCATGTTGAGAATTACATTCTATTGTCTAAAGAAAGCATTTTTAAAATTATTATTGTAGCATCAGAATCAGCATTGAGTATCCAGTTTATTCTTTAGTATCGAAATTGTGTTTGACAATGTAAAACAGATGTAAAAGTTGACATATGGGTGCTCCGACCCAACATCTAGGCTCAGAGAGAAATATCCCCCCACTGCACTGCGGTCACCCACTGCTCCTAACAGCTTGCCCCTGCCTCATTTAGAGATGGATTTAAGGAGTCGTAAAACTTGAGAGAAGACTGAAATATGAACTGCAAGTTTAATAAAGCAATCCCATGCATTTCAGAACATATTTGAAGAGATCTAAACTGTAGGGTCTTAAACAAAAACCTTGCAGATGAGATTTTATTTGCTAAACCTTTGCAGTCTTTCAAATTTGATCATTTTTAACATTGCAGTATTTCTCCACCACTTTTTGTCCCAAGCTGTTTCAAACTCTGAGTGCCCTCTGTAGTAAACTGTTAGCCTGGCCAGCCAAAACCACACACTTTGACAATACTTTACAAAGACATTTAGGTCTGGAACCATATCCTGTCTCCCAGAGTTCATGTAGATGTGATTGACATTAACCAATCAGAGAAACTCTTTGTCGGTTGGGGTTGAAACAAACATGGCACCTTAAAGGTCCTATATTACATAAAATTGACTCTTATGAGCTTTAAGCTATATTAGAATGTTGTTACCTCCTCAAAAACATACCTGGAGTTGTGTTTTATTTCAGTCACACTTTAGTGCAGTAATTCGGCATTGTTGGGCTGTCTACATCTCCAAAGCTCAAAATGCTCTGTTCCACCTTGTGATGTCATGAAGTGGTAGTTTAAGTTAACAGCTACCTTTTATTTATTTTTCAGTTCAGATCGGCAAATCTAGAGCTGAAAACATTAAAATGATTCTAGTGAAGGTGTAATGAAGTTTAAAAACACAGTGGAGCTCTTCCTGAAATACCACACGACATCAAAGGGAACAGTGTTTTCATTTTGAGAACTCAGTTAAAATATTCATGACTTGTGTATTAAATATATGTGAATGAAATGAAACACAACTCTAGTATGTTTTTGATGAGGAAACAACATTATAACATAGATCAGAAAATACTGTAGTATGGGCCCTTTAACACATTTTTTTGACACAGATTTCTGCAGAAAAAAGTAAGTTAAAAGAAGTGATACATTTTGTTTTGAATTATATGAGAACATTGAAGTGAAGATGTCGTGCTACCAGTTAGCGGCTGTGGTTGGTTTGAACAGAACATAGGAGGGACTGGTGGGTCAGACAAATAAATAGTCAGTTATTACTATGTTATTTTCTCATAATGATACTGGCATCCGAAATGTAATGTCCAGAAGAGGCATGGAACCCTTTATGTATTTGTGAGTGGATTGTGTGTGTGTATGTGAGAGGGGTTGGGGGTGTTAAAGGACTCCCCACCAGGACAAAGGGGCTAAAGCTGCCTCTGCGTTCGCTGATAAGAAACACCAACAATGCCCCCAACTGGGACCTCAGTGTTTTCAAATGAAGCGCACCCTTCACGTGTGCATGTGCTGTGTGAGGGCCTCAGTCTGTCCACACTGTAGTATTAAGCTATATCTGGTTTAACAATTATTATTAGTAGTATTATTAGTAGTAGTATTAAGTAGTATTCATAGAATTGTAAAATCACATAATTACGTTTGATTTCACATGACAGTCCATTTAAAATTCCATATACTAAAAGTTCCTATATTAACCAATAATGATTACTGTGAGCTTTACACCATGTTATAATGTTGTTACCTCATCAAAAACATACCTGGAGCTGTGTTTTGTTTCTTTCACATGTTTGAGTAACCCTGCATTATTGGGCTGTCTACATCTCCAAAGCTCAAAATGTTTTCTTCCACCTTGTGATGTCATGAAGCGAAGTTTTGAAGTTAATGTCTACCTTTTATCTTTTTCTCAGCAGAGATTGGCAATTTCAGGGTTGAAATCATCCAAATGATTCTAGAGAAGGTGTGTGGAGTTTAAAAACACAGTGACCTGTTTTACCACATGACATCACAAAGTGAAACAGCTAAATATGCAGGATTTGAGTGTTAAACGTGTGTGAATGAAACAAAACGCAACTCCAGGTATGCGCCAACAACTTAGATAAAAAATAGCGTAATATGGGCCCTTTGATACTGGTTTCTGTCCCCATCTGAGTGAAGAACACCACAATCTTGTACAAGTATATGAAATCAATAATATTAGGGACTTCAATTGTACATTTTTAATTTCAGCAAAACTGTTCCAATCATTGACTCGTATGTGAGTAAAAAACATTTGGTTCTTGTGGTTAACAAAATAGTTAACCATAAAATGGAAGTGTGGTTTACATGAGTTACTCCCTGATTACTCGCCACAGGATTTTTTATAGCCACTCTCCAATCAAAAAAGAAATCATACAAGACTATTCAAACATGCATTAATGAAACAAAACAGTACCCCAGGTTTTCAGTGGCAAGTTTATTAGGTTAATTGATCATCACGATTGGTAGCACTTTAAAATATTAAAAACAGAATAATAAGCATTTTTGAAAAGTGCTATGAATAACATTCACTTTAGATCACTCAGAAAGTTTGATTTAATAACATACCAACAGAATATTGATCTAATAAAGAGGGGGCATTTTACAGTATTATATTCAGTATTAACTGCTAACACATAACACATTTAGATCACCACATTACCTTTTACTGTTTTGACAAAGATATATTCTCCAAAAACTACATATTAAAATGTTTTATAAGTTTCATCACAACACCATCTGCAAGAATCCCCCTAATACTCAAAAAAAAGGAGGATTCAAAAACGGCCCCGGGAAAGATAAAATACTCAAACATGCATGACAATTAAAACCTCTTCAGGCATGTTTTTGATGAAGGAACAATGTTAAAAAGCTAAAATAAAATCAAAGTTAATACTCATGAATAAATTAAAAACTTTTCCTTTCACAATAATACTAACACTGGCATTTTGAGATACGTCAGGTATATCTTTTTCAGCTCCTCACCTTTTCTCCTCTTTCTCTCCTCTGGTGCTTCTTATCATTATATAATTATATTATTATATTATGAGTTATGAAAAGTAAACAATTATTTTCTCACCGTTTATGAGTGAGTATGTGTTTCTGTTGATAGTGGAGGCGTGTGCATGCATGTGTTTCTGCCACTAGCTGTATGGTGCATATGCATTAGGTTTAATATACTGTACAAACTCATTCCAACTTTTAAATGTGAATTTCTCCGGAATTATTGGTTCTATCACGACAAAATAAAAAAACAGCATAAAGGGCAGTGATCTTGACACCCTGCCCTTTATGCCTTAAATCCACATGTTTATGTTTTTAGTAAGATGGAAGAAGATCGAATCAAAAATCAAGTTCGATCAATATGGAGAAAAAAATCTTGATTCTTTTTTTCCCCATATCGCCCAGCCCTAATTGAAAGGTTAAGTCATTTACTCTGTATTGACTGCATGAAGAGCTCTCATCAAGTGAAAGCCTCCAAGAAAACAGGAGATAATGAGCGGTCATAGAACTAACTCAGAAATTACAGCTAATGATAGGACATAATCAGTGTTCATTCTGCTGAATCACTTATGGGTTTAGTCTTGGTCCAGTCCTAGTTTAGTACACTGAGAACAGGTTAAGGATGGCTGCTGGTTGCTGGATCTTGGGAGATTTCTAAGGAGAAAGCCTCCTGGTGAGTTGAATATCAGCTTTCTTTTCTGTAACATTTTAATCCTATATTTAGACACTGTATTTAGCCTCCGCTTCTACTGCTTAAAAAAGGGTACATAATCCCATCTGAACTTGGGTTGCCAGTGCCTAAACCGTCAGATAGAGGATGCATACAAGTTTTTCTCAGAATATGGACAGGCCATGCCTCATGTGAAAGCTATTCACCGACTGTCACCCAGTGGTATAAAGAACTTTTTAGAGTTATATGTATGCATGTATGTAAAATGAAAGAGAATGTGGATAAATCAATATGTTTTGTGTTTTCAGGTATGCTCCATTTTTACCGCAGCAGCAGAACCACCTGCCCCCCTCAGCCTCTACTGGGTATTTGGCATAGCTCTACCCCAAGTCCAATGCACATTATAAGTAATCAACAACTTTATTATCTTCTCAAATCCCTTCGGAGCACGTCAACATTTCCTTATAACTTGTTCCAGCTCACTCCTGCTCTGACAGGCTTTCCTTTGACACCACCCAGAGGACACATCTCTGCTGATTAACTCCCAATAAAGTTCTCAAAATAAATGAATCCACACACCCCTGTTTACAATGTTAGAATATTTATGAGACAACGCGGAATAACAAATCAAATTATTTAGTTCACTTCACCGGTGCGCTACAGCCTTCATGCTACCGTTTAGCTCATTTCCACTCTTGATAAGTGCCTTGTGTACCTTCGCCAAAGAGGCTGCTGCTTGTGACTAAAGTAGCAAATATAATTCAAATTTCCTCGATGATAAAATAAACATGAGTCTTGACAGTTAATGGCAAAACACTTCAGATTTGAATTGTAAAATCTGGGCTTTCGTGTACTCAACTTCTCGGTGGGTTAATGTTGAAAAGGCTACAAGGTAAAAGTGGTTCTGCTTGAAATAAATGGCAGTATTTGAAACTCCACGGTACACGGTCTCATACTGAGGTGAAACTGAATCCTCTTCATTAATCTTCCCATTGGCTGTATGGTGTAGTAACATGGTACAGTGACACAGGAGACACAGACCGGGGATGCTAAATAAAATCTGCACTTATGTTATGTAAAAGGTGAATCACAACAGAAGAATATATAGCATACATATATCATGGGGGCATTTTACACTATTTTTAAAAATTTATGTTATAATGTTCAACAATATACCTGGAGTTGTGTTTTGTTTCATTCACTCATGTTTAACACACAAATCCTGTATATGTAGGCTGTGTGTTCTTCACTCAAACTGAAAACACTCCACCTCGAGATGTCCTGTGACAATACAGGAAGTGCTCTACTGTGTTTTTAAATTCCATACAATTATACTAGAATTATTTGGATAATTTCAGCTCTGGAGTTGCCAATCTCAACTGAAGTAAAGGTGAAAGGTAGCTTTTAATTTGAGAACTACAGTTTCATGACATCACATGGTGGAACAGGATTTTAAACTTTGGAAATGTAGAGAGACAAATAAACCAGGATTACTCAAACATGTGTGAACGAAACAAAACACGACTCCATAATCACATTTATTTAATTACATTTAAATTTTCAGGTAAGGTGGTAAAGACTAGAGTTGGGCATCCAAAAATTGTACTCACGAAAGAATGAAGTTACATCAAAACATTACTCAAGTAGAAGTACAAAGTAGTGGTCCAAGAAATTAGTTTAGTAAGTAAGTAAGTTTAAGAGTATAGTTCCTGACAAAAGTCTTGTCGCTTATCCATTTTGTAGAAACAAAAGCTTATAACCTGACTTTAAATTAATCGATTGGTTTTAGAAATGTCTCATATGAAAGCTAAAACCCTCCCAAATTATGCTCAATATACTAAAATAAATTTGCTTCACTGAAGAAAGATTGATCATTTAATGAACACAGAAAGGTCAGATTTTGGCAAGACAAAAGTCTTGTCGCCTTGTCATATGATGCACCCAATCCTAGATTACAGCCTCACCTGTGATCAGTTACTGATCAATCAATTAGTGGGTGTGTATAAAAAGAACCCCAGCACACCAGACCTTCACATCAACTGCAACTTGACCTCTGACAACATGCCTAAGATCCACCCTGAGACCAAAGCGTTAATTATCAAGAGGCTGAAGACCAGATCCACTGCTGAGGTGGCTGACACCTTCAATATGTCTCAGCGTCAAGTACAAAGAATAAGAAAAAGATCTGAAAAGACTGGAGATGTTTTTGACAAGCCCAGGTCCGGCAGACCCCGCAAGACAACTGCTCGGGAGGACCGTTTGTTGATTCGAAAATCCAAGGCCAGCCCCTTTTCCACTGCAGCAGAGCTCCACCAGGCCTGGTCACCTCAAGTCCCTGTGTCAACCAGAACAGTTTGTAGAATTCTGTCTCGACATGGCCTCCATGGTCGAATCAGTGCACAGAAACCAGCACTAAACAAAAGGCAATTAAAAAACCGTGTGGCATTTGCCAAGGCCCACAGCCTGCTAAAAGGATGGACACTGGAAAAGTGGCAGAAGGTGGATTTCTCAGATGAATTCTCGGTTGAATTACATCACAGCCGTCGCAAATATTGCAGGAGACCTACTGGAGCCCGCATGGATCCAAGATTCACCCAGAAAACAGTTAAGTTTGGTGGCGGAAAAATCATGGTCTGGGGTTACATCCAGTATGGGGGTGTGCGAGACATTTGCAGGGTGGAAGGCAATATCAATAGCCTAAAATATCAAGAAGTATTAGCTACCTCTTACATTCCCAACCATAAAAGGGGTCAAATTTTGCAGCAGGATGGTGCTCCATCGCATACTTCTATCTCTACATCAAAGTTCCTCAAGGCGAAGAAGATCAAGGTGCTCCAGGACTGGCCAGCCCAGTCACCAGACATGAACATCATTGAGCATGTCTGGGGTAGAATGAAAGAGGAAGCATGGAAGGCAAAACCAAAGAATCTTGATGAACTCTGGGAGGCATGTAAGACTGCTTTCTTTGCTATTCCTGATGACTTCATCAACAAATTGTATGAATCATTGTCGAACCGCATGGATGCAGTCCTTCAAGCTCATGGAAGTCATACAAGATATTAAATATGGATCTCACAGCACCACTACTTAATTCACTGACGTTATGCAACATATTTTTGTATTTGAAGTAAATTATTTGTTCAATTTTCTGTAGGCGACAAGACTTTTGTCTTGCCAAAATCTGACCTTTCTGTGTTCATTAAATGATCAATCTTTCTTCAGTGAAGCAAATTTATTTTAGTATATTGAGCATAATTTGGGAGGGTTTTAGCTTTCATATGAGACATTTCTAAAACCAATCGATTAATTTAAAGTCAGGTTATAAGCTTTTGTTTCTACAAAATGGATAAGCGACAAGACTTTTGTCAGGGACTGTATAAAAGTATGTGCAAAAAGTAATATTCGAGTAAAGGCTTCCCCACACTACAGGATTTTTCGGTGTTAAACGTTTTTTTTAAACGTGTGACAAAAAGCGCTCACCACAGACATGAGGAGAATCTGATGAGATTTTAAATCTCCGATTGCAAAGACTGCAGCAGGATATGGCTGAGCACTACAGACTATAAAGTTATGAGCGCGGAAGTGTCTGCTGTTTCCTGTCTAGAGTAAAACCACTCGCATTGAGACTCTTAAGTGTTCGAAAGATCAGAGCACTGCACTTCTACTTTAGATACAAGACAAAACTGTGTTATTATTATTTGTTAAATGTGGTGCAATACTTCAGATACATGATTTTAATGCACAGAAGGCTGGCGGTACACAGTAAGTTTTGATCGCTAATCTGCAGCTTCACCTCAATCCGCGTGCTGTGTGGATGTAAACGGACACACATGAGGAGCTACTCTCACCTTTTTACTTTCAAAGAACGCCTCAAACTGGATTAATAGCACTGTTTTTGTGAACTGGGTGTCATTATTAGCGGAGGACAAATTCTCTGGATAATGTGGATGAGATGCTGCAGTTTAAATTTACAACTGTTTACAACTGAGAGGTGAGTAATAATTATTTTCACTATTTCCTGAGTTTGTATTATTTGCCTCTGTGTCCGTCACTCCTCTGCCCCTGACGTTTTGTTTTATTGGCTGTTACCGTAGCGTTGCTGATGTTTGGTGGTTACGATGCAACAGAGCAGCTCAGAGTCACACTGACACCACACACGAGGAGTGCAGCGGCTTCAAAATCGCACACGAGACAAAAAATCTGGTCTCGCCTCCCCGAGCTTGGGGGGAAGCAAATCCAAGGCTAAACTGGGCAAAATATCCTGTAATGTGTGGCGGCCTTAAGAGTAACTTAAAGAAGAACTGTTGGGACTTAACACCTGATTTATAATTTGAAGTTACTGTAAGTCAAAGGATAAAATATTAAATAATGTACACAATCTGGTATTTTTTAAAATTAAAAACTAAATCATGTCTGAAGGAGCGGTCCAAGAAACACAAATGTTTAAATCATTTCGTATTATCAACATCAATGTTTTGTCACTTGTAGACTTTACAGTGCATCTGGAAAGTATTCACAACGCTTCCTTTTCCCCACATTTTGTCATGTTACAGCCTCATTCCAAATTGTATTAAATTCATCTCTTACCTCAAAATTCTACACACACCCCATTATGACAATGTGAAAAAAGTTTTTTTTTGACAGTTTTTGAATTTATTAAAAACAGAAAACTAAGAAATCACATTTACATAAGTATTCACAGCCTTTGCCATGAAGCTCAAAATTGAGCTCAGGTGCATCCTTTTTCCACTGATCATCCTTGAGATGTTTCTACAGCTTCATTGGAGTCCACCTGCGGTAAATTCAGTTGACTGGACATGATTTGGAAAGGCACACACCTGTCTATATAAGGTCCCACAGTTGACCGTGCATGTCAGAGCACAAACACCAAGCATGAAGTCAAAGGAATTGTCTGTAGACCTGTAGACAGGATTAATTTAATACAATTAAGAGATTAATTTAATACTTTCCGGATGCACTGTACTTACAGTGGGAAGAGTGACCAAAACCTTTACTCATGTAAGATTACTGTTACACTGTATATTACTCAGTTAAGAGTAAAAATATGCTGCCAGAAAGGTACTCTGAAAAGTACAATTTATTCTGAAGTTAACCAAGTAAATGTAACTGAGTACATGTAACACAGTCATTTTTGTTATATTTAAATGCAATAAAACATGTTAAATTTCCACCAAAACCTGTGTCACAGACCAGACAGTCCAAATTTGTATTTATTTAACAATAACAGACAATGCTGACAGATGTAAACTCACCACTACACTTCTGTTACAGCTCAACAGATCTCCAGCTAAACGGAGTGGACAGGCGAACTTCCTGTTTTAATGAGAGCAGATTTGGTGAGACACTGTGTGAGGAGCGAGTAGGAGTGAGAGACCGAACAGGCTCAAAGATACTGAAGTCATGACACACTCCCACAGGCCTGTTAGCTACAGCTGCCCCGCCGTATCCGCATCTGACCTCACTAAATGCACTTGTATACAGTCCCTGACAAAAGTCTTGTCGCTTATCCATTTTGTAGAAACAAAAGCTTATAACCTGACTTTAAATTAATCGATTGGTTTTAGAAATGTCTCATATGAAAGCTAAAACCCTCCCAAATTATGCTCAATATACTAAAATAAATTTGCTTCACTGAAGAAAGATTGATCATTTAATGAACACAGAAAGGTCAGATTTTGGCAAGACAAATGTCTTGTCGCCTTGTCATATGATGCACCCAATCCTAGATTACAGCCTCACCTGTGATCAGTTACTGATCAATCAATTAGTGGGTGTGTATAAAAAGAACCCCAGCACACCAGACCTTCACATCAACTGCAACTTGACCTCTGACAACATGCCTAAGATCCACCCTGAGACCAAAGCGTTAATTATCAAGAGGCTGAAGACCAGATCCACTGCTGAGGTGGCTGACACCTTCAATGTGTCTCAGCGTCAAGTACAAAGAATAAGAAAAAGATGTGAAAAGACTGGAGATGTTTTTGACAAGCCCAGGTCCGGCAGACCCCGCAAGACAACTGCTCGGGAGGACCGTTTGTTGATTCGAAAATCCAAGGCCAGCCCCTTTTCCACTGCAGCAGAGCTCCACCAGGCCTGGTCACCTCAAGTCCCTGTGTCAACCAGAACAGTTTGTAGAATTCTGTCTCGAAATGGCCTCCATGGTCGAATCAGTGCACAGAAACCAGCACTAAACAAAAGGCAATTAAAAAACCGTGTGGCATTTGCCAAGGCCCACAGCCTGCTAAAAGGATGGACACTGGAAAAGTGGCAGAAGGTGGATTTCTCAGATAAATCCTCGGTTGAATTACATCACAGCCGCCGCAAATATTGCAGGAGACCTACTGGAGCCCGCATGGATCCAAGATTCACCCAGAAAACAGTTAAGTTTGGTGGCGGAAAAATCATGGTCTGGGGTTACATCCAGTATGGGGGTGTGCGAGACATTTGCAGGGTGGAAGGCAATATCAATAGCCTAAAATATCAAGAAGTATTAGCTACCTCTTACATTCCCAACCATAAAAGGGGTCAAATTTTGCAGCAGGATGGTGCTCCATCGCATACTTCTATCTCTACATCAAAGTTCCTCAAGGTGAAGAAGATCAAGGTGCTCCAGGACTGGCCAGCCCAGTCACCAGACATGAACATCATTGAGCATGTCTGGGGTAGAATGAAAGAGGAAGCATGGAAGGCAAAACCAAAGAATCTTGATGAACTCTGGGAGGCATGTAAGACTGCTTTCTTTGTATTCCTGATGACTTCATCAACAAATTGTATGAATCATTGTCGAACCGCATGGATGCAGTCCTTCAAGCTCATGGAAGTCATACAAGATATTAAATATGGATCTCACAGCACCACTACTTAATTCACTGACGTTATGCAACATATTTTTGTATTTGAAGTAAATTATTTGTTAAATTTTCTGTAGGCGACAAGACTTTTGTCTTGCCAAAATCTGACCTTTCTGTGTTCATTAAATGATCAATCTTTCTTCAGTGAAGCAAATTTATTTTAGTATATTGAGCATAATTTGGGAGGGTTTTAGCTTTCATATGAGACATTTCTAAAACCAATCGATTAATTTAAAGTCAGGTTATAAGCTTTTGTTTCTACAAAATGGATAAGCGACAAGACTTTTGTCAGGGACTGTATTAGCTGTTAGCTGCATGATCTGTATCGCCTCATTACAAGGATTTTGGGCTAACTCGTGTTGGCGTTTTTTGATTAGTGCGCTTGGCTTTAGTGGTAGGAGATGCAAAGATGGAAGGGGAAAGGTTAAGATTTCCAAATAAACTGATTACATGATTCGGGAGGGAAAAATGCTAACACTGATGCATGCTTTTGTCTGTCTGTATGAAGACTATATATACAGTACGTATGGAGTCAAAGTCAGTTTTGTATACTGTTTTACAAAACATTATTTTTAGGGTGACATCTCCCTTGTAACCATAAATAAAAAATGGCATAGCTGTTAATCATCTATCTAACTATCTCATATCTCTATATATGCACCTTATCTTATGTTAATCTTATATTTTTGTCAATATTGTAAAATTAAAATGTAAAAATAAAAGTGAAGTCTTAATGCTTTGTTTAAATGAGACTAATGGGTATGTCTAGTGATTTTGATCCTCACAAAAAATGAGTAAAATCTATTGTAATGTTTATGTTATGCAAAAAAGCCTTCCCCTGTTATTGTGATATACAATAGTATTCAAGTTTATATATAATAGTGTCAAGTTTATTTTACTAAGTATTAGCTGGGATTTACTCCAATGACCAGACTTCAGTTAATTTCCAGTTCTTTTTATTCATGGGTTGTGTCATCTTCGCAGGTAAATGACCTCAAAACAAGAAATACAAACACACATTAGAAATAATGATTTCAGCACAATATTTAAACAAACATAGTGATGAGCTAAATCCCTTTGAACCCGTGCATTTTTAACCATCTTAGTTTAAACACAGTATAACAAACAAACCCAAAATATATAATGGATTTGGAGTTCATTGAGCAAAGCATTTTTGCCTACACTTTAGTATTAATTTGTTATCTGTTTAAAAGTTTAGACTTAGCATTTTTATTGATATTTTAGCACATGATTTATAGTTAGTTCTCAAATCAATCAAACTCAATGACTTATGAATTTCAAATTAATTGATGCATTTACATTGTTCTAAAAGCTGCCTTTGAATTTTGTATTTTAATTCAGCAAATAAGACCATGAACTGACCATATACAGTGTACCTTTAATTACCCAATATAAATAAAGTACTCTTAGTACATTTACATAAATCAAGTGGAGCTACTCAGCTCTTCAAACAGAAGCCAAATAGGAGTTCACTAAAACCATTTGTAGCCTTAGCAAAAATCATACATATTTTTTTTTACAAATATTACAGTATATTATAAAAAAGACCATTTAGTGCTTGCATCAACATGAATCCATGTTTACAGAGTTAAAGTCATGAGTTAAGCCTAAACAATTGTACAATCAGACCTTCAGCGTGTCCTGGGTCTTCCCCGGGACCTCCTCCTGGTGGGACGTGCCTGGAACACCTCTCCTTGGAGGCATCCAGAATTTCCAAGCCACCTCAGCTGGCTCCTCTCAATGTGGAGGAGCAGCTCAATGTGACTGAACTGCTCACCCTATCTCTAAGGGAGCGCCCTGCCACCCTGCGAAGGAAACTCATTTCACCCGCTTGTATCTGCGATCTTGTCCTTTCGGTCATTACCCAAAGCTCATGACCACAGGTGAGGGCAGGAACGTAGATTGATGGTAAATCGAGAGCTTTGCCTTTCGACTCCGCTCCGTCTTCACCACAACGGTCCGATACAACGACCACATCACTGCAGACGCTGCACCGATCAGCCTGGCAATCTCACACTCCATCCTCCCCTCACTCATGAACAAGACCACGAGGCAGGGACTCTCCACCCACCTGGAGGGGGCAAGCCACCTTTTTCCAGTCAAGAACCAAGGCCTCAGATTTGGAGGAGCTGATTCTCAACCCAGCCGGTGGCACACTCGGCTGCAAACCGCCCCCGGTACATGTTTGTAGGTCCTGGTGTATTGTATTATATATTATATAATGAGGCAAGAATGGGGAATGTAATTCTTATTTTATTTTATTTTTTTCAAAAATCCAAAGATGTAAAGTTCAAACAAATGTTTACAGTAAAAATAGCATTCATCAGCCATACATACTATCTATAAATGCCAGAGGTGGTAGTAGTAGAAGTGGGCAGTTTAATTTATTTGAATAACTTTTACTTTTTCCAGGTACTTTTTTTTTTTATTACTTGAGTAATATTAATTTTATTGGAGTAACGGTACTCTTACTTGAGTAAAAGCTTTTGGTTACTCTTCCCACTAAGTCTACGAGCTTTATGTTGACAATATGAAATACTTTGAACAGCTGTGTTTCTTGCACCGCTCCTTCAAATATAATTGCATTTTTTTTATCATTTGTGTGTCTATCCTTTGAAAATACTAGACTTTGTGCATTATTTAATATTTTTAAAATAAATATACATCGATAAGATGTTATACCCTGACAGTTACTATTTAAGTTACTCTTACTTGAGTAGTACTTTTCCCAAATACTTTTTTACTCTTGAGTAATTTCTTGATCCACTACTTTGTACTTCTACTTGAGTAATATTATTTTGAAGTAACATTATTCTTACTTGAGTACAATTTTGGCTACTCTAACCACCTCTGATAAAAGCTTTGCTGTTGCTTGCTAGTTCCGCTGGTTGGTTCACTTGCAGCCAGAACCAGATGTGAGTTAAAAAAGAAGAAAAAAGACAGTGCAATGAATAACGCTGTGTTTAATTGTTCTTCACTCACTGTCGTCTTTATTCCCATCTCCAAAAGCTACAAACGCCTCCAAAGTAGACTCGGTTTTTGGAGTTAAATGGTGCGTGAAGTCTGCTGTGTAACCCTATCACATCATCAGCCCCCAGCTTCTATCTTTAACTGTCAACTCTTAACTGTGACGCATGGGAACTATTGTTTAAGGAGAATCTTTTTTGGCGCCAAAAGCAGGCCCTCGCGTGGAGACAGCGCACATACATCTGAAGCTAAATGATCCTTCACTCGTACAGGCCCCGCGCAAATAAAAAACGAAACTGGAACAGCATAAAAGGACAGCCCGAGAAACAACATAAGCATGGGAAAAGGATGAAAACCCAAGTCGTAGAAATAAATCAGCACGGCAGATTGAAACAAATGGAGCGTGCGGTGAGTCTCAAATTCTCCGATGTCTGTTTCACTCACACACCTGGTAGCAATTGAAAAGTAACCTTATTACTTTAGAAAAAAAAAAAAAACCCTGAAAAAAGCCACCCTCGGCACGCATAGGCCCTCACACACGCAGACTATTACAGGGGCTAACAAGGCCTATTCATGACCAGAATCACACTTACTCCCATTCAGGCTAATAGAGACATATATTGTAGGGCAAATTGGACACGCCATGGCCACCTACAAGCTCCAGGGACACAGGGCGAATAAACAAAACATGCTGGTGCAATTGTGTTATTCGTGTGGTCGCCAATTATAAGGAAAAAAGCATTGTTAAAGGTGCATTGTGTAACTTTTTGGTTGGGGGTCTGTCACCTGCTTGACTCTATGGATGTGTCAGTGCTCCACCGGGAATGTTTCACAGTATGACTTTAAACAGCTCTACCTTACATTTATTCAATTACAGGTGGTTTTACTGCTCAAAAATACCTAGAAAAACAGGTATTCTGACTGTGAGAGGGGCTGTCGCTCCACAGATCTGACCTTTTAAATTGGTCTGGTTTGGTCTCTATGAAGATAGAAAGGTTTAACACATACTGAGAAACATTCCAGACAAAGCAATAACATCTCCATGGAGAAAAGCATATGACAGACCCTCCACCAGAAAAGTAACATAATGCACCTTTAAAGTGTTTTATATACAACTTTGGTAAACGAGGAGTAGTAAAGTTAGAAAATAAACACTTCTAAAGGTCAGATTTTATCGTTTTATGAATTGTTTTAACAAGAAAAGCCAACCTGTATCTTAAGAGATGTGCAATCAGGTTTGTTTATTTCAGTGATTCTGTTATTTCAGTTTGATTTGGCAAACACAAAAGAGAGAATACAAAAGTCCTTACAAAGAATGAAGGGTTGCAGACTAACAAAAAGTGATTCTTCTCATGTTTGATTGAGCAGTTGCAATGAGAAATCAATCGTAAAGGTGCACAATGTACATTTTTCCAGTGGTGGGTATGCCAAGTGTAATGAGTTGCCTAGAATATTATGGGGTGGCATGGACATGGTGGCACAGTGGTTAGCACTTAAAGGTCCCATATTACGCGAAATTGACTCTTGTGAGATTTTCGTCATATTAGAATGTTCATCAAAAACATACCTGGAGTTGTGTTTTGTTTTATTCACACATGTTGGAGTAATCTTTTATTATTAGTCTGTTTACATCTCCAAAGCTCAAAATGCTCTGTTCCACCTTGTGATGTCATGTAGTGGTAGTTTTCAAGTTAACAGCTAGACTGGCAATTGAAATGATCTAAATGATTATAATAAAGCTGTATGGAGTTTAAAAACACAGTGGAGCACTTTCTGTATTATCACATGACATCACAAGGTGGAACTGAGTGTTTTCGGTTTGAGAGAAGAACTCAGGCTAAATATGCAGAGTTTGAGTGTTAAGCATGTGTGATTGAAACAAAACAACTCGATCAGATCAGAAAATAGTGTAATATGAAACCTTTAAGCTTCACAGCCGCAAGGTCTTGGATTCGACTCCCTGCCCGGAGTTTGCATGTTATTCCTGTGCCTGCATCGGTTTCCTCAGGGTGCTCTGGTTTCCACTACCACTAAAAACATGTACAAGGCTCTTGTCTAGGGCCAGGACTGTGAGAAAATCTCAGTGGGACTTCCCTCCCTAAATGAATAAATAAGAATATACAGTGTAGCATTAAACTTTGCTATCTCCATAGAAACAAGTTATAATGTTTTTCCTCATCAAAAACTTACTTGGAGTTGTGTTTTGTTTCATTCACACATGTTTAACACACAAACCCTGCATATAGTTCTTCTTTCAATCTGAAAACACTCTGTTCCACCTTGTGATGTCATGTGGTAATATAGGAAGTGCTCCGCTGTGTTTTTAAACTCCATACACCTTCTCTAGAATCATTTGGATAATTTCAGCCTTGGAATTGCCAATCTCTACTGAACAAAAGGTAAAAGGTATCTGTTAATTTGAAAACTATCACTACATGACATCACAAGGTGGAACAGAGCATTTGGAGCTGTGGAAATGTGGACAGACTAATAATAAAGGGTTACTCAAACATGTGAATGAAACAAAATACAACTCCAGGTATGTTATTGATGAGGTAACAACATTCTTAGATGGCTCAAAGCTTAAAAGAGTTAATTTTGTATAATATAGGACCTTTAAGGATATTATTGAAGAATATACATGGATGTAGTGAAATAAAAGCTAGATTCAGTAGGTAAAGGTTCAATGCAATCATGGAACATTCCGGTCAAAGCAAAAACATCTACATAGAGTCAAGAAGGTGAGGAACATCAGAAAAGTTCCACAGTGCACCTTTAATTACCCTCTAAGTCTGATTGAAACCATAAGCCAGGATCAACATGTGGAACGTTTTTCAGGAGCCTGTAACAATGTCATCCTCAAGAAAAATACTAATAATATTTGACTACCACCCTGAGATTTGAAACTTGGCAGAACTTACAAGACAAAAGTTCAACGGTGCACACTTCATAAGAACATTCCTGCAGTTCAGTACCATCACGAGTGCAGCTGTGGTCAGGGGAAGCCATGGTCAGATGGACTTCAGTCACTGGCTTTTGGAAAACACATTTCAGAGCTCTCTCCAGTCCGGGTTCAGTGACAACAAGATGAATAAATCTCCATGTGATGTTACCAAAGGGGGAAATTACTGGAACAAAAGTCTGGTTTAAGGCTTCATTAGGATTTCCATGCACCTGGCTGTGAGACAACCACTGCAAACCAAATAAGTACATTTTATACTTCATTCAAATACTTATGGGTATCGTAGACTTGGTACTTCCTTTTTTACATCTTAAAATACTCAATACATGTACAGAAGTTTAAATAATTCAACTTGATTTTAATTGATTTTAAAATGTACTGCAACAGTGTGGACTAAAGTAGTATAAATGAGGCCAAAACAATAGCTGTTCTTTGCTAGTTAAGTGTTGAATTAAAATTAAAGGTATACTGTGTAACTTGTCTGAGATGTTACACAATATTGCATTAAACATTAAAAATATGTTGTATTTATTCATTTACAGGTGTCAAAAAAGTGGCAGACCCTCTAAAGCTTATAAAAATCCAGTCATTATAAAATATGACCTCTACCTCTGGGTGGTGCCTGCTGGCCTTCACGCACCAATTCCTTAGCATTGGAAGCCATTTTCATGCTAGCCGCTGCAACAGTTGGCTGCATGCTCGGCGAGGTGGAAAAGCTATACATTAAGAGTACATGGAGACGTGACTTGATGATTTTCCCTGCCTAAACACAGAGAAACGATCCTCTGAAGAGCACTTTGTGGTCTTACTCAAGTGTCCCAGAGCAGTGGAGCCTAAATGTAAGTGATTTAAACACAGCCATGAGTGAATTTGGAAAGTTAAAAGGATTCTCACTGATGTGTATGAGAAGTGCATCTTATTTTGGTTATAAAAAGAACACTATGAAAAAAGGGTGTCAAAGTGCTAGATTCAGACATCAAGAGGGAAGTAGGTGTAAGTAGGTGTAAGGTGTAAGTAATTGTGGGCATTTTTATTTAAAAATAAAATAAAATAAATAAATACAGTGCTATCAAGCTGATGTGCGTCACCTGCTTGATGCCATGTACATAAAGGAGTAAAGAAATGGAATCGCCATGGAGACAAGCAGAAAAGTTACCACCAATAGAAAAGTTACAAAGTGAACAATTATAAACCTCATATCTCAGTCACTCAAACACAGTTGCAGCTTTACATAAGGTATTGAAAAAAACATTAACATATTCAACTGTATTAATGTAATACTAAATACTATATGGAAGAAACAACACCTTTAATTTAAAAAGACTAATCACACTCTAATCAGAGCAAAAAGTGCAGATGAAGTTTGGCCAACCATATACTTGAGCCTATACTGCACTTGTGGACTGTCATATGGAACCCAGCCCTAAAAACAACACCGGACCATAGCTATCCCATGATGCAATGCAGTCGGGAAACCTTGTACGGTGGCCTTTGCGATGTCATCCTCCCCAGAGACATTAGAAATTAGATTTGTTCATTAAAGACGCAGGTGGTCTTCAGACTGTCCCCTCTGGATAAACCAAACTCCTCTTTCTATTGTTTCAGATGTGGAACAAACTTAAGGCAAAACATTAGCAGCTCGAAGGGAGTAACCTTTAATGGCAATATCAACTATCTCAGCATTATGGTATTTTAAAATGGTATGTATTAATTTAATATTAAAAGTGCGCTGTGTAACTTTTTGGTTGGGGGTCCGTCACCTGCTTGTTTCTATGGAGATGTCATTGCTCTGCCTGGAATGTTCCTTCTGATTTCTGACTGTGAGCAGGGTCACTTCTCTACAGATCTGACCTGTAAATTGCTTTGACTGGAATGTTTCACAGTATGGTATTAAACCTTTCTATCTTCATGAAGACCAAACCAGACCAGAAGTTACAAGTCAGATCTATGGAAAGGCAACCCCGTTCACAAACAGAATGCCTGTTTTGTTTTAGCTATAAAACCACCTGTGATTGAATAAATGTACAGTAGCGCTGTTTAATATCATATGGTCGAACATTCCAGGCAGAGCAATGACTTATCCATAGAAACAAGCAGGTGACGGACACCCAACAAAAAAGTTACATAGTGCACGTTTAATTAAAAAATAAATACAATTGTCTGTCTTTCTGCTACAATAGTGCTTCCATTGGCATAAACACATCCATAAAGACATCTGACTGAAACACAACTCCAGATATGTTAGTGATGAGGAAACAACATTATAACATAAATCAGGAAATAGTGTATTATGGTCCCTTTAAAAAAAACTTCTCCAGAGTATCCTCACTCAAGATTACCTCTGATAACAATAACAATAATTCTGCTACACAAAATAACAAGTGCTTCTATACCCTTTGAGTTTCTGATTTTTTTTTCCCCAAATGGAGCAATCAACTTGTATACCACTTTTATTGAAGAAGAAAAGTGGATGAAAGACCTGGATTTCCTAAGCTGTCATGGCAGTAAGTTTGCGCTAAATGCTACGAAGAGTCAGAGTTCAAAGGTCACCAAGCCATCCGGGCCGACGCCAATAAGGAGCTATAGCTGTCAAATGTCAGGAGGATAATAGCAAATGTCACGGGTATGAGCCCCGCTGGGAGGGGGCGTTAGTGAGCGGGAGCAGGCATGAGTACACATCAAACACAGAAATAACAAGAGAGAGAAAGGGGGAGTGGGGTGATCAGTGCTTGTTATGGCTGCTTAGGTAAACACTACTTTACATGTGCACCAGGCAGATTGCTATAGTTGCCAACAGCCAGTGGTGGGTAAATGGCGATGTAACGTACAGTATATATTAAAACTATATTAAGACTTGATGATGCTATTAAACTGAGATTTTCCAACTTCTCAAAAAGTACCACAGTAGCAATTATAAAGCTTGGTAAATCTACATGAAACTAAAATATTTAGACTAAGAGACACAACCACATCATGGACTGAACAATTCTAGAAGCATCTGTGGTGAAAGCAGCAAATACCAGCGCTGGATCAGAGAGGCCATCGAGAGCCGAAAAGAAGGTCCAAGGAGCATAAACCGTGACGAGGGGGTGTACACCTTATCACACACGTGGGATGAGGTCCTGGAGAAGGCACAGTAGACCCCCTACTATGCTTCCTCTATTGTCTGACAAAACCAAGTAAAGCAGCCAACAAGACGCGTCACTACTTCATCACGTGACACTTCTGAGGAAGGCTACAGGAAGTAGCTGAAACATGTAAACCAGGTAATGTTTTCAAAAGCTAAATGTATTTTACTGTAATCTAAATAATATTTCATTCCTCCTTGATGAAAGCCACAATACATTATTGCCACTGATAATATTTGTAGAATATGGCAACAAAAACATACTTTTTGCCAATTCAATAGTCTTCAATAGTTTGAATAAAAATTTACTAATTCATAAAACATTTATAAATATTTAATTAAAAATGTTATGGAAATTGATTCATTATTATAATTATAATTGACAAACAATTTACAAATGTTTATTAATCATTATGTACTAATAATTACAATTTTTAATAAATTATTAAAGGTGCATTGAGTAACTTTTCTGGTGGAGGGTCAGTCACCTGCTTGTTTCTATGGCCTGGAATGTTCCACAGTATGACATTAAACAGATCTACCTTACATTTATTCAATTACAGGTGGTTTTATAGCTCAAAAATACCTAGAAAAACAGGCATTCTGACTGTGAGCGGGGTTGCATCTCCACAGATCTGACCTGTAACTTGGTCTGCTTTGGTCTCCATGAAGATAGAAAGATTTAATGCCATAATCTGAAACATTTCAAACAAACAACAAATCTCCATGGAGAAAACCATTTGATGGACCCTCCACCAAAATTACACAACACACCTTAGAACATTTAGAAATGATTTGTAGGTATGCCTTATTATAAAGTGTTACCAAACTAATTAAGATCGTTTTGGCAGTATTAATACTAATAGGGATTCACCACAGCATCAGTGTTCTTTAAATAACTCTCATGTGTGTATAAATTGCTGTTCTTTCTATTCTTTCAGTTGGTCCAGCCTACTTTCACAATGATTCGGAGGTGCTAGTATTTATCATTTGTTTTGTTTAAATACCAAGCCAAACATAAACAGCCATAAATCTTCCATGAGGAACACAGGCTCTCAGTCCCTGGGGACCCTGTGTTTCGGGGCCCCATAGAGAGTGCTAGTTCTCGGTGCCTGACTGTAAATGGCAAATTCCCCAGAAACTCTTTGTCCCATTTTAACAACTCTGTTCGGGTCTACTGGCTCGCATTTGGAGACAAATTTGCTTTGTTGTGTTTTTTTCTTCTTCTTCACCTCTGCAGATAAAAGCAAGCTTCACTGAAAAAAGTTTAAAAAAAAAAGAAAAAGTGGGTATATAGTTTGCTTCAGACCATTTGCGTTGTAACTAGAATAGTGTTGTCACAATAACAATCGATACCAGAGACTGCAGAGACTGAAAATTATTATTTTCTTTATGCACAACTGGCGTATTGTTAGATATTACTTTAATGTGTTTTGTAACTCTTATTTATAATTTAAAGTGATTACAGAACAGTTTTGAAAGCATACAAGTTCAATAATATGATGTGTTTTGGGCCAGCATCGGCTACTAAATTGTCTTATTACACCAATTTATAGATCAACTGAACCAATATTTCTAAAAATGTCCATATCAGCGCTGATATGTGATACCAGTATTGTATTGGTGCTTCCCTACTCAATACTCAATTAGTCAACAATACACAATACTGACACCAAATGGTTCTTTAGACAATGCTATTTTCAACATTACATTAAAGTACTTTCTTTTATACTAGTATTATATCTGTAGTATTTTTTTTTTTTTTTTTTTTCATTTTACAACTTTCAAAGGCCAGAGCAGAGTTTTGCCATCACGGTAATGCTAACAACAACTAGCATGCTAAGAGTGAAGCATGAGCATCACTTCCTGGTTAGACGCTAAAAATACTTTATAGTTAGATGGCCCTCACTTTTACAATATACAGAGGGAAACAAGAAAGTATCGTATCATAAAAATAAGTATAGCACTTTAAATTCATATAATGTTGTAGCAGTAAGTGTAATTACTTATAATACGTGGGCAAGCATTCTTCAGTCAAACTGTATTGATTGTTTCTCTCTGCCAGACGATATGAAATAGAATGTCCAATTTCTTTAAGGAATGGACTTTACTATGGCAGGATAATTTGTCAACATTTTTAGTTTAGCAGAAGGGCATTCCAGTCTCGTTCTCAGAGTTTTGGGCATTGTTCTATTGCTTTGGAATTGCAATTTAAACTTTCTTTAAACTAAAAAAAAAACAAAAAACATCCATCCATCTATTTTCTTCCGTTTATCTAGGGCTGGGTTGCCGGGGCAACAGTCTAAGCAAGGATTCCCAGACTTCCTTCACCCCGGACACTTCCCCGGGGCCTCCTCCTGGTGGGACATGCCCAGAACACCTCCCGAGGCATCCAGGAGGCATACGGAACAGATGACCAAGCCACCTCAGCTGGCTCCTCTCAACGTGGAGGAGCAGCGGCTCTACTCCAAGCTCCACCCGTAGGAGCGCCCAGCCACTCTGCGGTCACTTGTATCCGCGGCCACTTGTATCCGTGATCTTGTCCTTTCGGTCATTACCCAAAGCTCATGACCACAGGTGAGGGTAGGAACGTAGACTGACGGTAAATCGAGAGCTTTGCCTTTCGGCTCAGCTCCCTCTTCACCACAACGATCCGGTACAGCGACCACATCACTGCCAACGCTGCACCAATTCGCCTGTCAATCTCACGCTCAGGCAAGGACTCTCCACCCACCCGGAGGGGGCAAGCCACCAGTCAAGTTTTCCAGTCAAGAACCATGACCTCGGATTTGGAGGAGCTGATCCTCATTCCAGCCGCTTCACACTCGGCTACAAACCACCCCAGTGCATGTCGGAGGTCCTGGTGCGATGAAGCCATCAGGACAACATCATCTGCAAACAGCAGAGATGAGATCCTGTGGTCCCCAAACCGTATCCCTTCCGGCCCCTGACTGCGCCTAGAAATTCTGTCCATAAATACAATGAACAGAACCAGCGACAAAGGGCAGTCCTGGCAGAGTCCAACATGCACCCGAAACAAGTCCAACTTACTACCGGCAATGCGGACACAGCTCCTGCTCCGGTCATACAGGGACCGGACAGCACTTAGCAAAGAGCCCCAGACCCCATACTCCCAGAGCACTCATTCATAGATATGATCCCTTCAGTGAGAGTCTACGATGCAAATAATCATTGAAAAAAAGACCCCAAAAACAAAAAGTGTGTTTAAACCTTTCACTGGTAGTGTACCTTGAATGACAATGAAATATCTATGTAGTCTCTAACTGTTAAAAAAAATTGAACTGCCCTGCACAAAGCTGCTGGTTGTTCAGACTTGTGTATTTTTGTGAGTGCGTGTCTACAACTAAACATGAAACCCACTTCACACAGGGAGCAGCTAAACCCAAGAGGAAGTAGGAACGAGTGGCTTTTTAATGTTTTTTTTTTTTTTTTTCCAGAGGGGGCGGCGAAACTGGATCTATCCAAACACACCTGCTTGTAATGAATTTGACCAAGATGTCTGCAGCCGGTCCATGTGTGTGTCCGAAATGCTTTCTTCACTTCAGAAACACACGGAAACCCACACTCAAGCCCTGTAAGTATGGTCTAGATTAGCGTGGGGCAGACTAGCTAAACATGCTAATGTAAACAGGCTATCCGCGCACTCCTGAGGCCATTGGGTTAGCCTTTCCTCCGTAATGGTTTAGGAGTGGGTTGTGGAGAGAACATATGTGCATTAGGTTATATTGTAAAACTGTGCGCGGGCCCTGCATAAACATGTCATTTTCACTTAGAATTAGGGAAGGGGGGGTAATGGAGGTCATTATAAACACACACGCGGTTCTCTGCTGAGTAAATACACAGCAGAGCACGGCCTGCCACTCACGGCCAACCAAAGTGGATAATACGACTTAATACGCGCAGATAGAAACAAGAGATGACAGACTAATGCGCAATCATACTTACGCACAGAGAATAAATGCTATTGACATATTACTGTGAGACAAACTGGCTATGCAGAATTTTAAAATGTGCATGTGATTTTTCATAATTTGAAACACTATACATACATCTTTTTAGCATGGTGTGTTTGGTTAACAGAACAAAATAAAAAAATCTCCCATCATCACTGCTCAAAACATGTCAATATGCATTATGGAAAATTAAAAATGTTCAGTTTGTGTAATACCCATAGACAGTATATATAAATAAACTTGTGGCTCCATTTACTCTAATTCACTTTGTATTGAAAAAATGTAGCCCCTCACTCCATAACTGCTGTTGTCAGACTCCTCATTTCAGTCTTAAAATGTTCGTATCAATCAATTCCTATTCCTAATATGGAAAACAGCTCCAAATTAGCCCCTATACGTGCTAACCTCATGAGCTTTACTCCAGCCGAATGCTATGAGTCACGTCACACAGCCTTAGTCCACTTATTTATACAGTTTATGGTGATGTCTCAGTAGTGGAGTTGGGATCCATAGAGAGAAAGCAAAACAGTGTCCCTTTACTAAGTTAAAGATGTGCTATGTTATTTTTCCAGAGGGTCTACCACTTGCTTGCGTAATATATTTTATATTAAATAAACAAGAAAAAAATATGCAAAAATGCATTAAAAAAGTGAGTGGGGTTGCTCTAAAAAGATGTGACCTGTAGCATGGTCTGGCAGCACCACCGACTCTGTGGAGATGGACTTGTTCAATGCCACACTGGAACTCCAGGCAACACATTTATATCTTTATGAAGACAAGCAGGTTGCAGACCTTCCACCAAAAGATACCTAGTCCACCTTTAGCATAAATTACAAAGTAAAATCTAGTCTACTTAAAATAAAGTCTACCTTCATCTTTGGAAAATCCCAAGTCTCTGGGATGAATATCAGTAATATGACCAGGTGAGCAATAATTATTTGTATTTAACTTAATAGTCACCTTGGCTAAATGTGTCCTGTTAATTTTACCCATCCTTAAACCAATACCTTTGGGCAGCCTGTCAAGAGCAGTGGAGACCCATTTCAATCCAAATCAGGAGAGAGACCGAGTGGCCAGAGTATTTATCAAAGTTTAACCACCTCTGGTAATGACCTAAGCAGTTACAAGTAATTATTCGTACTGTCCAAAAGTCAGCCCACAAGCCTACGTCACCCATGCTACTGCGCAACAATATTCCATAAACAAAACCATGATACAAAACAATACACTACAACTTCACAAACCTGATGTGACATGCAGTAGTTTCATTAGCGGGATGCATGCTGATTGTGTTGTGATAGGGCTCTGAAGGGGGGGAGTCAAAACCATCGAAACACAAATATTAATATATTGTTTTCAGTGTATCGGTTCCATTAATACATCGTTTTCAGCCAATATAGCATTTTCAAAACGCTAAAAGGGTAACACGGTGATCTAAATGTGTTATGGGTTAGCAATTAATACCACATATAAATGTAATAAAATGTAATACCCCCGTTTCAAGAATGAAATAAAGTAAGAGCAGGTTCACATAGCCACCATTTTGACTTCCCATTGACCCCCGCACAAGACATCATGTAGTTTGCTTATTTTAGCCAGCCCTGTCACTTTGCTAAAACCACTATTCGTCTACCATCTCTGGCACTGTTTATGTTCTTTACAGATATTTCAGTCTTTGGTTTGGAGCGGGTTGAGGTCGGGCAGTCCTCTTCTGACACAGCACAAGGCCTGGCCCCTGGGTGACCCCTCTCTCTCCATGTAATATTCAGAGAGTCATTTTTGATGCTTTGTCTCGCTCCGCCCTGCACTCCTCTAGCAGCTTTTTCATATTTCACGAGGTTTTAGTGAGGAACGAGGATTGGCTCTCTGAGGTTAAGTTGCCTCTTTTTAAAGGTACACACTGTCTGCAACAAATCAGAACAGCACTAGAAAGAGTATTATTGTGGACTGAGCAAGTACTTTCTTTCTATCTATGTTACCCAGTATCTATACGTTTTATGGACTCCAGTATATTGTAAAACCTCTCTGTATGTTTTACACAAATAGATACCATTCTGGCCCCCATGCCAGTGTCAAACATGATCATGCAATCAGGTTTTTGTTTTTTTTAATGACACATGTGAAATTAAGGAGCACAATGACATTTCTCTCACCTCAGAGTAACTGAGTTTAGAGATACCCGATAGCAATAGCGAACCCGCAATAATTTTCAGTCCCTTCTGATTTTTTTTTTTTTCCCATTTCTTTTTCCTTTTAAGCAGCCATATTTGTTTTGATATGGCCGACTGTGGGTGTCCCGGATTGGCTAATCGACATGTCAATCACATCCATGTGAAAAGGGGGAAATTCAGTACTGAAGTATTAGTTATTATTAAGAAGTGCATATTCTGGATCGCAAGCAGTGGCTTTAGTGTTTAGTTCCACTTAAATATACTGCGTTTTGTAATGGATGGCAAACCACAAAGTAATGCTTGTGTGCCACTAGCATGCTAATTGCTGTTAGCAGTGGTATGATGGTATAATTCCGCTCTGGATAGTGAAAGTTGTATATATATATTAAAATTTTGAAAGCCTTCTCAGGGGTAGTCAGCTAACTAATGATCACAGACCTAAAATTTGATCTGTTTCTGAAACTTTGTACATCACTAAATTATTAAAACATTTTAATGAATTTTGCCCTTTAAATGTGAATTTTGAACTTAAAACAACCACGCTACAGGTATTAGTTACCATACAGCTGTTAACATCCACAACGCCTTTAAACTTTTAATGTTTGAATGTTTCTCTTTGGAAAAAATGAAAGGAAAAATTACTTCCGGATCTGGGTTCAACTTCAGAGTAGGCGGAACAGTTGAGATCCGTTCATCTCATCATGTTGAATAATTAGAATGCTCGGAATGTGGTAGTAAGTTTGGATAACAGCAAAATTGGTTCTGTTTTTTATATTTTGAGACCTTAATAATCAGGTACAGATGTCTAATTCAACATATGTTTATTTGGGAAATTAAACCACATGGTTTGGGTCTTTCTGCCCAAGGGACCAACATAATTCATTATTTTAGCTCCCTCTAATGAAGTCTGGATTGGTTTGTGTCCAATACGCAACTGTTAGTCCAGATTTCAGAATGAATTACCCATCGGACAACAAATATTACACTCCAAACATGTTGCAATAAAAAGTATTTTGATACTTTGCTACCGACAATGTAAGAACAGCAGATGCAATAAAGTTAAATTTAATCAACTGAATCAAACTGCCCATTCAAATCTCTGCTAGCTAAACTCGGTAACACAGTAACTCCAGTGGGAACACCTCAACATGAGAAACAAGGAAGCGGTTACGATGGTGCTAAGATATCAAATGTTAGCCTGGAGGCCCTACCCAAGGAAGGCTGCTCCTCTGAGGGAAACTTAGCCAACCTCTGGGACGGACCCTCTGACACGCCAAAGCAGAAGTGTGGGAGAGATGGAAAATACATTAAAAACATATAGATAACTTTCACTTAAGTAGTAATATGAAGCTACGAATGTTCCCTATCCATCCACCTATCCATCAGGGTCATCTTTGCTTAGTTAGAAACCAGGCCAGAAGAGTATGGGTGTTCGTATAGGTCAGTCTGGACGGCTGCCAGGTCAAAGTGGGATCACTGCTCCAAGACAAAGCACCATTCGCAGTTACATGGTGGCTTAAGGGCTGTGGAAAAGTTGCACAGTTATTGGTCGGTTCAGCTGCTCGGTGGAGGGAGGTATTCTGAGCCCACGCAGGTAATGAGAGAACATGTGAACTCTATGGAGGCCTCTGCCAATCAACACATGCATGGACAAGAAAAGCAAAGAACATGTAGAAGAGGGATTCTTGTCAAACAGCAGACATACCAATTAAATAAGCCACACCACAATGCAATTTACACTACCAGTTAGATGTTTGAGCACACATTTTCATCATTATATTTCACGGACACATATGGAAAATGGCAAACAAAAAATAAAACTTAAAAAAATAAAGAAATACAAAAAATCTCCACCCTTTGCTTTGAATCCTGGTTTGCACTTTTGGCATTTGTTGACCTTGATGGCACAGCTGTGAAATAAAAAACATTTCAGGAGACTTCAGCATGACACTCATTGGGAGAAGGGTCTGCACCACAATCAAGAAAGCAAAGGGTGGCTACTTTGAGGAATCTAACTCTCTAACTTGAGTTAGGTAACTTTTTTTTCTGTACTACATAATTCCAAATCTTGCATCATATATTTGGTGTCTTATATATGTTACAAATGTTGAAAGTAGTAAAAAGAAAAAAAAAAAAAGAAAAAAAAAGAAATAGATGTTGTATCCAAACTTTTTCACTGATAGTGTATTTATCCAGTAAGTAACCATTTGTGTCTTTTTGCATTCATACATGTCACAAAGTTGATGCCTGCAAAATATTGTTTTAGCATTGTTTCACCTTCTACGGTAATTTCATTTACTTAAATCTGGGGTATATGAGCAGTACTTAAAGTGGAACAAAACTCCACCAAAACCACATTTTAAATAGAGGTGCTGGGTCTAGTGGTATAAGCAAAAGTGCGATTGGTCTAACAGGTATCCACATTTCAAACTCCACTCTGGCTGTAATCAGGGTGGTTCTGCATGATGTCACCAACTACTGGAAATTGGAAAGGCCACTGAAGGCAGCACAAACTTAGATTTAGTTTGCACTAAAGTTGACAAAAATAAATAAATAAATAGGAACAGTAGATAATGCTATTAAAATCATATACACAGTTTAGCAATGACAAAAGGTGGATTGAGTGCTAAGTTCCACTTTAATGACAAATGAGACTGTCTATAGCTAAGAATAAAGTATTTTATCCCTCAACGAGGAAGTAAGCGCTGAAAGCACTGCTCTGATTGACTTGGGAGGTCCACCCCAGTTTCACTTCACCCTCTGAAAAAAGCTGTGCGCATGTTCGGAAATTAATGCAAAGGATTTGTGAGAAGGATTTTGAATACCTATTACAAATGGCTGCTTTTAAGTGCATAGTCAAGTATCTTACAGGGCTTTTTTTTGTTGTTGTAATCTCCTTGTACTATTACTACTACTACTCACATTCTTTTTGCGAGAGTTTTTTTTTTTTTTCCCTGACGCATTGACATTTCTGTTGTTTCTATTTATGTTTCCGATGACAAGCCAGCCCAAATCGTGCGCTCTGATTGGGTCCCTGTGCGCCGTGTACCACTGCATTATGTAGAAAAAAGGGTATGCACTCACCAGCTGACCTTGTCACACCTCTGTTGCCGAGTTGAAAGTGAATTTGTATGTTTTCTTGTTTGTGTGTGTGCGTGAGGACAGATATTTGTAGTACTACCAACCACTCCTTGCAGTTGAAGTACAGGTCATGCATTTGTTTGCCAAGACCTACCACTTTGAGGTTTTTGAAATAGGACTCAAATTTTTAGATTCAAGAACATTATCTACCATGGTATGGTTAGAATCTGCATGTTTTGTATATTCTTTTGTGTATTGTCTATAGAAGATCGGTTACGGCCTGCATGCATGCCCTCTTTGACCAATCTGTCTCCAATAACAATTGTGGTGACCAAAATGGGAACAATGCTTACACTTTAGTTATAACAGAAATCTGATTACAGCAATTGGGTTACACTGTCTTTGTAGCGGGATAATTAAAAAGGTCTGTTCAGTGCAGCATGGGAAGTCCTGGTTATACATTTACAATGATCTGGCTATCTGAGCAAACGTTGCTTGTACTAGTACTTGGATTGTTGGAAAAATTGTGAATACTATATGTTTTGAAGGTGCTGTATCTGATTTTAACTGTCTCAAAAATGTGAAGAAAAGAAAGTAGCTCATTTTTAAACTGCTTGCATTGGTCCAAAGTTATTCCCTGCTTACACTGAAATGAGTTTTTATGCACTTTTCACAACATTCAGGGTTTGACGGTAAAGATAACAACAACTAGTACGCTGTGTACTTCCTGATTCTTGGAAGATACACTGAATAATTAGATGCAGATCGTAGGCAGTGGACTTATTTTGACCTCAGGAGTTACAATATAATATATCTGTACTTGGGCAAGAGAAATTTAGATTTCCATATGTTTAGGCCTATATAAACGTATATGACTGTTTTATGCATTATAAGCTTATGGGGTAATTTCATTTTCATTTTGAATGTTTGTTTCTCTGTGTCAGTTCTGAGCAGATCTGATAAGAAGTAATGTGAATCCAAGTGGAATTTTGTCTTCACCAGATGTCAAATATAATGCAAAATAAACATTCATGGAATTTTAACTTATAATCATTTCCCAATCCAATCCAATCCAATCCACTTATATATATAGAGAGAGAGCTCATCTTGTAAACATGACAGTTACACAATAAAACACAGTAAGACAGTAAATCATAAATAAAACAATAAATAAAAAGTGTTAAAATGCATAAACCTAAAAAATGAATAAAATCAAATAAAAATGTAATAACATTTTTAAAAAATGACACAGAGGACCACATTACTCACAAGACTTAAAAGACTCCACTGTGGGGGCTGTTCGGACATGGGGGGGCAGAGCATTCCAGAGATTAGGGCTGGCCACAGAGAAGGCCCTGCCCCCCCAGTTTTAAGTCTCGTCTTACTCGTCTGTAAATTTGGATGAGGTCCAAGATGTATTGTGGGGCAAGTGCATTCAAAGCTTTTAAAACAAACAATACAATCTTAAAATCAATTCTAAATCAAACAGGAAGCCAGTGGAAAGACGCAAGAATTGGTGTAATATGTTCTTGTTTTTTGGTTCCTGTTAAAAGTTGTGCTGCGGAGTTCTGGACTAACTGCAGGCGGGAAAGTTCCCCAACAAAATTACACTGTAAATGAAGATCCACTGCTTGGTATGGTCAAACGCCACTGAAGAGATGGAGCCAGCTGCAGAAAATGTATTTTGAAGTTTCTAGTTTTGTCAGTACCGATTTCGATATCACAATGATATTTATGATGGTAATGTTTAGACAATAGATTGTGATTTACAACATTAAAACATAGTAACATCTTTTATATTGCCGTGTGGCCTTATGTATCTGTGTAATCCCTCAGTGGTCCAGGTAGGCTCCACAGTGATTCGTGGGTGTATACTAGTCTATGTGCTCTTATACTTGTTCTGACAGAGCTCAAGATCATTCTAAAGCTATTCAGAAAAGGTTCATTTCTATCTTGTGACGTGAATGAGCACTTCCTCCAGTGAGTATCTAGTTTCGATACAAGTTTTACTGACTGATTAGTATCTGATTTTAAAAACTTTTGAAAACCCTGTATACAAAAAAGCTAGTATACTAGTATTTACTGATCTCAAAATGACTATACCATATTAAATCAATTTGACCAAACATTGATGCAATTTGTGAATAACCCTTTCCCATCATCAAGTCTGACACAGCACATATCCCTGCCCCCTGTATGACCCATCCAATATTCACTCTACTCCTCTCTCCCTCCCTCCTCCATCCCCTTTTTCCTCTCTCTCCTCTCTCCCCACGCTCGGCCCCTTCGCTGCCTCTTTCATATTTCAGTAGGTTTTAGCGAGGATCAACTCTTTGAGGTTAAGTTGCTCCTTTTCCGAGGTCTGCGCGTGTCTCCGGGCGAGTGTGTCCTTTTAATGCGTGTGACAGAGAGAGAGGGAAATAGAGATGGAGAGAAGGGGGTAGAGAGAGAGGGAGGGAAGGCAAAAAGGGAGGGGAATAGAGGGAGAGAGAGAGAGAGAGAGAGGGGGATACAAGGAGAGAGAGAATGAGAGAAAGAGAATGAGAGGGAAGAGAGAGGGAACGAAATACAAAAGAGGGAGGTAGAGGGGAGAGGGATAGACAGTATGAGAAGGAGAGAACGATGGATGAAACAAAAGAAAAAAGATACAGAAGAGAGGAGAGAGCCTTGAAGTCCTCCACTTTGAGTGAAGTCTCCAAGTACAGAGGCAGAGAGAAAAGTTAACTAAAATGAAATGAAAGACAGATACAGAAGAGCAGACAAAAAGAAAGGAAGAGAGAGGGACAGTGGGAGGGAGAAAAGGGAGCAAGAAGTAATGAGAGAGAAAAAGAGAGCGAGCGAGAAAGAGAGGCAACAGTAGGAGCTATGTTTTAGTGCAGCCTATGGACTTTATGTGTTTTCTTCATTACTTTTTAACTCAGCGGTCGTCAAAAAGCACTGAACAAAAATCACATCCATTCATGCTCTTCTTTTCTCTTCTACCATCTTTCATCCTTTGTTTTTACGGCGCACTGTAAAAGCTCTGCAAAGTTTATGAGTTTTACAGCAAGTGAACCCATGTGTGTGTTTAACCAGGGGTCAAATCTAAATGTCCCCCTCTGTCTGTCTCTGAGCGCATGCCTCCTCCTGCTGGTCACATTTAGCCTTTTCAAATGAACTTAGCTAACCCCTCGTGTGGACAGCTCGAGAGTTGTCCAACAAATTGGATTTTGATTGTTGAAGAGGAGGAAAAAAAGATATGAAGAGGTCTGAGTCATGTCCCTGCTTAGACTGGTGCCCCCGTGACCCGGCCCCAGATAAGCCGAAGAAAATGGATGAATGGATTGATGCTCTGACTCAGTCGTTATAGGAGAGACTGATTTTAATAAATATAAAATAAAAGTGATCATTATTGTAAATTGTCTGTTTATGTCAGTGTGTGTTATAGGCTATATAAAAAATAAATAAAAAAGGGTCCACCATATGATTCTCTACACGGAGATCTTACTGCCTTGCCCACATGGTTCCGCAGACAAGGAGACAAGGTGCTGACGCTACCAGGTCAAGCTACAGGACAGATCTGTGGAAGCGCGACCCCGTGTACACTAAGAATGCATACTTAATTATTGCATTAAGTATTGCTCAAATAAAACAAATGAAATAAATGCAAAATTAGCTGTATTACTTTAATGCCCTATTGTGGAACATTCCAGGCAATGCAATAAAAGGCAAGTAGGATAAGCGCCACAAAAGTTAAACAATTACCATTAAAATAAACAAAACATGTAATTTATGCTGGCAAAATAGGCTATTAAAAAAAAAACCAAAAAAACATTGGCATTGTTTGGCTTAAAATGTATAAAAAAAGCTACTCAAAATTTATTATGCAATACCCCCTCTTTAAAAGTCCTCAAGATGGTGCCTTTAAAAAAGATGCCTAAACTCATGAATCAAAATAGTTTTTATCCAAAAGAACTGCAAAATCCCATGGTACTGAATACACTGAAGCATGTTTGTTGGTTGCTATGGCGATCCAAACCACTCTTTTCCTCTAAACCTATTCAGAGTAAATCCAATAGTGGATATTGTAGGAACTGTAGGAATTTTAAGATCGCACAACCCATCAGAAGCTCCTGAACGCGACAAGCAAAGTGAGATTTTAAGTACGATTACGTTTGGTGTCATTTGCTGCATAGCTGTTATCACCGATCCTTTTATCCATTTAAAACCCTGACAGATGCAGAGCACTCTCAAGTTTGCCAGGGACGCCTTGGCATTTCCTTTTGGCTTTAAAAAAAAAAATTCAATGTCAAATATCAAATCTTAATGTTTACTTTAGCTCCTGAAGGTGTAATGTATTTGGGGAATTTCCACAAAAACACTCCCAACCTTTCAGTACCACCACGGCTAACGGTAGCTGGCCCCGATCCAGTCTCTCATTCTGTCTGTGAAGCAGTGGGCACCGTGAGTTTGGGTGACATTTCTAACCAGTGTGTAGGCTTTGGTGATAAGGCGTTATCAGGTCCGGCCAAAGCTCCCAGTCTCTGCTTTACTCACATTTCACAGGAGCTCCAGTAAAGAGGAGAGAGCACATTGTGTTTTGGTTACAAGCTGAGCCAAAACTCTAGCCGGCAACATTTTTGAACCAGAATGTATTTGAATAGATTTTGTATGTCATCTTATCAATGTTAAAGAGGTAGTGTGTAACTTTTCTGCCTTGTTTCCATGGAGATATTGGAGCTCCAATAAAGAGGAGTGAGCATACCATGTTTTGGTTACAAGCTGAGTAAACTGCTAGACAAAACGCCAGTCAGTGACACTTTCAAACCAGAATGCATTTGAATAGATTTTGTATGCTCAGAGTAATTTCATTGTAATTAAGCTCCTCCCTTCAGGCAGATATAAAGCAGTGTCCACCAGCATCGGACCAGAACTGAAGAAGCAGCTCGGATGAGCTGCGAAATGTATTCGACCAAATAAACTCTGTCTAGTTGACAAATTAAATTTCTCCTTTTGCCATGGATTCTACCTGGAAGACTGAGGGATTCTACACACATCAATAGATTTTGTATGTTGTATGGGGTGGTAACTTAAACATAATTAAACATATCTATTCAAGTGCAGGACTTTTTAATTGCTAAAAAAAAAAGTACTTTGAAAAGGGTTAAATTAAAAAAAAAAAAATAAAAAAAAAAATCAACCAAATGATTCTAGTGAAGGTGTATGGAGTTTAAAAACACAGTGAAGCTGTGTATTGCTACATGACATCACATGGCAACATCAGAAGGTGGAGTGTTTTCTGTTTGAGAGAAGAACCCAAGTCTAAATTTGCAGAGTTTATTTGTTAAACGTGTGAATGAAGCAAAACTCCAGCTCTGTTTCTGATGAGGAAACAACATTATAATATCGATCAGAAAATCATATGGGCCCTTTAACTCATCTAATCTAACAGGGACAGTTACAGTCATTTTACATATACATGTTTACAGTCTGATAATATTGCCTATGTCTGTGCTGGTAACATGAGACTAAAGCCCTCCTGTTATGTAAACATACATTCTAAACTGGACCACCATTCACCACATACAAACACGGGGACACATAACTATTCTCCAGAGTGGTGCACCATGGGAAATGATGTTCCGCGAGTACGCCAGACCTCGGCGTGCATGATACTGCATGTGGGTATGTCATTATAGCAAACCAATGTGCCTGTTTGAGTAGGGCTAATTGAGAGGCACTCTTTCCATATGGCTGCTATGTAAATGAAGTGTGCCTAATGATGCGCGCCGTGTGAATTGTAATCTATTTGTTCACAGTGAGGAGAAAGGCTGTGGCATTTGCATAAAGACTTCACTCAATGTGTTTAGACTGTACAGGCCTGAACACACTGAACAGGGACGATAACCTAAGCTAGACAATGAACCAGGGACCAAGATCAATTGTTGTTATATCTTTACAGGAATTGAGGGCAAGGGAGAAATGTACTGTATGTTTTCTCCCAGCTGTGTATTTTTAGGAGAAAATTATTACTAAACTCAATGAGGCCTTCACAGAAATACCCAGTGCTTGGAGTAGAACCGGTGCTTGTCCACATTGAGAGGAACCAGCTCAAGCATCTGGGGAGGAGGCTCTTCTTGGTAAGTTAAATTGCCCAATCAAGAGACTGAGACCTGTCACAGGCATTCCTGACCACTGTAGGCCGACAGGCTCTATCTAGGAACCTGTTTGACATAGCCTCTGCCTGCTCTGCGAAGTCCTCTTCCCAATTACAAATGCGATGTAGACTTTGGAACTGCCCATAAGGGATGTTTCACTTTATGTGTTGACGATGGAAAGAATCTGCCTTGAGAATAGTATTACATGGTGCTTCTTTTCTGTAGAGTGCCTTGGCTACCTCTAATTAACATCTGTCCTGTATTTTAAAGGCCACGTCAATGCTTTCAATTTTTTTTTAACTAAGCCCTGATGAAGACCAGTCATAGTCGAAACACGTTGACTTTGGCCATTTAAATAAAGGCCTTTTAACTATACTTTTCCTCGTGCGACTTTTACATTTTTGTGTCTAAAATGCTATAAAAATGTGTTTATACTTATAGACGGTATATATAACTGGACATAGCTAGCTTTTTTTTTTTTTTTTTTTTTTTTTTTTTGCTATTTTGTCCATCAAAAAAATCCTTTTCATAATATAGAGCCTGGATCCAAATTCGCTCCTATAACCGTTAGTATCGTGAGCTTCATTTGAGTGGCAGTGAACGCTATGGGTGACGTCACACTCGCTTTGTCCACTTTTTTATACAGTCTATGTTTGTGCCTGACCTGATGGATACATGCATGACATCTGTTACAATCAGTAAGTATTTTCTGTGAGTCAGTATCAGGACTTTGTTTCTTTTGGCACTCCCTGATATTTTCTCACATTCATGGTCTGTCTGTCTGCTTCCTTCTTTCCATTCCCCCACTCTTCATCTCTCCTTCACCCCTTCTTTTCTCCCTCCCCTCTCTCTCTCTCATTCTCTTCCTGTCTTCCTCCTGCTCTCTCCCTCTTTACCGCTGTCCGAACAGATACAAGTGTCCTACACGGAGCAGAGTCAGGTAGTGATTTATGCTCTGGAGTCTGAAATCCCAGGCCTCTTCTCCCTTTACCCTTACACACACGCACACAAACCTCCTCCCCCTTACACACATGCGCACGCACACAAACACACACACACGCCCTGTACACTATGGAGTGACCCATAAATCTGCTGTTGACGGACACAACACACCCAAATGCACGGAAGCACAGACTGGCTAACTGCGGCTAAGTTCACACAATGCTACATGACTGACTCCCAGGTAAGATGGGTCTACGAATTGAAACAAAAAATCTATATTTGGTGAATGGTCAAATTTTATTATAGCGCTTTTCCACTTTCTAAGCACTCAAAGTGGTTTACATCAAGGAATCACTCACCCATTCACACACACAAATACATACATACATAGAATTCGAACTGCCAACTTTTGGATCAGTGGACAAACAACAAAACACCATATGTAAGGTAAACAATGCAAAGTTTATATTTTTGTTTTTCCTTTTGCCACTTAACTATGAAACATCTCACCAATCTGACAACAAATTCCTAAAATGTATTTGATATGTCCATTACTGTCCAAAAAAAAAAAAGTAAAATGAACTATCATATACAGTTAATTCCAAATGCACTACATCTCTACTACCTAGGTTGTGCAAAAACATTATTGTTCTAAAGTTACAAAAATTAAATTAGTAAATATAAAATTAGTAAATAAGTTTTTTTTTTTTTTTTTTAAGAAATTCTACTCCTCCTACAGGCATTTTCTCATACTTGTTAAGAGTTTCTCATCATTCATTTTAATGACCGTCAGTGCACCATGATAAAGGAGCGTGCACGTGAAACAAGAGCGTGCACATGAAATAAAGGAGTGTGCACGTGAAACAAGAGCGTGCACGTGAAACAAAGGTGTGAATGTGAAACAGCACCATGTGTTATAGATAGGAGTGTACAATGACATGCGCAGAGAGGGGATGGATTGAGAGCGTTCACGTGAACTAGATGAGCGTGCACGTTGACATGCACGGAAAGAAGTGCGCACGTAAAACATGCAGGAGACAGGAAAGTGCACGTTAATGACAGTAGTCGTAGAACAGCCGGGTAGCAGTGTCCACGTGAAACTGAGAGACACGTTGACACGTACAGAGAAGATTGTGCACATAAAACATACAGGAGACAGGAAGGTGCACGTTATAGATAGTAGTAGTAGTCCAGCCGGAGATGAGTGTGCACGTGAAACTGAGAGAAGCGTGCACGTGGAATAAGGAGCGTGCACGTTGAGATGCACGTCAGCAGGCGCCGCAGATCCTGGACAGAAATTACGGCGTGCACTTTGTTTATGAGCTCTTATGAGGATCAGGGGACCGTGTGAGCGCAGAGGAAGAGCTGCATTTTGATAAGATAGTTTGTCCTGGTGCCCTGTCCACCACTGGCACCTCGGGAACCTTCACTCAACACTCCATTAAAACTATAAAAAATATTGGAATTTACAGGAAAGAAAAAAAAACAAAACAAAATAAAAAACATTCATATTCCTCAGCTGGTGTTTGGAGCCCCACTGGTACATTGAAAATCTCCACTTAGCACTCAGTTCAGTTTAATTCAGTGGTGATTTGTAGTTAAAAAGTTATTTCTATTTATATATGGCCGACCTTTTCGCTTACTTAAAAGGTGCATTACGCAACTTTTCTGATGGAGGGTCTACCACCATGGAGATGTTACTGCCTAGAATTGTTCCAGAGTATTCTATTAAGTATATCTAAGTTGTGATTATTTAATTACATGTGTTTTACTGCTACAAATGCCTTGAACATTTATATTTACTGTGGGAGTGTTTGAGTGGGGCCACCTCTCCACAGATATGAGCTGTGACTTGGCTTTGTGGCACCACCAGCTTGTTTGCATTGAGAGAAATTATAAAGCAAAATTTTCAAACAATAGGATGGTTTTAGCTTGCTTTATTTTTACAATACTTGATAAATGAGGTGCAGTTTTCTTACTTTGTTCTTAATTTAAAGAGGGGCTATTTTACTTCTACGGGGTGTTAACTATTAAAACTTTATATGTATTTAGATCACCATGTTGCCTTTAATTGTTTTGAAAATGCTATATTTGCCCAAAACAATGTATTAACTTCTTTTTTTGTTGTTAAGTCTAGGCATTTTGTTTTTGATTAAATTTCAAATATTGCAAACTTTTTGTCTGCATTGTTTCTAACTCAAATAGCAAATATATCAAAACACCCTCATCTATTTATAGATATCTTTAAATCTAGATAAAGTCTAACACTGACTTTGTCCTCTACCCATCGGTGACACAGTATTTCTACATTAGAGCTTTTAAAATGGATTTTTATGGGAAAGGGAGCGAAAACATCAAGGCATCAAATTAATGTAATCTAATTTAGACATTTAATAAAGTGTCTTTCTTCACGGGTGGATCATGCCGGCAAACACACAGCTTTCCCAGAATGCACTGCTTTAGTCCTAATGGAAGCTGACAATAATGGTGTAATTAGACAGTGATTCAACAGACAATGTTTTATCAAGCACGAAAATCTGTCTGGGGAGATACACTTCATCCTTTTGTATCTGCTGGTTTAGATCTCTATAAATGTGCGGACATTGATTTATGAATTTAATAATTATTTCAAATGAAGAAAACACTGGGAGACAATCAAATCAAACGTAGCACCATGGATTTGGACCTGCACATGGACTGGCTCTGTTACCTGCTAGTGTCCATGGAAACAAATAAAATAATTAACAGCATCTACATACAGACAAGCAGTAGCAGTAGTATTTTTGTAGATGATAATATAGATGATAATGTTTCCTTATCACAAACATACCTGGAGTTGTGTTTTGTTTCATTTACACATTTACACATAAATCCTGCATATTTAGGCTATGTTCTTCTCTCAAACTGAAAATACACATGAAACAGAGAATTTTGAGCACTGGAGATGCAGACAGACTAATAATCCAGGATTTCTCAAACATGTGTGAATGAAACAAAACAAAACACTCCTGTTAGGTTTTCGAGGAGGGAACAACATTCTAACAAGGCTTAAAGCTCACAAGAGTACATTCTGCGTAGGACTTTTAACAACAACAAAATCACAACCATGTACTGAATACTACAAATACTATTAATACATGTGTTCTCCAGTGTCCTTGCTCTACCACCCCGACCTCACGCCCTCCTCTATCCCAAAGAGAGTGAGCGTCTGTGGGGAAGAGCTGGGCACATCTGCGCAGCTCAGCCTGGATGATCTGCTGCTGCTTTGGGCCTGTCCACACACATGGTGCTATAGGCCCCGGGACAGAACCCAGTGTCCAAACAGAGCCATTCTAACTGCCCCAAACGCTCATCACCAACATGTCTATTTTTAAAAAGATAATAAAACCACTGAAATGTGGTTTAAAATAAGCTTAATGAGATCCACACTGCTGACAGTTCTGCACAAAGTCACTGTCTATGTTTAGTATTATTTATTATATTTAAAGGTCCTATATTACACAACATTGACTCTTTTGAGCTTTAAGCCATGTTAGAATGTTGTTACCTCATTAAAACATACCTGGAGTTTTATTTTCTTTCATTCACACATGTTTGAGTAATCCTGGATTATTAGGATGTGTTCATCCCCAAAGATCAAAATGCTCTGTTCCACCTTGTGATGCCATGAAGTTGTAGTTTTCAAGTTAACCGCTCCTTTTACCTTTTGTTCAGTAGAGACTGGCAATTTCCGGGCTGAAATCATCCAAATGATTCTGGTGAAAGTGAACAAAACACTTTTTGTTTTACCACATGAAGTCACAAGGTGAGTGTTTTCTGTCTGAGAGAAGAACTCAGCCTAAATATACAGGGTTTGTGTGTTAAACATGTGAACAAAATAAAACACAGCTTCAACTCCAGGTATGTTTTTGAGGGGGAAACAATATAACATAGATTAGAAAATAGCATAATATAGGCCCTTTAAACTATCATCATTCAAAAGCATTAGCATTAGCAAAATTTTTAAAAAATTTGAACCATGTTAGAAAGGTTTTCCCTCGTCATTAGCTTTCACGTGATTGTGGTTTGATTCATTCATGCTTGTTTGAGTATTCCTCTATTACTGTGTTTGAGGTTTGTGGAGGTGAGTGTAGACCTGCAGTGGACTAAAGAAATCCTTGGTGGACTAAAGACATGTCCTGCCGATAGATTAGTTGACTAAAAAGGGTGTATGGCAAAAGCTCTCAAAACTCTGGGCATCTGAGCCAAACTGCACTCACAAGACCAAAATATCAAAAATACCAAATCTTCAGCTAACTCATTCAATCACCAACTTCTCCTTTCTACTTTAGTCCCATATAAAGTCTTATAAACGAATACAAACCTTGATGGACTAGGACACGAGCAACCGATTAATCGACTAAACAACTAATACCTACAGCTCCATGTATTTCAGTTTTCACCTACCCCCTATCTCCGCACCACTAATTTCTATTAAGTTATAATAGATAAATATTGTGGTTTACGATGAACAAAATGTAATAATATATATGAATGATACCATGAAAACATAATATGGCTTCTTTAAATAGTGAAGTGTGATTATAATCTCCGAAATGTAAGGTTAACAGTTAATTCAAAGTGAAAAGCATACTACAGCTGCTCCGTGTTCATATATTTGTTAACTTTTTTTTTTTTTTTTGCATATATTTAGCTTTTTCTTTCAACATTCATTTACAGTGACAGAAAATTACAGTTTTGTGCCGTTAATATGATTCTAAAACCAGGCATGTTGTAAAGTCAGTCCGAGCCTTTTTTTTGTCCGACCAAAGAGCAGGAATAAAACTAACTCAATTAATTCCTGTGTGCTTTATCTGGTAATTGATAACAGGAGACATGTGTCATATCTAATTTGAGATAATTATTCAAGCAACGCTATTAAAGACTATAATTACCCAAAGAGTTTGAAATGTGGTGACTTGACTACACTGTGGGTCTGTGATGTTTTATGGAGGATGACAAATGGATTGTTTATTTCAATGACTGCTCAAAAATCAATACGGCTACGTGAAGCTGTCAGTCAATACGACGTACAGATGAGTAAAAAACTGTATTTTCTCATTAAGAGGCACTTTGGAGGACTGCAGGCATCAGTGTTCGAGATATGGACCTGTCGAGAGAATAAAGCTCCACTGTGAGCAGGGAGTTATGGAAGTGTAATCTTATGCATTTACCCCATAGATAAACATACAAAAATAAGGAAGAAAATGCAAATCAGCTATGGGGTAGCAAATAAAAGTACTGCAAGACACTGTCGAATTTTGCCACTCTGAGCTCCTCTCGTTACTTTGAAGTACTCTGAATACTTGTGGCCAATGGACTGGAGCTGCACTGCGTTCACCACACGCTTTGACAAAACTTTACAAAGACAAGTGGATCTGGAGCTGGATCATGTCTCATCAGTTTCAGAGGGTGTGATTGACACGTGGATTAATCAATCAGGGAGATGAATGGTCCAGTCAAAACCAAACATGGCTGCTTACTGGTAAAAAAAAAAAAAAAAAGGAGGGAAAAACAACATAAACAACTGCAGAATCAACAATTAAAGCACCAAACTTGTATTTCTCAGGTAAAAATATTATATTATCCTTCAGTACAAAATATTTTATATTTTGCAGAAGATATCTCCTCTCAAAAATTCTCTTATCCTTCAGTACAAAATATAAAATATTTTGTGCTGAAGGATAAGAGAATTTTGTATCCTTCAGTACAAAGTATAAAATATTTTGTACTGAAGGATAAGAGAATTTTTGAGAGGAGATATCTGTATAAAAAAGTTCCAATCCGATGAAGCTCACCGAAGACAGCAGCCACAGAGACAAATTTGGACAATTATGGACAAAATAGAGAAATAAAAACACCCAGATAATGTAGCGCAGGTAAAAAATATAAAACATATTAAGGCCAAAATGTGGAGCCTGGCAGCAGCAGTTACAGAGAGAAGGGCGACGTTTTTTCAGTACAAACTGAACTGGAGCCTGAGTCGATGGAGCCGTAAGTGCACCCATGGTCACTTCCTATTTGGAATGTGACGAGCGATGAGCTATGCCCATTTATATATACAGTCTATGGATACAAATGAACTGCTGTGGTTGGATCATTTTGCTCTATGGTCCAATTCCAGACCCAGACCAGAATGTAGAAGGAACTTCAAGCACTGTGGAGTCTGAGCCTGGGGTGTTTTCCACTAACAGAAGACAGACTACAGTAAGTAACATTAGAAAGGTTACATATTGCCCCTTTAACATAACAGTGCATTTTTAATAATACTCCATCTCCATCTGTGAGTCAGGAACAAGCCCTGACTGTATCCCAGGGGACAGGGAGCTTAGCAGTCTGTATTAGCCTTTTATAGACGGACTAACAGTGTCATCCAGTTTTAATGGAGAGTCCAGTGAGTCATTCATCCTCTCCGCGTCCTCCGTCTCCCATCGCCATGACGACCTGGTGAGTCGGCGTCGCCATGGAGACCAGGGTCGAGGCTCGGGCTGCGTTTAATAAGGCGGAGATGGCACAAGCGGCTGATAATTGTCAAGGGGATTGTGGGAAAAAGGGAAGGTTTTCTATGGAGATTTTAATTGTACAGATAGAGCTGCTATTGTGTGTTCTAATGAGCTCAGACAAGGCGGCATTTAGGAATAAACAACAGGATTAGAGCAGATAAATCTTGAAAATAAAGTTTCTGAATGCAGTATCTTTTCTCCATTTATCAAGGCTTGGGACAGGCAAGCTAATTTTTGACATAATTAGTGCCAGAGAAAGAAAGCCTGAATTTGCATTAACACAAGATTACAAGACTACAAGATTAGTTTCGTCACACCATACTTTTTTTGAGTAAACACTTCTCCCATGGTAAGTCTATTGGTTACAAATTTATTTTATAATTAGTACTGTCAATCGATTAAAATATTTAATTGCAATTAATGTCATTAATGTCATAGTTAACTCACGATTAATCGCAAATTAATCGCACATTAATGCTGTGACCCTGAGGTAGTTCCATTACAGAGGGACGTCCAGTAATCTACAGTTAACACGAGTGTGTTTGTCTGTCCCAACACCTGCTGTACTAGGGGCGCACTCACGCTAGGACTTTTGGGCCATGGCGTGCTCGAACATGGTTGCCTGGGGTTCTGTGGCTCGTGTTAGCACCTGCGTGGCCGGGCCGCGGCCGATGGCGTCGTTGTACACCGCTGTTAGTTTGCATTTCGCATGGCAGAGCTGGCGCTGCTGTGGTGTGCGCTCCTCCGTGGGTTTGTGGATGTGGTGGTGGCCCGGGAAAAAAGGCTGCGGGGCTTCTGTCGCTATTGGCGAGATGGGCGCAGATTCACCGTATGTTTTGGAGTGGACTTTGTTTTGTGTTTTCCTTGTGTGGGTGGCATCGGAGCGCGCGCAGGGTTTGTGTGATTAAGTCATGCGTGTGCATAGGTGGCTGTGCCTTGCTTTGGCCCACCTCGTCCAGCCGGGACTTCTCAGTTTTATACAAATTGTTTTCCTTCCTGTTTACAGCCGGACTCTGTAATTTTTCTAACGTTACAGACAGTGGCCACATCTTATGACAAAAACAAATTCACTAGGTCACAAAGAGTGTTAATCTTGCGATAAAAAATTAACAGCGTTAAAATTAACTCGTTAACTCGTTATCGTTAATAGCACGATATTTTTGACAGCACTATTTATAATGTATGCTTTTTGCCCTTTACTTCAAGATAGAATTTACTTTGCTTTTTAATTTTAATTTACTACTTAAAATTTTGCATTATTCTGCAATTTAAAGCTAAATACCCCCTCTTTAAAAAAAATAAAAAAAATAAATACACACACACACACACACACACATATATATATATATATATATATATATATATATATATATATATATATATATATATATATATATATATATATATATATATATATAAGATCATCTCTCCACATATCTGACTTGTAAATTGGGTTCAGACAGCATGGAGCAGATTATGAGTTCAGGGCATGTTGGCACAGAGATCTACTGATAGAAAGTGCTAAACCAGGGTTAACCCTTTAATCCAGTTTACAAGCCTCTGGTTCAGATTAGACCTGGAATAGTCCTGTTAAATACTTAGTTTAGATGTGGTCGTTTTCGGAAAACCAACTCTTTTCTTTGGTGGTACTTGGTGTGAGAAGTTTAAACATAATGAGTAAAGTTTGATGGAGAAGTAGGCTTACACTGTTCCCTCAACATGTTTCCACCGTCAGAGTGGTTATTTCCAAACACGCCCCACGGCTGAATGACAAGACTCTCAGTTCGAGCGGAGGCCATTTTGGGATTTGTGGCGGTCACCTGCTGTGCTTCATAGAGAGGGAGCAGCTTGTACGTGTGTGTGTGTGTATGTGTGTGTGCCTACCTGTGCACGCTTACTGCAAAAAACAGAATTAAAATGGCATGTATTTCAAATAATAATGTTTCATTTAATGTGTTTCATTTAATGTGTTTCATTTAATGTGTGGAGGTGGAAAGTCAACTGCATGACTCCATAGAAATAAAAGTTAAATCCATACTTGGGGACATTCTCCATGGAGCTAGAAACAAGCAGGAAGAGGTCCTCCTCTATGCTAAGTAAAAGTCAGTCATGAGAGTTTGTGGAGATGTAGGTCTGCTCACAGTAAGGATGCATGCTTTGCATGTCTGTAAAAACAACTCTTAATAAAAAGAGAGATATAAATATTAAATCACATCACATACAAATGACAAATTAGAAATGAGTTCTTGAACTTTTCCTCTAGTGTACAGTAGACCATCTTTTTCGCAGTGCAGTTCTGATCAGATTGGAGCGCACAGCCACAGGTGGTTGAGGCAGCGCCATGGTAACTGTAACTGTTTCAGTCTTGGTTGGTGCGTTCAGTGTCAGTTTAATTAGGAGGTGAGATCTCTCCACAGAAAGACACTGCACTCACAGGAGGCCTGGGTTAATATGATTACAAGGTGAGCCGCTTCATACAAAAATTTGAGGAAAAGAGAAGGAAGAGATTTTTTTTATTTAAATTTAAAGTTAGACATGTTTGAAAGAACCTAACATCATGCTGTCTTACAAAGGGCTATAATTTTTGTCCAATAAAATTATATTATATAAATGTGTGTGTGTGTGTGTGTGTGTGAGCATGTGTGTGTGTGTGTGTGTGTGTGTGTGTGTGTGTGTGTGTGTGTGTGTGTGTGTGTGTGTGTGTGTGTAACAATGTGTTCCTCACCTAACACGGTGGTTGGTCTCCCTCACCCTCATCCAGCTCGGGTCCTCTACCAGAGGCCTGGGAGCTTGAGAGTTCTGCGCAGTATCTTTGCTGTTCCTAGTATTGCACTTTTCTGGACTGAGATGTCTGATGTTTTTCCTGGGATCTGTTGTAACCTCCTCCAGTTTGGGGGTTACAGCCCTGAGTGCTCCGATCACCACGGGCACCACTGATGCCGCCACTTGGTTGTGTCGCTTCATGTATGCTTTCCCTGCTAGTACCTTACACCCTGCAGTTATGTGCTGGACTGTCTCAGGAGCCTCTTTGCACAGCCTACACCTTGGGTCTTGTCTGGTGTGGTAGATCTGGGCCTCTATTGCTCGGGTACTCAAGGCCTGCTCCTGTGCAGCCAGGATGAGGGCCTCTGTGCTGTCCTTCAGACCAGCCCTCTCCAGCCATTGGTAGGATTTCTTGATATCAGCCACTTCAGTTATGTTTCGGTGGTACGCTCCATGTAGGGGCTTGTCCTGCCATGATGGTCCCTCCAGCACTTCTTCCTCTGACCTCCACTGCCTGAGACATTCATCTCATAAAAAAATACATACATCGGGGCATTGTCCTTGATGTACTTATGGATTTTGGATGTTTTATCCTGGACAGTGGTTCCCGCACTCACTAGTCCTCGGCCTCCTTCCTTCCGGCTCGCGTACAGTCTCAGGGTGCTGGATTTGGGATGGAACCCTCCATGCATGGTCAGGAGCTTAATGTCTGTGGTCTGTATCTCATCCTTTAACCAGCTTATGATTCTTGCTGGGTATCTGATCACTGGCAGGGTGTAGCTGTTTATTGGCTGTGCCTTTTTCTTGCCATTGAGGTGGCTTCTTAGGACTTGCCTTACTCGTTGCAGGTATTTGGCCAGGTATTTGGCGGTAGCCTTGAAGAGACAATGTCCTTGTTGTTGCACCCATTGCGGCGTAAAGTGTTACCAATGGTTTTCTTAGTGGCTGTGTCCCAGTTCTAGGCTGATTTCTCACTGTTCTCATGATCAATGAAACCCTACGAGGTGAGATCTTATGTGGAGCCCCAGACTGAGGTCGACTGATGGTCATTTTGTATTTCTTAAATTTTTGAACAATTGCACCAACAGTTGTCTCCTTAACACCAGCTTCTTGCTTATGGTTTTGTAGCCCATTCCAGCCTTGTGCAGGTCTACAATCTTGTCCCTGACGTCCTCTGACAGCTCTTTGGTCTTTCCCATGTTGGAGAGTTTGGAGTCTGACTGATTGACTGATTCTGTGGACAGGTTTTTTTTTTATACAGGTGAATAGTTAAAACAGGAGTCTAATTCATGTGACGAGTTGATTATTTATTGATTGTGTCTAAATGGTTTGTGGGAGCCAGAACTCTTGATGGTTGGTAGGGGATCAAATACTTATTTTACGCAATGAAATGCAAATCAATGAATATATTTTCTATAATGTGATTTTCTGGATTTTCTTTTTGATATTCCTTCTCTCAATGTTAAAATAAACCTACCATTAAAATTATAGACTGTTCATTTCTTTGTTAGTGGGCAAACCTACAAAATCAGCAAGGGATCAAATACTTATTTCCTAGGATTTGTGTGTTAAACATGTGAATGAAACAAAACATAACTCCAGGTGTAAGAAACACAAATGTTCAAATCATTTCATATTGTCAACGTAAGGCTTTTGGAAAGAGTAATCAAAACTTTTACTCAAGTAAGAGTACTGTTACTTCAATAAAACTTTTAGTCAAGTATAGGAGTAAAAATATGTAACTGAGTATTGTATAAATGTATTACTGTCACTTTATCAGAATCAGAATCAGAATCAGAATCAGAAAAGCTTTTATTGCCATTGTCAGTGAACACAATTCACAGACTAGGAACTTGCTTTGGTGATAAGGTGCAACATAGATATATCATCACTTTCTGTAGCGTTGAGCTCATTTCTTTCTCTGTAGCGTCTTTTCACGTTTATGCAGATACCACGCTCTGGAGGTCAAAGCCACTGCGACATGTGCTTCTCTCAAGTGCTCTCAAAGCCATTAGACAGGGAAAAGTGAAGCTTTCTCCACAACAAATGAGCTCTCGTCTCATAGCTCAACACATGTGCACAACTCAGTCAAAACATATAAGCTCTTACACACAGGGTCACAAGAAAAATGCAAGTGCATCAAATCATGCAAGAAATTAATGTAGTTAAAGGGTGAGCATGCATGTTAGAGGGCGCAAATTATACTTATTCTCTATGTGAACTCAAAACTGTGGAACTTTTTAGAGTGGGGACGTCACCTGGATTCCATGAAAATAAAATTTTAAAACCACACTAAGCATTCTACATAAACATAGAAGTGTTTTACGCAATATGGTGGGCTATTATAGCCAAATGACCAACATTTCTATGAAGACAAAGAAGAAAGATAAGAGTCAGGCTTATGGAGATGCAAGTCCGCTCACAGTCTGAGGATATGCGTTTTTCTATGTTTTCACAAACAAACAAAAAACATGATTTTATTTTAATCTAAAAGTTGCACACTGTGGCTTTAAATAATATGCATTTTAATTTTTTATTTTATTTTATTTATTTATTTATTTTTTTTAAATCCAGTGAACAAAGTGAAAATATCTGTTACCACACATTTAACAATGTTTAAAAAAAAAAAAAAGTAAATTTATCCCCTGGAAACATAAAAACCTACAACCTAAACATATAAACCTGCCAGAGCAGCAGGTAGCATGACCTCTATCAGAAATGTTACGAAGTGTAGCTTTAATGAATGGGAATATTCCATGTTAAATAAAGATGATTTTATTAATGAGTATCCTAAACTAGCCTTGATTTAGTCCTGTTTTTATTTTGACAGGGTTTTAATTAATCAAACCATGTATTTTTATTGATATATATTGTTAATATAACTGAAACTGAGTCAAAAAGTATATTAAAATATTTCAATATCAATATCGCAGCCAATCGCTAAATTTTCCAACATTGTGCAGCCCTAATTCAACCCTTTTTTTCTCAACATAGTAAACCTGCCTCCACTATAACACAAGCTTCCATATTGTTTGGTCCGTGCCTGTAACCAGGCCGCAGTCAGTGACATCATCAGTCAGCGCCCATTTAACTGGCACTGGGCTGCCTTTAAAGCTCTGTCCATTAGGCCTGATTCATGAGCCCCTCCAAAGTGTTACAGCCATTGCCATATTCTCTTTAACAGATCAGGTTTAAGCTCCCCGCTGCGACATTTCCATTACCCCTGTTTACCTGCACACAGCGAGGAAGGCCCATGTCCACGTGAGCGCCACCATTTGTCAAAGCAATTAGAGCCCCAATGCAGGACTGGCCCTGGTTTCCAGGCACAGGAAGCACATTTGAACAGTGGTGGAACAAAGTAAAAGTAGTAAAATATTGTATTTAAATAGACATTTTAGGTATCTGCACTTTACTTCAAGGTCATATATTACGCAAAATTGACTCTTGTGAGCTTTAAGCTTGAATGTTGTTACCTCCTCAAAAACATACCCAGAGTTGTGTTTTGTTTCATTCACATGTTTGAGTAATCACGAGTTATTAGTCTGTCTACATCTACAAAGCTCAAAATGCTCTGTTCCACTTTCAATATAAATTGGAAATCATCCAGATGAATCAAGGGAAGGTGTATGGAGTTTAAAAACACAGTGGAGCACTTCCTGTATTACCACATGACATCACAAGGTGGAACAGAACGTTTTACATTTGAGAAAAGAACAGCCTAAATATGCAGAATTTGTGTGTTTAACATGTGTTAAACAAAACACAACTCCAGGAATGTTGACAAGGAAATAACTTTATAACACTGATCAGAAAATAGCGTAATATTAAAGTGGATACATTTTAAAGTGGATACTTTTTTACTTTTACTTAAGTACATTTGAAAGCAGTTATCTGTACTTTCAACTCCACTACATTTTTGAGCAGGACTCAAAAGTTAAAGTATTTTATTATTTGAGACCTGCTGAAAAGGATGAGGTTTTTTTTTCGCACATTAAAATATACAAATAAAAACAGCTAGCACAAATCTTTATTAAAATCCATACATTTGAAGCTTTATTAAACCTCAAAATCTGTGCAAAATACTTTTTACTCTTTAAGTACTTGAATACTTTCACTCTCAATGTTTTCATGTGATACTTCTTTTTTTTTTGCTTGAGTATCTGTACTTTTACTGATGTAACTGAGTACTTCTTCCGCTACTGTGTAGAGAGAGGTGTCATGTTTAAGAGTATGTTTTAATGGTGATTGTGTAATATTATGAAAGAACTTTGACGGTTTAATATAAAGATCTGGTGGGCTTACGATACCTGAAAAATGTTCAGTATCTGAACTTTTAACAGCACCAGTATCTGTATCGGAACAACTCTAAATCAAATACTGTAAAGTGTATGCTAAATCTCAATATTGTACTATTAGGCTTACATGACTGTTGCTTGGTGATCCCTAGAGCATTCATATCAAAACTCTGTTTTAACCCCACGCAGTCCAGACCTCTCAAACACTGAACGTGACGAGTGAGTTAATGAGCACCAAACGGGACAGATGTAAAAGTGTTTTTGAGTGTGCTACGACCCCATTGTGTCATCTAAGCATGGAGGAAACACAGGGAGAATACACAGGGAGCAGAGGGGAGGAGAGGGGAGCAAAGTAAGGGACACCTATGAGACAAGACACTCTGGGTTATGGGTGTTCACAATGAGGGATGCTGGAGATTAAAGAGTGAAAAAATATATTAAAATACAGGTAAGACATGGGTTTGGTGGGTATTGGAATGATCATAAGATACCACCCTAATCTGTACAAATGCTGACTGCAGAATCGTGCCATGCAATTTTGCCTCAACTGGCTTCTTAACAGTCCTGTAATATTATATGAGATGCAAGACGGTATGAAAAATGTAGTGTATTGTAAATAGAATTTATTTATTTATTTTTTTTGCTCTATCAACTGGATAAAAGTTTTCTGAGTGAAGACGTTTCGCAGCTCATCTTAGCAGCTTCTTTGGTGTGGTTGAACTGTCGCCATAGCAATAAACAATTCAACACATCACAGTTTTGTATTTTGAATGCAAAAACTCCTCAAAATAGAATCTATAACAGCGAGAAAGCATGCAACTTAAACCAAACAGTGGTATAATGTACATTGCCAATAAAAATGTACTTGGTGTAATATTTGTGAATTAATATGAAAAAACAATATAATAAAATTATTACTAGCTATTTATCCATCTTAGAAAGTGGGGTGACTTTATCACAATAGGTCCTATATTACACAAAATGGATTGCCGTGAGCTTTTTACCAAGTTATAATGTTGTTACCTCCTGTTTCATTCACACGTTTCAGTATCCTGCTCTGTTCCACCTGGTCATGTCATGTAGTGGTAGTTTTCAAGTTAACAGCTAACTTTTACTTTTAGTTCAATAGAGATTGGCAATTCCAGGTCTGAAATGATCCAAATGATTCTAATGAAGGTGTATGGAGTTTATAAACACAGTAGAACACTTCAGGCATATAGAGAAAAATTGCACAAAAATGAAATCCAAATTCCAGAGCATCCTTCTACCAGCTGCCTTGCCGATACTGTACATGCCAACATCTTACTTTTCTTTCATTGGCTGACCAGCTAACCAATCAGTGAGAAGAAAATGTGTCTGTGGAATTTTTATTGCTGAGGCGGTGCTTATGCAAATGAGCTCTATAATTGGCTAACGGCACCAGCCAATTGGAGCGTGAGGAGGAGGAGACGTCTTGTTTTTTGTTTTTTTTTGTTTTTTTTGTTTTTTTACGGAAAAGGGGGTCAGTCTCAGTCATGGTTTTGATTGGCTCTCATGTCATCGCCAATAGCAATTATCCTTATTTGACTTCTCATTGTATATCTTGTCTCTCTGCTCTTCAGTTCACTAATTCTAATTATGCAAATATACTGTCATGGTCGTACCTCTGCTGATAAGCTATGGGCAAAATATGTGCTAACTATTGTTCACATAGAGACACACAAACAACCTCAAAGGAAGCCAAGTTTACACACTAATTAAATGCCTGCAAGACGTGGTTAAGAATGTCATCTCTTCTTTGTCATAAATATTGTGAAGTAGAGTTAGCGTCATGAAGAGTGATGGGTAGAATCGTTTGAAAATGTATTTAGTTACAGAATACGGAATACCTGAATTAAAATGTATTGTGTAGCATATTCTATTACATGGACCAGTCAGAGTGCTGTAAAGACGCAATATAGGATTGAAAGCAGCTTTATATTTGTTTCACTGTTTGTAAAGCATTTCCCATCACTCACTTGGAGAAGGACAACTCACATGTATGCACACTGATTATGTGCAGTCTGAAGCCAAATTTTTGTGATCAAGTACCGCCAAGTATTCCTTTGATTTTAAAGAAGGAATACAGGTACTCAAAATGTGTATTCAGAATACGTATTCTTGGTAGATATTCAATTACTTCCCAACAGTGTAGATGACCTATAAGAGCTTTTCAAAAATGCTAAATCATAATTTCAGCTAAATAAATTGGCATATAAGTTTTAGATTCTTGTTCTAGGCAACATTTTGAGAACTTTTCATCATTCAAATAATAGCAATTTCACAATTTAAAATAAAATATTCGGTCGGGGTTGGGGATGGTCCAAATTTTTCATCATCCTTAAAACCCATGGAAATATTTGGGAATATGAATGTAAATGCTGTCAAATATGATGGCAGCATGATGGCTGAGTGGCACTTTCGCCTCACAGCAAGAAGGTCCCAGTTTTTTAAATCCCAGACATCATGAGACTTTCATGTGTTAAGTTTGCATGTTCTCCCTGTGTCTGGGTGGGTTTCCTCCGCGTACTCATGTTTCCCCCATCAACCCAAAACCATGTAAAAAATAAAATGTGTTTTCTTTCTTTCATGCATTTTGAGAATATCTTGAGTTCAAATATTTTCAGTACATTTCACTTTGACTCTTTCTTTGCATTTTATAGATATTAAAGGTGTATTGTGTAACTTTTCTGGTGGTGTGTCAAATGTCTGGAATGTTTCCCACGATGGCATTAAGCTTTTCTATCTTCAAGGAGACAAAACTAGACCAAATTACATGCGAGATCTATGGAAAGGCAACCCCGCTCTGTCAGAATAACGTTTTTTTGTAGGTTTCTGAGCTATAAAACCACCAGGCAAGAGCGGTTACGAATCCATAAAAACAAACAGGCGACAGACCCCCAACCAAAAAGTTACACAGTGCACCTTTAAACCTATAGCAAGGCCAGTAGTTCAGTCTGTACCTAAAAGGGCTTGACTGTTAACACCACTGACAGACTCCATTGGGTTCTTTTCATGATTTCAAAGGGAGACTTGCACCAAGGAGAGGCCACATATCTGTCACAACATGTACGCCCCTTAAATGGTTTTCGATTGAGAGTGCATGCAGTACGCGAAGGAGGAACTTTTCTATGCGTTATGATGGTGGTATTGATCGCGTGTTGGCAAGTCTAAAGCCCTATTCATCTGACTCAAACAACCCCCCTTTTTTTCTTTCTTTCTCTCATTCTTCTCTATACGTCTCACTTTCTGGTTTTAAACTTTGTGAGAATTTTCAAAGGTTGATAAAGTTCAACATTTCCTTTTAAAAGATAATCTAACCTGCAAGAGTTGCTTTAACACTTGGCTTCTATTTCAAGTGGCAGTACCCACTTTTTGTCCATGCATAAGAAAGATTTGTTCAAATATTGTAAAAGCAGCTCATAGGGCCAAAATGAGATCGCTTTGATTAAAAACAAAGTGCATTGTTAGCATGCTTCTTGTTGCTTATAAATTCATCATGGTGAATAATTAGATTACGATAAGAATTTTTGTTTTCCAAGACTAAAAGATAAATAGATAGACAGATAGATATAGATAGATACAAACAAACATTTAACACATGGAATGATTCTGAACAAAAAGGAGCTCTGAGGTCTAAGAAGCACCCAATAAAAATAAAAAATACCTACAATTTAGAAGAAATGTGCAAGATTTCAAATACTAATTGGTTTTTGAATAGGGGGCAACACAGCGACGGCTTGAGAGGAGTAAAGAAAACTCTTACAATGTGACTCTGTTAGCTAAGAATCACATTAGCTTTTTGATTAATTTGTGTGTTACAAACAAACATTATAAAAAGGCTAAGGGAGTGTGACGTCAGCTGTAGTGCTCCAACTCAAATGGTTACAAAAGGAAGCCAAGTCTATCTGCTGCACGCCTCTTAAACCACCAAATAAAAGAAAAACACAGCAGGCCCTCAATAAAGTAAATGTGAGACAAAATGGAAGAACTAACAGGAAAAGAGTTCAACTTCCTCAAAATGTGCAGTGTCGACTGGCCACATTTGACAACAGATGCAGTGTTCACATCAAATTTAAGTTGGTTGTCAAAAAATAAATATATATCAAAAACAGGCTATTGCTGCATGGGTTTTAGATGAAGTCACATGATATAGGCCATTTTTATTTAATACATTTCTAGTCAATAATAAATATGCTTCAACTTTAGTAAATGTACCTTCTAGATATTTCTGAGAATACAATATTATCAGTAGGGAGAGTTGGCTCTTGCCCCCTATCTAGAAGTATGACATGAATCTGAAATCCACCAATCTCCTTCCATGTCTCTCTCTCTTTCTCTCTCTTGCTCTCCATCTCTCGCTCACTCTTCTTCTCACATTAACAAGATCCCAGCCACTCACCACTTCTGTGCGCCGTTGCGAGGCCCTCATGCATGACACTGTATTGATCCTCCAGTCCACTGTAGTTCTGGCCAAGTCCAAACATGAACCGCAATCTCCACAGACACTCAGAGAGCCAAGGGTCCCACGCAGGAGAAGGCTGAGAGAGAGAGGGGAGAAGGAAAGAAAGCATGGACAAGGAGAAGTTAATCAGTGTTTGACAAGTAGAGACTGCAAGATATGTATTCATTTGTATGAATAAATATGAAAAAAGTAAATGAATAAATACAGAGTACAATACAAAATAATGGTAAAAATTAAACATGAGAATAGAATGACATTTTTGGACCCAAAAGGGAAACTAGACAGACTACTACAGGCCTATACTGATGAGTTAATATTTAGATTAATTAATTTGTATTGTTTATATTTTGTTGACATAACAATATGAATAAATAATAATAATAATAAATAATAATTTAAAAGAATGGCTAAATACTGGGCGTGGGCAAAGGAAAATAATGAATTAAAAAAATACTAATTTAAAAAGTATTTTATGTAATAAAAAAAATAGACCAAAAAAACTATTAAAAATAAATAAATACAAAATGAACAAATAAAATAAATACATACACATTTTTTTTTAATATATTTTTTATTTATTTTAATTAGTTATTTTTTCGTGATTGTTGTCATTTTTACACAGGATAAGAGATTCCAAGGTTAAAGTTTATTTAGACTTTTCATTTTGGAGAGAGAGCTCATGCTTAAGAGTTATTACAGGAAAAAAAAAAAAAAAAAATGCCCTGACTCTTTCACATCCGTCCAATCAATAAGGGCTCCTCAGCGAAAGAGCAAGTCAGGGCTGAACTCACTGCAATTAAATGTTCAAAAATGACAGAAATGCTAGATAACGCGTGGAAGGAAGGTGAGTGTACAGTCAAAGCGGTCTGGAACTTATATATTAGTATTTTAGCTTATTTTTTGTATTGGGTTAATTAAAAAGGGGTAAAATAAATAAAATAAATAGAAACAAAAGTAAAAATGACAGTGTTGATATGTAAAAATGTAAAACATGTCTGCTATATATTTTTTTTAATCAAATATTCTGAAAGGACACACATGGAAAGTGAATTTGTGAAAATTTGTATATATCAGATGCGACCCTGTATTTGTATTTATTTTTTTATTTTAAGGACCACCGGTTATTGTCTTGTCTATATACAAAATAACTGTAAATATATGTTTTTATACATGTTCTTAATTGTTCGAAAATACTGTATTTTTGTCTTTAAAATGAATCAAATTCATTGAACTAAAAAAAAAAGTTTACTTTTTCACTTCTGTGATTTGGGAAATTCTGTAAGAAATTTACTTGTACTGATTATGATCATACAAATAAGGGTGCTACCCAAAAACAGAGAATGGAATCCTTGTTACATTAAAGGATTGTTTTATTTAATTAATTAATCAATTAATTAATTAATTTATTTATTTTAAGAATATAATTCAATACTCAATTGCCAATTGCATTAATAATTTATGTATTTATCTCTATTATTTCAATTGAATACTGTACACATTTTTATATATAATCAAAACAAATAATATAGTACTAAATAATTGCTTGAGCAATAAAATATAGATTTTAAAAATTTTATTAAAACTTAAGTTGTATTATAAAAGTGATGTGGCCAGAAATATCACTGCCCATGTTTACCCACTTCCGAGCTTTACTCCCACTTTGTGTACACTTTATAACATTACAGTCATTTTCAGAGCTTCAGCCTGAAAGGATTGGATAATTGTTTTTTCTTCACTTTTATTTTTCCAGTGCCCACGCATAAACTCAAACAGTTAATTCTGCCGCCTTGCAAATGTACAGCCATTAAGACAATCCCAATCCAATTCAAAAGTCCCTCTAGAAACAAAAAAAAAAGACATGATTATCAAACTGAGCTAGCGAACAAAGCAAAATAAGACCATCATAACACAACTATTTAAGCGAGGTATCACGGCTCGTTCAATTACAAAACTGCCGCATTTGTTTCTGGCTATTGTCAATGTTGAGCACAAGTGAACCCGCATTGCGCCGCCATTAAAAACACAGACTGATTAAAATCCATTTAATTTGATAGCTAAAACTGCACTTCCCCGTTTTCAGACGAGCCATTCATCAAGCCGCCAGACGCAAAATGCAAAATACAATTTGACTCCAATTGTTGTAAGCGGCGAATCACGCTGCGAGACATGCTAAAGCTAATTTGCCAGACAAATTAGTTGGCTGGATACGAAGTTCATTGACGAAGTTATAAAATGTCGTATGGAGAGGGAAAGCGCTCCGTCGTACATTTGTAGTAATTGTTTGGTAGACCCCCGCTGTGGGGGGCATTTCAGACGCCCACCTCCCAACGCCATTTTTTTAACCGCTACAACTGTCAAATGGTTTGGCTACGGATCCGAACGCAATGGCGGCAGATCGTTCATTCCTTTTCACGACTGGAGTCCTCCTTCCCGCCAAGTGAACACATGCTGCCCTGGTGCCAGTCCAGTATTTTGGGTTAGCACACTCCATTAGACACTGCTGCAACACACGCTAAAAGTTAGCTCTGCTCAGACAACCGCAGACAACTTTTTAAAAGTCGTGTTTTTAGGTCAATTTAAATACTAATAAAGTTTTTTACTGCTCCCTTCCGTGCCGTTGGTTAGCGGTGTGCCATGCGACTCTTTGTTGAGATAGCTGAACAACATGTTAGCGGCAGCCATTTTCGAATGTTCTGTAACTAGCCTCCCGAAATACTGAGGGACTTTAAAATGGTTGGTTAATTTGATTCAGTCTAATTGAATTCACTGCCACAAGTACGTATCAGTTACTATTACAAATCAGCGAGAACACAGCTTAAGGTTGTAGTACGTTACATTTAGTTACACAGTGGAAGTGAATGGCATGACAATAAGAGCAACTCAAGCAGAGAAAAACAGCCAGCTGTAATTCTTCTGAGCAGCCTGAACCTTCTACATTCTGCTTGAATCCAGAACGGACTGGAGTTGGACAAGAGAGCGTGAAAAATCTATGTCCAGAGATGACCCAACCACAGCAGCTAATCTTTAGCACTTGTCAAATGCAGACATCTTCTCTTCTATCATTCACAACAAAATATATCACTTTGTGCACCCAAATTTTACCCAAGTAATAGTTTGGAGCTTTGATTGTTTAAATCAGGGAGATAGGATATGGCTCCAGACCCACTCGTCTTTGGTTTTGTCAAAGCATGTGGTTCTGGTTGGTCAGGTAAAACGACTGTATAACAACAAATCGTCACATTTTCTGCTTCTTGTACATTAAAGATCCAGTTGGACCAATACATTCACCAACATAATCAAATCAATCAGCATGGCATGGCATGGCAGACAACTTCTCTTTCCCACAACAACAAGGAACCACTCCCCCATTCATACACCAGTGTACACAGATACTGGGAACAAGGTGGGTTAACTGTCTTGCCAAAGGACACAACAACAGCATTCAACTGTGGGAGCTGGAATCGCAGTGGATCTGACTGCTCTACCAATGATGTTTATGTCGAGAGTGGGATTCAAACAGCCAACCTTCAGATAAATGGACGCTCTACCAACTGAGCTACTGTGCCAACAACCTTTAGATCAGGAACTACTGCTCCTTCACAACTGCTCCCCATAATATATAAAGAAACATTACGCAGGATAAGTGAATAATTTGATTCATCCCTTTCCTATAACTACTGTAACTTTGTACACTACCAAATGGATAATGGTTTATGTTTAACCTGTGAAGCTAAATATCACCATCACCTTGACTCAATTTCTTTTGACTAACATGAGCAGCTCTTGGTCGTTTCTTGTTTAGTAAAAGTAGCTCTCCAACAGAAAAAGGTATAGACCCCGTCACTTTAAAATTTACCAGCAGATACCAAGGGGCAAACGTTATGCCAATCATCCCATAACTAACTCCACAAATTTCCCAGTATATGCCGTACACTAAATCAGCGTTCCTCACAAAGCGCTGGATTCCTTTTGATGTACAAGTCTGTATCATTGTTGATCTTGTGATTAAGTGTAAATGCACTGAACAGCTGCTCACGGTGGGCAGATGTGTCCCTTTGCTAATTGTTTCGTCACGCTGTCAGTCCGATGACCGCTACCATGCTAACCAATCAGATCCACTTAACGTCCGTGACCGCTATTCTCTCACATAGATATACCTACACACACTCACACAATGCACTCGCTTTCTTTGCCCAAAAGTACACAAATGTTGTCAGAGATTTCACTTTAACCATTCGCAAACATTCAGTAACGCTAAATAGCCATGTCCGTCGAAGCCCAAGCAGCCCCATTGTACAGGCTATGGGATTAGCTTGGTGCATGCTAATAGATATACTCTGAGCTTTACCGGGGCATTGTGCTGACAACACATAGTACTTAGCTTACACAGAAACAGCTAGATCTCTCCATTTCAAGGCTACATGGTTGGCTAATTGAGCACAAGCTATGACAATGATTATGTTCAAAGCCAGTGTCTCTTTCAATCACAAGCTAAACAATAACTGTAAAGACCACATGTTTTGTCCCATGAAAAAAGAAATTGATCTGAAAGAACACGGAGGCATTCAGTACAACAATAAAGGATATGCGTACAATTAACTAAGCCCGGTGGCAAACCTGCTTGTATCCATGGAGATGGATATGTCCCGACAAAGCACTCTGAAAATGTTCAAATTCAGGTTCAAAACTGTTCTGTTTAGCAGATGGGCGGAAGGTTTATAAATGTACTCCTGTTTTTTAAAGCAGTATTTTACTTCTGTGGGGGATTAACTGCTAACACATATTTAGATCACTACATTACCTCTTATTGTTTTAAAAATGCTATATTTGCCAAAACAACATATCAACATGTTTCATAGGTTTCACTTTCATTTTTGAGTCTCCTCTCCCCCTTCAGGGTACTATTACATTACAATCGAAGTGCATTCTACTAAGGAAACTACTGCATATCGTATCAGCTTTGTCAAGTTGGTGTATACAGTTTTGACGTAGGCTTGCGGGCTGAGGGTTCAAACAGGGCCCGGGAGAGATGGCTAAATTAGAGAAACATGCATGGGTGACATCTAAAACCTTTTCAAGTATGTTTTTGCTGAAGGAACAATGTTATAACTAATTTTCAATTTTAAAAATCTGTATCATTTCATATTTGACAACAACATTTCCCTAATCAAACAATATGAAATTATAATCAGCAATTATTGATGAATTTTGGAGTTACGGTTGTCGTGTTCATGAGCTACACACTTTACTGGGCTAGGCTGACACTAGAAGGGTCAGGTATAATTCTGGGGACCCTTCTCAAGATCTTAAGTTAGGTTTATTAGGATAAGTCTATTGTTGTCAAATGTATTAAAACGCCATTTTAAAACTGTACAATAATAATACAAATTGTGAAAAGCGGGGTGAATAATTAGGACGCTCAGAATGCATAAGGTAAGTCAAGAATAACTTTGGACACATGTTTTCAAAATGAAAAATCAACGGCCAATATGTGTTCACAATTGAAATACTGACCTATAGTTTTGAACAGCTTGACTCCTCTGTATACAGCTTGTGACTGACTTGTATTCAGGTGGTCACAAAGAAGTCACTCAAAGTTAAAAATGCAAAAATGTCAGCACTTATTGAAATGTCCAAAGTCCCCTATTGTTGTCCCCTGCACACTGTGTCAATGCGAAGAAAAAACAAAAAACCCTTAAGAGCTGTACTCAAAAGGCTGTGCAGAGTTCTGTCAATGAGCACCAACAGGGATCCATGGTGCTAATTACCTCAGCGTACAATGTTCAGGTCATTCAAGGGATTAAGTAAAAATTAGATAAAAAATTCTTCTCAACTCCACTGCAGCAGCAAAACCTTCAGCCTCTCCATCTCTTCCTCTTCACCATATCTTCACTGTCAGAGAGAAAATATTTTTCTTATGTTCTTACATATTTTTCTAATATTTATTGCTTTGGTGTTTCTATACCTGTGGGGGTCTAAGTGCCAGAGTTGATCGAACAGGAAGTATCATTGATTTTTGTTTCAATCTGATCTAGAGTTCCACATCATTTAAAGTGAATTGAAACAACAGAAGAAAAGTATAAAAAAATTAAATAAACTTTCACAAATTGAACAACTGAAGCATCTTTGAGTGTCCAAAATAGCGCTATTTATAAGTCTGATGTATTATTATTATTATTATTATTATTATTATTATTATTATTATTATTATTATTAAAGCGACACCAGAAATTCTCCATGGAGATAGAGTTATATGCCATACAGAATATTATATGCCACTCTGATTTGAGTTCTACACATTATCAACTGGAGACAGCTCTCTCTGAAAGTGATCGGAAAACGCGGAGTGTCATGACAGTTATTTCAATCTGATCAGTCGAAGCGTTACAACAGCGGAACAAGAAATATACAATATATATACTGACAAATGTATAAACAAGCAGTCCACTTCTATCATGAACAAAACTACCTCCCTCCTTCACAAAAACCTGACTGTTGTTCAACTTTGAGGGAGTGAACAGCAAGATTTGAAAGTTTACACCAAATTGCAAATTTACTCGAACATGAATCAGTTTCTGGTTCCCATAGCCCGCAGTAATTTTGACTCGAAAACCAAGCGCTCCCATCAGTTCAAACGAAGAAAAAAAACAGAGCTACTTCCTTTCTTCAACCACTCTTTCATCGCTACAAACAACCCATGTAACAGCAGTAGCAGCAGTGGAACGGACAAAAAATATACCTGTTAGTTAGAACTAGAGTTGTTTTAGGTCCTAATGAGTAGAGAGAGGTGGGTCAGTCGCTCCCTTTTAAGCCCTAAATATCAGTTCGCGCCTAGCTTGTAATTAACCAAACATCATATTAGCCGACGAAGTGGGTGCGAAACTAGCGAAAATTAGACAATTAAGGAAAGTGGGTGGACCTTTCTTGAGCAGAACAAAAAATAGGGACAAGGCCTCCTGTGTGTTCATTGCAGTGTAAGTCTGAGCGTAGGCGAGCAACTTGTTTACGCGGTTTCACTTTTCCAGCATTCGGCAAACCCCCCTGCTGTTGCATACTAGTCTTATTATGTGTCAGATACTTTTTAAAAAGCAAAATGTGCCCGGTGTCCTTGTGTAGCCCGGCGGTAATGTTTTTGAACTGATGTAGGGGGCTATTCAATGGTCTATACAGATGTCTTCATCAGAGGTACGGGGAGGTTGTTTGTTAAAGGTTTTCCAGTGATTATGTGTAGTGCAGAGAGGTTAAGAAAGGAGGAGCAAAAAGTTTCAAATAGAAATTGTTCAAATGTTGAGATTGCCAACACTGGCACCAGTGAATGTGAACGTGTTGTGGAGTAGTTTTGGAGTTTGGGGTCTCAAGACTCTGCAAACTTGTGCAGTTTTTGAGAAGTGGTTTATGGACTTCAGGCGAGATACTACAAATGAAAAGAAAAAAAAAAATCTATGTATTTAGAGGTATCAATTTGAAACATCTGTTGTAGTTTACTCATACAAATGTAAGGAAACATGATAAGAGTCAGGTTAAAATTTCTTGCTTCATTTGGTGGACATATTAAATAATAAAAAAATATACAGAGGGGATTTTAGATATCTTATTTAGCATTTGAGTAAACTGAAAATTCACCTAAAAATTCAAATTTTGCCTCAGTTTTGGAGTTGAAATTTTAATAAATCGTACTTGGGAGTTAAATATCTCGTCAAAATCTTGTTCAGTACAAGACTGTTAAGTTTGGTGTGTATAGGTGTCACTTTAAGGGCTGATCTCTATGTCCCTATGGGGGAATTGCACGTTGAGAAAACAACCTTTGAAATGACAATAGCCCAACTCTATGGCTGCAAGTTGATTAAATTAAATATTAAAACATTTTTCAGTGCAGAGTGGACAATTTTGCTTTTTCCACATGAAAGCTTATATGCTCAGAAACCAAACTGACCAAAAGACAAAAAACTGAACAACAAAACAACTTAATTAATGATACATCTTACTTTCTTGACACTTTATCTTGTACAATGAGAATAACAATTTGAATATATATTGATAATACAATTATAAAAGGGTCCCAATAACTGCTACACTTAAAATAACATTTTTATTGACAGAACAGTTTTGTAATTTTCTCAGTAAATTATCTAATTTGGCTTCGTCTCCATGTGTAGCCCAGCAGTAATGTTTTTTTGAACCAACGTGGGGGGTTGTTCAAGGCCTATTGATACTATTGATACTGCTGATGTCATCAACGTTCCCTGCAGGTGTGATGCCAACTGTAGGCTCTGCTTTGTCTGAGGCTTTATTAGACTTTAATCTGTGCTTCATTTTAACACTGTCTGACCATAAAGAACTGACTTAGCCAGAACTACAACAGGTGAGCTGATTTCTGCGCTTAAACAAGTCTCTCACACATAAAATTACAGTCATAAGCTAGCTAGCATTATTGAACAGTTTTTCAGTTACTCATACTTACCATTATTGTTGAAAATCAAACACCTAAACAGGACCATGAATGTTCATATTGATCACAGGCTCCTGAAAATGTGTTGTTTGTTTTCTTCTTGAGTTTTCAGATGATCTTGAAACTTTTTTGACGTTTGCTAATGTGTGCATTGTGTCCCCATGGTAACTCCTAAACATTCCTCCATTAGAGACACATGTAGGATACCCCCAGAGTGATGCCACTGCAGTAGTATCAATACAGACGTCTTCATCAGAAGTCCAAAAAGATTGTTTGGTAAGGGTTTTACAACAGTTATTTGTAGTGCAGAGTGCAAAAAGTTTCAAATCGAATGGTTTGTCTCAAGTGAGGACACTGTTCAAATACTGAGATTGCTAGTACTGGCACCCATGAAAGTGGACAAGTTGTGTAGTAGTTCTGGAGGCTGGAGTCTCAAGACTCTTTAGAGACTTGAGACTTTAACCAAGATAATACCAGGACTAAACCAGGACTAAACTAGGATTAAACCAGGGCCTAACCAGGACTTAGCCAGGACAATTAATGATTCATAGAGATATGTAGGTCACTGGAATCATCCTCCTCCTCCAACATAGACACGTGGTCTGATTCAGAACGCCAACAATCAAGTTTATTTCAAAACTATTATTAAACCTTCATTGTAGGGTTGGGCAATGTCTCCTTAATTGGCAGATGACGATGTTTACAGTGAAACATCACGATGGACGATGATATCGTCGGCGGACGGGGGGAATTGATTGGTGAAATTCATGAACAAATTTTTTACTAGGCCTATATAATAACATAATTAAGAATTATAAAATAATAGCAGTATATAGGCCTAATCTACATGGCAATGATACTACACAGTCTTCCAGGGCTTTAACGTGTAAGGGGAAAAAAAACCCCAAAACCTTCCACTGCATTTGAATGGCCCGTGCGCTGCGTCACTATCCCATACTATATATGCTGCGTAAAGCCACACTGCTTGATCCCAGGTACAGAGGCGGCCATATGAGCCCCCCTGCGCTTCGCTCTACAAAATGTGAGCTGATTGAAGAGACCATGACAGAGATTATTCCATCAAGTAGGCCTACAACGCCGGAATCTTCACATGGCGGAGAAGAGGAACCGGACGAAAGCGCTGCGGCAGTGCCCAAGAAAAAGAAAGGGTCTTTGGGGAGCCTTTTAGGGAAAAGAGGTGCCAGAGCAGCCATGCTCACTGATGAGCAAAAGGCTGAGACAGAAATGGCCACCTACCTGCAAGAAAGCACAATCGATGGGGATGAGGATCCACTAATATGGTGGAAAAATAATCAGAGCAGGTTTCCGTTAATGGCAAGAACAGCAAGAAGATATCTGTGCATTTGCGCAACCAGCACGCCATCAGAGCGAGTTTTCAACACCGCGGGTAGTGTTGTCACCCCTATCCACAGCTTATTAAAGCCTGAAAAGGTGAACATGCTAGTTTTTTTGGCCAGAAACATTGACATTTAAACATTTTGGAATATATACCCCTATCGGCCATGTTAACCTTTTAAGTTATTAACACGAGTTTCGGGAGGTGTTCTGTTTGTTTTATTATTTATTTTAGGCCCATTGATTATATTGTCATTGTTATTATTATTATTTAATTATTTTCTTGCTCTTATTTTAGCCTACGCATGTTCTCATGGTTCTTTATTGTTCTGCTGTGTAGTGAACTTCATGACGATTTATTTTAAAGCTTTTCCGGTAAAAAAAAAAAAAATTAGGCCTAGGCCTAAATGCCGTAGCCATTTATAAGTTATGTCGTTGTGACAGTTTTTTGTGACCTTGATTTGTTGTAAACTTTTAATAAATGTGTTTACAGAAGCACCTCCGAGCCTATTTATTTTGTAGCCTTTGCACTGTGAAGTCAACGCTTTCGCTGAAGCTGAACGTCATACTGCCTCTTCGGTTGAGAATGAGCAAGTTTTCCGACACATGAAACATTGAACATTAATACAGACATGTAACTTTGAAAAAAGTTTTTTTTTTTTAAAGGGGAGGGGGGGGGGGGGGGGGCGTGGCATCGCGATGCTTACTATCCATCGCTATGGTGGGTCATAAATGATGATGGACGATGTCATCGTCCATCGGAACAACCCTACTTCATTGTATTGAAATGTTTATCCATGCATTGGCATTTTCTTTTACAGTATACCATTTTGATCATTGAAAAATAACAGGGATACCAATAACTGTGGTACACTTTTTTTTTCTTGGATTGACAGAAAAAAAAAATTGTAATTTTCTCTTTAACTGATCCAATCACTGTGTGACATTTCTAAACTCTTGCATGATTCAGTGTCTTATTTTATTTTATTTTTTTTTAATTGCAACAAGTAAGTAGAGAGCAGTGGGCGGACATGGGTGGTAGATGAAAACAGACATTTTCTGAACCACAGTTCCCATAATGTATTGCTGCTTGTATAATTTGGCTCCTTTCCTGCAGTCGGGGCATCAGTGGCAAAAAACAAATAGCAGGTCAGAGTGAGAGGGGCAGACAGTGCTTCTACACGGACTTTCAAACTTACTCCAACCAAGAAACGGACACTAAACACGTGGACTGTGAGAACAGAAGCTTCAGAAACAGGCAGGAGTGACTGTCAAACTAGAGGAGCAGCCTCATGAGCTAAGGGTTCAGAAGATGGGGAGAGAAGTAGTTTACCATCGCAATGTATTGTGCATCACTCATACAGTCCTTAAGATCTACTCAAAGGTTGATGGTTTGTTGCCTAAGTGTCTTTGTAGAAGTGAAGATTGACCCTGGTGCTCTGGTTGAAAATACGTCTGAACTGAAAACAACAGAGAGCAACTGACAAATCACTAATAGAATAAAAATAGAGACAATAGCAATATGCTTAGTAATATGTATACTGTAAGCACATACGACACGCATATTTTCAACACACATGAATGTTGATTATTATAAATGCTGGCCTAACCCTAACATATAGGGTTGCATTTTTTTGTGTTAAATCAATATTATAACAGTACTGATGTATTGTAAAGCCATAGATCAAGATCAAGATTCCTTGATAACCATGGAGATGATAGATTCCTTGAATCTACATATAGAATGTAACACAATATCACATTCAGATTGTGCCTATGTTCTGTTCTCAACCAGTTTTGGCTCATAACTTCTCAGGACACTGGTGAACATGCACACAAACATGGAGAGCGCGACTACTTTCTCAACAAAGCCCTGGCACCTCTATACCTTAGAGAATGACGCCCACCTCTACAATGAGGATTTCGACCTGGAGGCTCTGATCTGTCCCACACCAACAGGGAGTGGTTAAGAGCCACAGGAGACCCAACTGGTGTCTCCCAACATCCAGGACTCCTCAAACCCTGAGGAAGGAAGTCTGGTCCAGGAACTTACACCCCTGGAGGATGGTGCCCTGGTCAGTGCACTGCGCAAAGAGTTGGAGCGGACAAGGGCCAAGCTTGCAGATCAGGTACAAAGAAGCTTTGTTTTGGACTGCAAGCTGAGGCTTAAGACTGAGGAGAAGATGTTTTGTTTTTTCCACATTGTTTAATTTACATGCCAGTCACATAGCATACTGCAGTGGCTTGTTATTTATGAAGAAATGTGTAAAGTGAATGTACAAAAAATAATATAATACATGATAAAAGAAAGCAAAAGATTAAAATGGCAATGTGAATGTTCGTTGTTTTTTTCCCCTCTAAACTATGATTTATTGCCTGTTGGAATCAAATATAATGAGAGAGAGAGAGAGAGAGAGAAGTAGGGGTGAACAATATATCTTATAAATATTGATATTGCAAATAATCAATAATCACAAAAATAAAAGATGTAAACTTGAATAAAATTGGAATTAGATATAAGATAATCCTTGTCAAAATCCTGTTGAATAGATTGTAAAGTTTGGTGTATATGTACGTGCTACTTTATAAGGGGCGATCCCAAAATGCATTTTGACAAAATAAAGTGACATAGTCCTTTATCACTCTAAATATCAAAAACTAACCAAAAAACAAACAAAAATGCATGCTGTGTCTCCCCTTAAAGAGATGGTATGTAGAATTTGTATTTAAAGGTCTTAAAAACATTTAAACGGTTTGCAGTAGTCCAAAGTTATTCCTTCTCACTTATCTTGTGAATTCAGAGCATCCTAATTATTCACAGTGATGACATTTATTAGTAGTTTTCACAACTTTCAGAGGCCAGAGTGGAGTTTTGCCATCATGGCACTGCTTACAACCAACATGCTAACATATACTTCCTGATTATAAGACAATAAAATGACAGCAAATGAACCTTTATAATTAGATGATGCACACAACGACCCCAAGAGCTGCTTATACTGCATATCTATACACAGGCTAATTTTGCTCAAATACATGGGAAAAATCAGGTACAGGGCTTTTAAAATAAACACTTGTTTTCATTGGGTGTTTTGGTTGTCAAGACAATCATCCAATCCGAAAGCAGGATGAGCTCAGTTACAGTTGCCAAATCCTATGACTATAAACAGTTGGAAAGAAACTACCAAAACACCTACAGCCAATCATTAAACAGTGCTTGTGTAGTGAATGATGGAAGCTATAACTAATCCAAATTTAAGGTGATCTGAGCTAGTGGTGATTCAACTTCTGATGTTGTGTCCTCAGGCAACACACATCACAAGTCAAGATTTTGCCATTTTTAGCCCATAACAGACAACCACGAGAATTATAACTCACCACTCTTCTATTATGGTTATAAATATTACGTTGTAGTCATTTTCCTAATTGATTCGTACATTTTGACACCAGTTTTGCAGCTGGTGGGAGATTCTTCATAATCTATGACGAGCCCCATGCCAAAGTTACTCATGTTTGGCTCCCCTGGTGTTTATTGGCCTGGTTGTCTCCTTCCAAACTTCTTGATAGCTGACATCAAATTAAATGAGTTGCCATTCATCACAAGCTGCTGCTCTCTCGGCATGTGGCTTTTATTCTGTCACTTTGAGTGTTTTTGGCCCGGGGCGCTATTTTTAACTTAGCCACATGAAGCTCACCACAACACGCCTGCGTCTCTGTCACTTTCAGCATGGAAGATGGAGATATTAGTGAAGGATGAGTGGTAACATTTTACAAGAAAAATAACGTCAGCCTTAATTGAGTGTATTAAAGCTGCACCGTGGAACTTTTCTGGAGGAACAAAGTTTATTTAATTCATACCCTAACTGCTGTTTTTTCTGCTTGTTTCTATGGATATGTCATTGCTCTGAATTTGAATGTTCCACATTAAACATGACATTAAACAGCTCTACCTTACATATTCAATTACAGGTGGTTTTATATCTCAAAAATACCTAGAAAAATATACATTCTGACTGTGAGCGGGGTTGCCTCTCCACAGATCTGACCTGCAACTTGGTCTAATTTGGTCTCCATGAAGATAGAAAGGTTCAATACTATACTGTGTAACATTCCAGAAAAACAAACACCATTTCCATGGAGAAAAGCATTTGGCAGTCATTTTGGTCACTATTGGCTGAACTATATCTTGAATGAATATCAGTCACCTGGCCTATGCTTGCACTATTTGGTTATCACTATCAGAGCACAACGCACAGCCAAACGCAAAGTTTACGCAGCAGCACAACCTGATCCACCACTGACACCCAGCCCCAACAACACAACATAACACAGCGCTCACAACCATAACCAACAACCAGCCCCAAAGACACAACCTGATCCACTGCTCACAACCAGCTCCAACAACGTCAGTTAAACTACAATAAGAGGCTATGGTCACAACACAAACACACGGTATCGGCGCCGCTCCTACAGCACACGGCAGAACACCGGAGCGGCTCCGTCGCACTCATGAGCTAATTTACACACTATGTAACTATTAACACTATAACACTATTTACCTGTGAGGCTCCGTCCTCAGATTTGCCCAAAACTAACTAAAACAAGTGTATTATTGTCCAATATAAAGAGATCAAACTGATCCAAGTCCCGGTCCAGTCAGGTCCGCGACACAAGGCCGAGTGCACGAGCTGGTCGTAAAACTAGTCTTAATCCTACTTCTCACTTAAATCTGAAAGTTATGACCGGTCTATATTACATCTAGGGCACCAGGTAGAATTAAACCCTCTGTGCGCTACGCCCAGGTGAAACTTTTACGGCCAGAAATAAGCGGCAAGTGGCTGATAGAGCAGCGAGCGAGTGCCCTGGCGGTGGCAGCGGCCGTGGGTCCTGGTGGTGGGTCTGTGTCTGTGTGTCCGCTGCTCTGGGTCTCTCCTTGCGCTCTACAGTGTGAAGGTTTAGGCGAAAGTAGCTAGCCACTACTAACCAGTGTGTGAATCAAAATAAGAGTCATAGGATGTCGCCGCAGCCAATGCACTCATTCCAGCTTAATGCTTCTTTTCTTGCTTGGCAGAAGAGCCCCGCTGACAACAAGAAATATTACTCCCTATTTCCTCGGACGCACTTTGAAGTTGAACTTGCCATAACTGTATAGCACTGTTGGGTTACACGCTGCCATTCTGACATATGACATGGGGGTGGCACGGTGGGTGTGGTGTGGCCTATATGTGAGCGTACTCACCTGCTGAGGGTTTTGGGCCTTGGATCATGGTGCCAGGGTGAGCATGGGGAGCAACTTTCTGTTGACCGTATTTTAACAGGAAAGATATGTGCATAGAAGGAACCGGTGCATGGCTACGGCCCGCAGCAGCTATAAAGTAAATGCTCGTACACGTATGCCTACCATCTTAAGCAGTAACCGAATACATGTGCATTTGTTCTGAGTTACGTGTCCACAGTGTTTTACCCCGCGTCTTAGCCTGCCGCAGCATGTGAGATAAGCTTTGGGTTACATACGCCGCAATAGACACTCCTGCTCATCCACTGCACCAGACTATAGAGGGACAGAGGAGCTCATTCTCCAACAGGCTCCTACAGCTCCACTCAAACAGTGAGAGATACAGGACTACATTCATACTATACTCCATACAGTTGTACAACAACTCAATCTTAAGTAACGGATAACCCTAACCTCTTGTCAATCAGTATATTAACTGCCATTCTTGTCTCTTGTATATAGCTGTGATTTTATATTTTATTTTTTATTACTCATTTTTCTATTTTATTTTGACTTTTTATTTTGACTTGCACATTTATTTTTATAATAATGTCTCATTTGACACCTGTCTCTTGCTATCTTTTTGCTATACCATCTATTTTTGTTACTCTCTGATATTATATTATCTTGTGATGAGTGACCTACGGTATCCAAATAATTTCCCTTGTGGATCAATAAAGTTTGTCTAAGTCTAAGTCTAATTTGGCCGTAGTTGAGCATAAAATAAATATTCGCAAACGCTTGAATGAGTATATCAATATCAATATCGCTGCATGGCTATTCCGGTTTGACTTTACACTGTTCTCTTCATTGTCTCAAATAACATATTGTTGGTAGATGTGTTTTCTACTTAAACAGCGCACATTACTAATTTTATTATTTTTACATTTTAATGATTATTTTATTATTTATATTTTATTTTTATTATTATTTATTATTTGATTTTATTTTTTAAAAAGTCTGATGGGTGTTAAATAAACAGCTGACAGTGACTGCCGCGCTGCAGTCAACGCGTAGTGTATAGTCCACGGTGTCTAGCGCCTGTATAGTCTGCGGTGCGCCCATATAGTCCATGTTGTGACCATACAGTCCCTGGTGCCTTGCGCCCATACAGTCCCTGTTGCCTTGCGCCCATACATTCCCCAGTGCCTTGCACCCATACAGTCCGCAGTGCGTCGGGCCTGTGTAGTCCGTGGAGCGCCCACATGGTCTGCTGCCCACAGTGTGTGTCTTGCACATACACTGTTGCTTTTGTGGAAATATAGCTCAGATGTTGAAAGCGCGCTTGTTCCTATTATATCTGACAAATTAATGAAAGACTTGTTTCTAAAGGCAGAGCATCAACACGCTCTACAGGCGTCAACGTATTTTGCAGCATGAGTTATAAATACATAACTTATGGCTCCTCGTTGTTTAATACTTACATACTATGTCATGTGGTGAAACGCTGATATTACTGTGAAATGCATCAGAAAAAAGTTTGTTTTGACAAAAAAATAGATTTTCACATAAGAACGTAAATTTAAACAGGAAAAATGCTAACATGCTCAAGTTTTATCCAGTTTTGAAGTGTTTTATTCTTTTTATGAAAAAAAAAAAAAAAAAGGTTAATGCCATATTAGGGCAAATGTGTCAAATTCTTCAAAACAACAAAAAAAAACCAACAATTTTTTAATGGCCTACTGTTTATAAGCAGATCTCAGTTTGTGTTTTTCATCATTTTAAATAATATAGTTTATTTTAAATATAATTAAAATTTTTACAATATGTCTATTGCACCGAATTACATATTTAAGATGTCCCTGGCTTTAAATGCAAACAAAATTTATTAATAAAAGTTTTTTCAAGGGGCATATACTAAATGATAAAAAAAAATACCAGGAAATCTACGCATTTTGCATGACATTAAATTTTCATTTTTTGAGCATATGAAAATTGCAAAACGTCACTGCCATTACAAAACGGTACCAGACTTCTGAGCTATCGTTTACATAAATATCTTATACACAAATAATCCAGACAAGACTTAAGGAGGCTCATTTTAAAAAGAAAATCAATCTAAAAAGTGAGTCCAGGTCTGGGTATGTGTAGCCATCTGCTTGTCCTGATGAAGCATGCACAGCAGTGCCCCTTCATAGAGCACTGGACCGTGGTTGAGTTTAGCCGTGCACAGAGGTTAGCGACTCCTCTCACACACACGCAGAGGAGCAGAGAGAGGCCTGTGGAGTGGTCATTCACCTCTAACTCCCCACCACACTGAAGAACTCACTCTCCCAGCATGCTCTGCTCCTACAGCCTCAACCACATGTACAGCTTTTGATAGAACTGGGGACACATGAAGACACACATATTTAACCTTACCTGATGGCATTAGGAAAAAAGGATAACGAGTTTTTGTGCTGTCATTAAAACCACAGTATGTACTTTTTAGTCACTGCATATGGTATAAAACTATTAGAAGCGTGAATGTTCAAAAGTAAGGTTCTAACTTTGTATTTCCATTGAATCATACAGGTAATGGAAGCAAGTTCTTAAAATGTAAATTTAGAAAACAATTTTGTTAAGGGATGACTTATTAAAGGCAGTGGCGGACCATGGCCTTGGGACTTGGGGCAGTGGTGCGCTGGAGGAGCCACTGAGGCAGGGGCTACACTACACTGACTACACTAGTGCTTAAAGCCATAAAATACTCCTGACAATGCACCAGCTGATAGACACGACCAGTGCACGCGCTGAGTCAGCACGCACAGCACCGACAACAACTGAATACAAATACAGGTATAACCGACATGTTTGAACTGTGTGTTTGTATGTTTTCTCATTAGGCTATAATCAGAGTTACTGCACATTCTGATAACACCAGGACCTCACTCACCACTGCTGTCTTCACCAGACAAGTCCTTTCACAAATGTTGGCTTCATGTGGCCATCCCATGTGTAATCCATCCAGGTATAATCCATGAATCCAACAGTCCAAATGTCAGGAAATCTTTTGCTAGTAGCTCGGTTGTTTAACACGTTCGTTTCGTTACAACTAACTTAAGACACAAACATAAACTGCTCCTCTTTGAAAAATAATCAAATTTTTGTCCAAAAAGAAATTACAGTCCCTGACAAAAGTCTTGTCGCTTATCCATTTTGTAGAAACAAAAGCTTATAACCTGACTTTAAATTAATCGATTGGTTTTAGAAATGTCTCATATGAAAGCTAAAACCCTCCCAAATTATGCTCAATATACTAAAATAAATTTGCTTCACTGAAGAAAGATTGATCATTTAATGAACACAGAAAGGTCAGATTTTGGCAAGACAAAAGTCTTGTCGCCTACAGAAAATTGAACAAATAATTTACTTCAAATACAAAAATATGTTGCATAACGTCAGTGAATTAAGTAGTGGTGCTGTGAGATCCATATTTAATATCTTGTATGACTTCCATGAGCTTGAAGGACTGCATCCATGCGGGTCGAAAATGATTCATACAATTTGTTGATGAAGTCATCAGGAATAGCAAAGAAAGCAGTCTTACATGCCTCCCAGAGTTCATCAAGATTCTTTGGTTTTGCCTTCCATGCTTCCTCTTTCATTCTACCCCAGACATGCTCAATGATGTTCATGTCTGGTGACTGGGCTGGCCAGTCCTGGAGCACCTTGATCTTCTTCGCCTTGAGGAACTTTGATGTAGAGATACAAGTATGCGATGGAGCACCATCCTGCTGCAAAATTTGACCCCTTTTATGGCTGGGAATGTAAGAGGTAGCTAATACTTCTTGATATTTTAGGCTATTGATATTGCCTTCCACCCTGCAAATGTCTCGCACACCCCCATACTGGATGTAACCCCAGACCATGATTTTTCCGCCACTAAACTTAACTGTTTTCTGGGTGAATCTTGGATCCATGCGGGCTCCAGTAGGTCTCCTGCAATATTTGCGGCGGCTGTGATGTAATTCAACCGAGGATTCATCTGAGAAATCCACCTTCTGCCACTTTTCCAGTGTCCATCCTTTTAGCAGGCTGTGGGCCTTGGCAAATGCCACACGGTTTTTTAATTGCCTTTTGTTTAGTGCTGGTTTCTGTGCACTGATTCGACCATGGAGGCCATTTCGAGACAGAATTCTACAAACTGTTCTGGTTGACACAGGGACTTGAGGTGACCAGGCCTGGTGGAGCTCTGCTGCAGTGGAAAAGGGGCTGGCCTTGGATTTTCGAATCAACAAACGGTCCTCCCGAGCAGTTGTCTTGCGGGGTCTGCCGGACCTGGGCTTGTCAAAAACATCTCCAGTCTTTTCAGATCTTTTTCTTATTCTTTGTACTTGACGCTGAGACACATTGAAGGTGTCAGCCACCTCAGCAGTGGATCTGGTCTTCAGCCTCTTGATAATTAACGCTTTGGTCTCAGGGTGGATCTTAGGCATGTTGTCAGAGGTCAAGTTGCAGTTGATGTGAAGGTCTGGTGTGCTGGAGTTCTTTTTATACACACCCACTAATTGATTGATCAGTAACTGATCACAGGTGAGGCTGTAATCTAGGATTGGGTGCATCATATGACAAGGTGACAAGACTTTTGTCTTGCCAAAATCTGACCTTTCTGTGTTCATTAAATGATCAATCTTTCTTCAGTGAAGCAAATTTATTTTAGTATCTTAAGCATAATTTGGGAGGGTTTTAGCTTTCATATGAGACATTTCTAAAACCAATCGATTAATTTAAAGTCAGGTTATAAGCTTTTGTTTCTACAAAATGGATAAGCGACAAGACTTTTGTCAGGGACTGTAGTATGAAAGCATATTCTCTCTTTTTCTTTGAAACTCCGCCAGAAGTGAAACAAACACTGTGTGTTTGTTTGCTCAGGCCACCGTGTGGTGCCCACAGGTGGCAGCGCAGTGATGACAGGACAGAGCCAGGCCCATGGGCCAAGCGGAGCACACAGCAGGCCTGGGGGAGGGACTAAGACTATTGCACCAGCACTACTGTCTGCCTGTCAATCAACTGCAAAGAGACAATCTGATTAGTCAGTTTTTGCGCTAGGGCCAGCAGCTTGCATATAGAAGGCCCATGGAAAGAGAGGGCTTTTCTGAACGTGTAATCCCCAAAATAACACCAAATATGATACTCATATTTATGTTAAATTTGAGAGAATTTTAGATGTGAAAAGTTCAAAATTGGGATTTAATTGATATAATAAAATCTTCAGAATTATTATTATTATTATTATTATTATTATTATTATTATTATTAATAATAATAATTTTTATTTTTTTTGCTGAAATGTCAGGGCCAGCAGAGAAGGACCTGCTGGCCCTGACGGAACACCACTGATTAAAGGTCTTATATGTTTCTGTCTACATCTCCAAAGCTCAAAATACTCTGTTCCACCTTGTGGCATCATGGAGTGGTAGATTTTAAGTTTACAGCTACCTTTACCTTTATTTCAGTAGAAATTGGCAATTCAAGGCTGAAAGTATCCAAATGATTTCAGTGAAGGTAAATGGAGTTTGAAAACACAGTGGAGTACTACCTGTATTACCCCATGACATCACAAGGTGGAACAGTGTTTTCTGTTTGAACTGTGTGTTAAACATATGTGAATGAAACAAAACCCAATTCCAGGTATGTTTGTGATGAGGAAACAACATTATAACATAGATCAGAAAATAGTCTGATATGGTCTAATATAATATTTTTACGGTATTAAAAATGTGAAAAACAACAGTATTGCAAGACTAGTTTAAAACAGTTTGCAATAGTTCAAAGTTATTCCTCATTTACCTTATGCTTTCTGAACATCCTAATCATTCAGAGCGACAAGTTTATAAGTGCTTTAAAAAAACTCCAGTTTTGCCATGACAGTAAAGCTAACAAGAGCTAGCATGCTAACGCACACTTCCTGACCTATCAGACAATAAAACACTATATGATTAAATGCAGACATCACTTATTTTGACCTCAAGAGCTGCTTATACAATTTTATCTGTACAGACATGTTTTACTCAAATAAATGGGAAAAAGTGGGTACATTATTTTTAAGTATAGTATTGTAAGTTCACATACTTAATAATGAAAGCATTTTATTTGTTTTTAATGAGACAAAATAAAATGAAATCTAAAATCTGAACTTTTTTAAAGTATTCTTCTCCCTTCTACTATGCAATCTCCAGACAGTTTCACCCTTGTACACTTCTTCTTACCAATTTTCTATACTGAAAAATAAACATAACACCTAACTCCTGTGTAAACCTTGTGAATCAAAACTGTAATTTCAAACATCACCGTGGTAATTGCAGATATTGATTTTTGACATTACAGACAATGTTATCCAAGGTAAACTGTAACCTCGAAAGGCCCTTACAGCAGATATAGATTCCTCTCTGTGGCAGACGTCTGTGTAAATAGCTCCTTCAAAGATATGCAGAACAAGAGAAGATTAAATGAAAAATAAATGGATTATGTGGCACACCAGAGAACGGGAGGAAGTGAGTGCACGGCAAAGAGCACTGTCCTCGTCTTAGCAAACAGGACAAGAACAAACAGAAGATTACATCAAGAAAAAAAAAAAAAAAAAATCAGGAATTATGGAAGCTAGCTTTTAGTTGGCAAAAAAAGGAGAAAATTTAATTTGTCAACTGGACATAGTTTATTTGGTTGAATACGTTTCGCAGCTCATCCAAGCTGCTTCCTCAGTTCTGGTCAGATGCTGGTGGACACTGCTTTATATCTGCCTGAAGGGAGGAGCTAATTACAATGAAAATTACTCTGAGACAACACATATTTAAATACAGTTTCAGTTGGTCAGGTGATACAATATGGAGTTGTTAACAGTTTCTGTTAGTCATGTGAGTCTATTCAATATGGAGTGGGAGTGGGGGAGTAGTTAGCATATCCATTCAGGGCCATGATGGGTGTTTTCACACCTCTGGACCTGACCTGGCTAGTCCCATTGTTTTCCCAGTTTGTTTTGACACATGACTAACAGAAACTGTTAACAACTCCATATTGTATCACCTGACCAACTGAAACTGTATTTAAATATGTGTTGTCTCAGAGTAATTTTCATTGTAATTAAGCTCCTCCCTTCAGGCAGATATAAAGCAGTGTCCGCCAGCATCTGACCAGAACTGAGGAAGCAGCTTGGATGAGCTGCGAAACGTATTCAACCAAATAAACTATGTCCAGTTGACAAATTAAATTTTCTCCTTTTTTTGCCATGGATTCTACCTGGACGACTGAGGGATTTTACATATAGCTTTTAGTTATAGGCAAATATGTAGTTAGAGCACAATATATTATTTAAAGTGCATATTACAAAAGTTACACACATAGAACTATAATAAAATCTGGAAGGTGAAGCCAAAATGACGTCATATTGTTTTCAGTAGCCTGAGCTCATTGGCATTGCTTCCTGAATACTGGCCTACGTACTGGAAACGTGCAGTTCTGACCAATCAGAGTGCTAGCAGCTAGAGCGGAGCTAGTGCAGGCTCAGAGCGGGGCTAGGCTAAATCTTGCAAAGTTAACTTTTAGGCCCTTTGACTATTTAAAGTTCATATTATAAAAATACAGAAGACTCCCTACAAAATCCGACCTTTATGAAAGCTGTCGATGCCCTGTCAGCTGAACACGGGCAGTTTGATTTCACAAACATATGCAGTGTGCTCTATGGGGCAATTCTTTCTGGGCTGGAGCTTCTGAGAGCTGCAGTACCTGTGGGATGGCCACTAATGCATCTCTCTTACCCAATTCTTCTTATACAGTGGAGGAAATAAGTATTTGATCCCTTGCTGATTTTGTAGGTTTGCCCACTGACAAAGAAAGTCTGTCATTTTAATGGTTTATTTTAACATTGAGAGATAGAATATCAAAAAGAAAAATTCAGAAAATCACATTATAGAAATTTATTAATTGATTTGCATTTCATTGTGTGAAATAAGTATTCGATTCCCTACCAACCATTAAGAGTTCTGGCTCCCACAGAACAGTTAGACACATCTATAAATAATCCACTCGTCACCTAAATTAGACTCCTGTTTTAACTATTCACCTGTATAAAAGACCTCTGTCCACAGAATCAGTCAATCAATCAAACATCAAACTCTCCAACATGGGAAAGACCAAAGAGCTGTCAGAGGACGTCAGGGACAAGACTGTGGACCTGCACAAGGCTGGAATGGGCTACAAAACCATAAGCAAGAAGCTGGTGTTAAGGAGACAACTGTGCAATTGTTCAGAAATTTAAGAAATACAAAATGACCATCAGTTGACCTCAGTCTGGGGCTCCACACAAGATCTCACCTCGTGGGGTTTCACTGATCAAGAGAACAATGAGAAATCAGCCTAGAACTATACGGGAGGAGCTGGTCAATGATCTCAAGGCAGCTGGGACCACAGTCACTAAGAAAACCATTGGGAACACTTTACGCCGTAATGGAATAAAATCCTGCAGTGTTCGCAAGGTCCCCCTGCTAAAGAAGGCACATGTGCAGGCCCACCTGAAGTTTGCCATTGAACACCTCAATGATTTAGAGAGTGACTGGGAGAAGGTGCTGTGGTCAGACGAGACCAAAATCGAGCTCTTTGGCATTAACTGGCGACAGCCACGAAACCTTAATGATTTAGAGATGATCTACAAAGAAGAGTGGACCAAAATTCCTTCTAATATGTGCTCAAACCTGGTCATCAACTACAAGAAACGTCTGACCTCTGTGCTTGCAAACAAGGGTTTTGCCACCAAGTACTATGTCTTTTTGACTAGAGGGTTCAAATACTTATTTCACTCAATGAAATATATTTTCTTTAAAGTTATTTTCTGGATTTTCTTTTTGATATTCTACCTCTCAATGTCAAAATAAACCTACCATTAAAATTATAGACTGTTCATTTCTTTGTCAGTGGGCAACTTACAAAATCAGCAAGGGATCAAATACCAATTTCCTCTACTATAGATCCATGGTTACACAATATTGTTTTAAAGGTCCTATATTAAACAAACTTGACTCTTGTGAACTTTAAGCCATGTTATAATGTTGTTACTTCCTCGAAAACATACCTGAAGTTCATAGTTCACAGTTTGAGTTTAGTCTGTCTACATCTCCAAAGCTCAAAGTGCTCTGTTCCACCTTGTGATGTCATGAAGTGGTAGTTTTCAGGTTAACTACCACTTTAGTTCAGTAGACTGGCAAATCCGCGGCTGAAAATGTCCAAATTATTTTAGTGACATTTAATGACATCAGAAGGTGGAACAGAGTGTTTTCAGTTTGAGAGGAGAACTCAGCCTAAATCTGCAGGGTTTGTGTGTTAAACCTGTGTGAATGAAACAAAACACAACTCCAGGTATGTTTTTGATGAGGAAATAACTTTATAACATAATATGAGCCCTTTAAAGTGCATACGATGGATAGTTACGCAATTTTCCTTTCAGTTGGATATATATTTTGGATATATGTTTTTGTGTTGATGATGTAGTCTAAGAGATCCCATTTTAGAACTCCATGTCATGTAATAAAAATAAATGTAATTTAATAAATCAAATGTATGGTGTACGATATGTGGAATTATGTAGCAAAGAAAAAATTATTTCACTAAATATTTATTTTATTTAGATACAAATTCCTCAAAGTTTACAGTGTCAGAGTGTCTTCAAACCCTTGGTCTTCTCTCATTGAGCTTCATGATGAAGTCTTCTGAAATGGTTTTCACTTCACTGATGTGCCATGTCAGGGTCAAGGGATGCCAAGTGTACAAAGCAGTAATCCAAGCAAAGGGTAGCTATTTCTATGTGTTCATTCATAGTTTTGATGCTTTCAGTGAGAATCTACAATAATGTTGTCACAATAGAAAGTTTTCAAACTTGATTTTGATACTAAAGATAGACTCGATACTCAAATGATCATTTTAAAAGCTCTTTTAGAATCAATACTCAATACTTTCAGTACTATTTTTTAGTTTCGATTAGTGTCTGACTTTTAATACTTTTGACAACCCTAATCTATAATATAAAGAGCCACGAAAATAAAGAAAAAACATAAATGAAAACTGTGTCCAAACCTTTGACTGGTATGTAACAGCGGTGAGAGCATTTGAACACATTCTTGTATAGCAGCTGTATGCATGAATAACATGGAGCTGCCAGCACACACTCCAGCAGTGATTGGTGCATTAGGAGCTATTAAAATCAGCCTATAGGAGCAGATGTTTATTCATGAGCCAGTGACAGGCTATAGCTCCCACTTAACCAGATGCCATGTTTACCATCGGCCCCACCTCCTGGACATTGGTATGCAGCGCGGGCAGACATGGACGCGATCAATGCTTATTTAATGCTTCCCAGAGCACGGCATTTACATTGACGGGTAACTAAAACCCCCGTGAGCTCTCCAGTGCACTATAATCACATGATCCAAATTAATTATGGACTGCTTTGTGGTGTTTAAATGTACTGAGGAAAAGACGTTAAATAAGACAGAAAATAGACACTAAATGTAACAAGATCTAAGCGTAACCCCTGAGGCCATGAAATAAAAGCTATATTAAGAGGTTTGACGGCCCTTATAATTGAATACAATGGGAGATAAGCATTTTATGGTATGGTTGCTGTTAATATTCATATAACAAATATTGTGGTAGGTTTATTAATATGTCAATGTTTTCACTGAGCTTAAAACCACAAAAAGTGTCTTGTAATTGGGCTTGCCTCTCCACAAACCTGACCATTATTTGGCCTGGAATAGGGCCTCCACTGGCTGGCCTCCATGGAGTTGTTCCCTTGTCCTCTTGGAGAAAGTATGGTTTACATTTCTGTTTTCATGGAATCGAGTGGTGTGCCATGCCCAGAAAGTTATGTGGTGTTGTTTTAAATATTGACAAAATAACAAACGCAAGAGTTTCTGCAGTTACAGCCACATAGCACATTTGTATCAGTTTTCAGTCTCTACAATGGTATCGACTGTATATATAAACGGACATAGCTAACATGCTAGCTGCTGTGTTCCAGACAGGAAGTTCGCATGCCGGCTCTTCCGGCCCCTACTGACTCTGGGTCCCATTGACTTACACTGGAATATTGTGGCCCCTCTCTTTGTAAATGCTGCAGTGAGCCTCATCACGTTGGTCTTAAAATGTTCGTATTAACCCGCTCGACATGATCCTGGTGTTTTTTTTTTTCACTACTTTGTCCATTAAAAAAAAATCCTATTCCTAATATGTCACACTTGCTTAGTCCGCTACTTTATACAGTGTATAGTATTGGTTGATATTGGATATCGACAGATTCTTAAAGCCATAGTCTCGAAAATGGTATTGGAATATAAAGAGTTGGATTGGTGCATCCCTAATTATGACCTAACTAAAACGTTAGAAGACTACAGTTTACTTTACAGATCATAACTGCTTTTACACCTTTACCAGGAAATATTTGGGGCCAATTTATGCATTTGGCCAACACAAGCTACGCTCTTCACTGTATAAAACCACTTTAAAATCTATATATCGTGTTTTTCACAATGATATTTTCTGGCATTCTGGCCTTTCTTCCCCTTTGTGCAGTGTGCTTGTTGTGCAGTCAGCCTCTTGTTTGGTGACCGAGCTGTGAGTCGCCCTAATGGACTCTCACTCACCCAGACAGGAGGGGACTTTCTGATTGCACTTCACTGGCTTGCCGGCATTGCCAAATTGCCACCTTTGCCCCTGCAACCCCCCCTCTCTCCCACACATCTCCGCCCCCCTCCCTCCCCTCTGTCTCCTCTTCCTCTTCTTCTTCCTCTCCACGTTTGTGTTCGTGTCATCCACAGTAAAACATGGCTGAAGGACGGGAAAGGACACGCTGGGAAAACTCAAGGGTCACAGCGCAATGACAGTTCAGAAGTTGACAATTACACGGCGACGCAGAAGCCAAAACAAAATCGTCACGATGACAAGCCCAGGCGACGATCTGCAGCCGGGTTTCACACTCACATGTTTACAGCGAAGGAGTGGACACTGGATTTAGTCAATAAAGAAGTTTGATTTTTTAAAAGAGGAATGTACAAGTGACCAAATGACAGGTGTTCCAACAGGTTTGTTTTTTTTTTTATTATTAAACTAAAAAAAAGCAGATGGTAAAATCAGTTCTGATGCACTGATGATGATTAAAATCTCTTCGAACTTTTGTAAACATGCATTGGCTCAGAGGTGGCGCCGCCTAGGGCCCCCAAACATGGAGGGGCCCCTAACCAATTGCCCTCAGTGCCACTAATGGCCAAGGCCTCAGAGCAATTTGATTTTCTCTCAATATGGCATTAAATGAGAGTAGTTTATTTTTAAACAAGAAAACACCATCAAAATAGTGTCTGATTGTCAAATCTATTTTAACTGTCAAAGCACTCCCCCCTTTCACATTAGAATGGACTAGTCCAAGAGAGCGCATTGAGTGGGACGGGCCATGTTGCCGCTGCTGTAGTTTCATAGACAGACATCAGACTATTGAATGATTCCAATTGGACTTATTCTTGCTCTTTGGAGTGACATGAGGTTGTCTGTGTGCTGAGGTAGGCAAAAGATCTTTTTTGACGGTACTTTTCTAGCTTTCCTGACATTTCATTGGTTTACCGCTGACACACGCTCAAATACTCGCTGTTTTCAACACACGTGCTGATTCTTGTGGAGTTTATGGATATACATTGTTATTTGGCAACTCTTTTGTGATAGGAGCACAAACAGACAACTACAGCGGGAGTGACGTGTGTTTGGAGTTTACAGATTGCAAAAAAGACGTCAGAGCATTCAACAAATAAGACTAGTTTAAAACATGATCTAGCCATATATGATAAGCCAGGACTACCATGTCCTTTGCCCAAAAGGCTTCCACAGGAAAAGTAATCACACTACAGAATGAAAGCTGTGCACAAAAGGATGTTTTTTTGCTCACACCAGCCTCAATGTTAAAATGCACCAGAAAAAAAAGGAATAAAAATGGTAAATGGTCACATTTTTATATAGCACTTTTCCACCTTCAAGTAACTCAAAGTGCTTTACAACAAGGAACCACTCACCAATTCATACACCAGTGTACGCAGACACTGGGTGCTGTTGTTTGCCCAAGGAAACAACAAGAGCATTCATCTGTGGGAGCTGGACTCACAGCAACCAACGTGTGGGTCAGTGGATTTGACCACTCAACCAATGATGTTTATGTTGAGAGCAGCATTTGAACCGCCAACCTTCAGATCAGTGGACAAACGGTCTACCAACTGAGCTGGTGTTGCCCCATGTAAACAAAAATGTACTAGCAAAAACTCACATAAACATAAGAAAAAAATTAATTACACGTTTTTCATCATGTATTTTATGCTAAAAATGGTCAAAACTGATAATTTTTTGGACAGGTTTAAATGTCTTGCTTGTTTTTGTTGACATATTAGTTACTAAAAAATATACAGAAGGGATTTTAGAAATCATATATGTATTTGAGTAAAGTAAATATTAATGAAAATTTCTATAAAAATTCAAATTTCACGTATTTTTTTGAAAACTTTCATCAATCACACTTGGAATTAGATATCAGAAAATCCTGCAGTGATTGCAGTTTTGACTGTTTTTTAGTAGAAGTTTAAGCTGTATTTTGAAGCTGCTGATGGAGAGACAGCTCTTTAAGTCACTTGTTAGTGCATTCCATTGTGTTGTGGCATTAAAAGAGAATGAAGATTGTCCAAAAGCTGTACGATATGAAGGTATTCTACAGTCATAAACAGATGCTATTCTTGATGATCGTATTGAACCAGCAGGGCGGTGACAAACTCCAAGAGACAAGCTGGGGCTAGACCATTTAGAATCTTATACACAAGACATAAGCTTGAAAAAGCTCTGAAGTTTTCAAAGTTTAATAAATGATGTTTCTCTAGAATATGGCAGTGGTGATAGTGAAGTGGTTTTTTATCAAGAATTTTTATGGCTTGTTTATATAGTGATTTTAGTGGTCTAATAGTAGATTCACTGGCCTGCCCCCAACAAGTGATGCAATATGAAATATGTGAAAAAATAAGACCATGCATGAATATTTTGGCTACATCCATAGGAAGCGACGATCTTATGTCTTGTTTCCACATGAAAGCTTCTATGTTAACACACCAAACTGATTAAAAAAAAAAAAGCCTCTAGCGGCAAAGTAAGAATTTAAGAAAGGTTACAAGTCAGGTCTGTGGAGCGATAAGCTTCCTTAGCTTCCAGCTAGCCTGCTGGAATCTTATGCTGTCTGGCTTTAAGGTTTAAAAAGAAAGTACAACCATTGCCTATACACCATTGATTACCATTACTGAATCAGTATCTGAGAGAGAATTCTCCTCTGCACCGGCATGAAGCCAATCAGACAAAGCAAGGCCATCATAGCTCCTCTGCCCCCACCTATTCTGCCTGCACCCTCCTCTACCTCTACGTCCTTTGCCCCCACCTCCTCTGCTCCAACCCTCCTCTTCTGCCCCCAAACTCCTCACCCCCACTTCCTCTGCCCTCACTGCCTCTTTAGCCTCGACCTCCTCTTCTGCCCCTCTCCTGTTCTGCCCCCAGCTTCCACTACCCCTACCTCCTCTTCTGCCTCCACCACCTCCTCATTTGCCCCAACTGGCCTGAACTTTGTGAGGGCACAGAGACAATGGAGACAAGCCCGTGTTGATGAGCTATCCACAGGTCTGTGATTGGACCAATAATACGGCACAGAGGGAGCAGGGTTGGGGGGCAGCATACCAATCTGTCACAAATTCTTTTGGGCTAAAATCAATTGGCTGGTCCCACCGAGACTGACTGTTCTGCCTAATTAAACAATTGGGTTATTAGATGTTTTAGAGGCAGCACCAGGCCGGAGAAATGGGCTTTAATCAAGTCAAGAATAAGACAAAAATGTGTGCTTTTGTTCACAAACAACTCCTCCTGAAATCACCTTTCAGTAATACTTGTGCCTGTAGATCATTCATGCTTAATGTTAAACACTTGAGACTAGAGACAAATCTCCAATCTATTTTGTACGAAACTTCTAATTGCAATGTAATGTAATGTCTGTCTTTTACTTCTTTTCTCTCTTTTTCTTGGAATAACATCAATATGAACTAGGTCCCCTGTGTGTGTGTATTATTATCATTATTATTATTATTATTATTATTATTATTATTATTATTATTATTATTATTATCTAGTATTATTATATTATTATTATTATTATTATTATTATTATTATTATTATTATTATTATTCTTAAAAATGTAAATTCTTATAGCAAAAGAAAAATTCTATTCTGTCAGCTGAACAAAAAACAAACAAATAAACAATAAAAAGTTGACCAAGTTGTCCAGCTAACAGAATTAAATGAAATTACATCCTGGACAACTGAGGGAATACACAGATACTACTTTTTACATTTATTGTAATTAAAGGTACCCTATGTAAGTTTCTGGAGGTGGTGCATCATGTGTTTGATTATTATAATAGATACTGATACTGTGAAGGTTTACAGCCAAAGGAACATCTCCAGGTCAAGCAAGAGTCAGGCTCATGGAGATGCAACTTTGCTCACAGTAATTTTTGCATTTTTTTCAATGCACTAAACAACCCAAATGGAGAAAAAAGGAGAAAAAAAAAATGCTTTTGATTTTGTCTATTTTCAGCCAAAAGCTAGAAGTTGTGGTGTTAGAATAGAGTTCCTCAACTTTTACCCCACATTTCATCTTCCATTTGTTCTTGGCAATTATATAGGATCATATGAATGCTGACTAAATATGAACCTACAAAAATAACAATTATGTTGATGTGATATTCGTTTGGGTATGCACCTTGATGACATTGTTTACAGTTGTCCTGAGGTATTTGCGTTCAGATCATTAGACTCAATCCCAGCTGGCTCAGCCCTCTGCTTCTCCTCCGTAACTGCGGCCCTGTGGCTTTGGAGCTCTTTAAATGCATTTTAAGTCTAAATTTGTGCAGAAATCAAAGTCAGCAAAACTCTTATCACATCAGCATTTGAAAATATAGCACAGAGCACCTGGAATAATAACAAAAAGAAAGACAGAACAGCGAGATACAGAAAGCGTAGATTATAGATTCTCTCAAAATAAATGTGTAAAATAGATCAAAATAAAATCAAATGGGGGAAAAACACAAACTATTGCTGAGATGACAAAACCAGAAGCCTCCTCTTCTCCATCACTTTGTATTTGTCTAAACCACATCAAATTCACAATTTGTTACTTTAAAGCTAAAAAAAATTGCTATCTTATTTTCACAACAAAGACAAACTCCACCAACTTTTTATATTATTCAGTTCTTCAAAATAAGTCCACTTGATGCTGCAGCCTTGACTAAACAAGAATTCCTATAGGTATTTCTGCACTAATCACGATGATTTTTATAATATAGGATTATTATTGTACCGTATATGCCCTGTTGACTGCCTGCATCTGTATCTCATGTAGGGGCCTGGACAGTGAAGAGAAGTCCATTATTCTTGTGCAGTGCACGGCCTTGGATTGCTGTCTCAAGGACCTCTCAGACTCAGGGACCTCTCAGACTCAGGGACAGAAATAGGAAGCAGATAAGGAGCACATTAATATTAAGGTTTACAGTAGCCTGGCAGACAGAGCTATGCACTTAGTGACTGAAGTGAGTTTGAAATGTTAGTCATACAGGTAAAGCGGTACACCAATCATATTCACTTCTGAAATAGATTTGGTATTACATATGTGAACAGTCATGCTAGTTGAGCTACAAGTTATAGTGAATGTATCGAGCTGGTGGTTCTGGGTTACTTGGTTGATATGAATGTATTAGTGTGGCACTTTAAACAACACACAATGGCATGTTTTTTATTATAGTAGTATATTAAAATCTCAAATTTGATTTTTATACTAAGGGATAGACTCGATACTCAATACCGATTGTGCTTATTTCATTACGATGGTATTGAAAAAAACAACAACTCTTTATTTACACAATAGAATGTAATTTTCAACATTAAAGGTGCACTGTGTAACTTTTTTGGTTTGGAGTCCATCAAATTCTTGTTTCTATGGATATGTCATTGCTCTGCCTGGAATGTTCCACAGTATGACATTAAACAGCTCTATCTTACATTTATTCAATTACATTGGATTTATAGCTCAAAAATACCTAGAAAAACAGGCATTCTGACTGTGAGAGGGCTCACCTCTCCATAGATCTGACCTGTAACTTAGACTGGTTTTGTCTCCATGAAGATAGAAAGGTTTAATACCACACTGTGAAACATTCCAGACAAAGCAATAGCATCTCCACAGGGAAAAGCATTTCACGGACCCTCCACCAGAAAAGTTACACAATGCACCTTTAAATAATGATACATTCTTTTATATTGCTGTGAGGTCTTATATCATGATAATCTCTCAGTCACCCAGTATATGTCTTATTCTAGTTCTGATACAGCTCTAAAGCTGTTCAGGAAAAGTTCATTTATGTCACTTTTTAGTGTCAATACTTGTTCAAATGATTATCTAGTTTCGAGATCAGTTTTGTAATGACTAGTATCTGATTTCTGATCATTGCAACAACCCTACTACAAACAACTACACCACTGATCATAGAAAGAATGGAAAACTTCAGGTAAATATGCGCTGGGCTATTACTACCAACATCATATTGTATGTTGCTATGTTGTAGTGGGATAATTCACTATGATTATTAAAGGTGTACTTTGCAACGTTTCTGGTGGAGGGTCTGTCACCTCTTTATTATTCCATTGCCTTACCTGGAATGTTCCAGAGTAGTGCTTTACTTTATTACGATATTCTAATTTTGGGACATATTTGGACCTCATGACTGCACATCATTGTCTTTTTGGATATAGCTTATTCTGATCCAAAGGTTGGTGGTTTGAAACCCGCTCTCGACATAGAAAAAAAAAGAAAAAAAAAAAAGAAAACGTAATTTGTAGCGCTGTCAGATCCACTGACCCAAAGGTTGGCGGTGTAACTCCAACTGCCACAGATCATTGTGTCCTTAGGCAGGACACTTAACCCACCTCGCCTTGAATGAGTGAGTGGTTCCTTGATGTAAACAGCTTTGAGTGCCCCGAAGATGGAAAAGTGCAATATAAAAATGCAACCATATATCATCCAGTATTATGGGCAAAGCATCTACATCCCCATGGAAAAAAGATTATGGGATGGCAGACCCTCCACTAGAAAAGTTACAAAATACACCTTTAACTAATACAAACATTAAGCTGACCATGATTTGTAAAGTCAGAGATTGGTGTTGCCTTGTCCTTCCTTTCTAATCACAGGCAGATCTCTTCAAATCTTCTTCCTCTCTCTCGCCGTCTGCACAGCCCGGTGCCTGTCCTCATTCTCGCAGTTATTTAACGTGGTATTCTCCGCTAAATATTTGCTCTGTCTCGGGATATTGGCTCTCTCACTTTGTGGCCTTTACGGAGCTCATCCAAATGTGTGTCGACATATCTTTAGACAAACACAGCCCTAATAACTGGGCCTATCTCTCCTATTCTCCGCTTGTTAAAACACTAGGGCCCGCTGGTGCTATTGGCTGCTTTTGGAGAGAGTCGGACGCACTGGATTTCAACAGCACACTATTCAAACAGACCTGGGAAGCTGCAAGGAACACTGGGTATTAAAATCCCTTTCAAAGGAACATCACTGGGTACACTCATTCACTTTGAAAGACAGGTGGAGATGTATCAAAAAGAAAGATTCTGAAACAAGTTCAATTTGTACAGATCGAGTGTTTCACACATTGTTAATGCAAGTGACGATTTGCTGCTTTGATGACCTTTGCGTGGGATATTAATGTTCTGTGCCCTTTTGCGCATATGCTCACGAGCTCTCATGTGAATCTACAGTGAGCCAACTACAGTCATTGTCTTTAAGGTTATCTGGGCAATGTCAGAAAGAAAGTGAGTTCAGGGAAGATATCAACTGTGTATTCTATGCTCACTGAGCTGCAGAGGCTGCACTTGCACAGATTAATGTAGTGACCATTCAAATCAGAGAGAGTACTTAAATGAGCATAGGCACGTTTCCGCCTCTATTAACAAATGTCACCCCTTCCTCCATAACTGCTGCTGTCAGGCTCCTCATTTTAGTCTTAAAATGTTCATATTAACACAATCTGCATGATCCTGGTGTTTTTAACTGGAACTTGGCTCCAAATTTGCCCCATAACTGCTAGCTTCGGTGAGCTTCATTTGACACTCCGTTAGTCCACTTCTTTATACAGTCTATGGTTTAAACCAATGGGAGTTCAGAACTGAAACTGTCAACTCAAATACGAGACTCATGTGAGGCTCATTCTGCTCTCTTGAGAAGCAAAACACCAAATTATAGCATGAACAACATCAAAGTCCAATGTTTTTGCAATGAAGTAAGGTATTAAACTAAATTGCAATTACAGGTGTGTACCCTCCATCAGAAATGTTATATCATGTACTAATGTGAATACTGCACATTACACTACCTTCATCATCTGCTTAACACGATTTGAGTTTGCTTAACTTGGACAAAGTTATCTGACAAAACTAGTCCTGCGTAAAGACAGCAATAAAAACACAATCTAGGTCTGAATGCTTTGAATACATGCGCTTGGAATGAAAAGGTCTGCTGCTTTGTGTCTGATTCTGGATGTCTCTTTGTGAAAGCTCCGCAGAGATCGACAGACAGCAGAGGAGGAGAGACTGCCCATTGAAAAGTGCACAGAGAACACAAAGAACACAAAACCATGACAAATTGTTTTCCTGCAGGCTGCCCTCTCAGGTTAGACCACAGCCCGCCTCATCCCGCCTCCTGTCACTGAATGGGGCATGTTAGTCTGTTCCTCTGTTTTATAGATTGCACTAGTTCAATTCAGTGTAATCAACCTTGGCATGAACATTTTAATTAAGCTGGACTTTGTAATTAGTGTGGTTTTCAGCTGTGTTTTTGGTTTAGTCCACAGACTGTATGAAGAAGTGGACCAATGGAGGGTGAGACCAGCCATAGCGTTCGGCTCCAGTCAAAAGAAGCTCACAGAGGCTAGCAGTTATTATATTTACAGACAAAATATTTACAGACAAAATAGCAAAATAAAAACACTACGGTTATGTAGAGCGAGTTAATACAAGATAAATTAAGATGAACTGACAGCAGCAGTTATGGAGAGAGGGGCAACAGTTTTTCAATTTTTCGAGATGATGGAGCTGGAAGTGCGCCCATAGTCACTTCCTATTCGGAACGTGATGGATAGCAGTTAGCTATGTCCATTTATATATACAGTCTATGGTTTAGTCCCTATAGTGCGAAAAAGTAAAAAAAAAAAAAAAAAAAAGGATAACCGGGATGGGCAGCTATCTTGTAAGATTCAAAATGCTTGCATGTTCTACCTATGTGTTGGTATAAAGTTTTCATTTTAATAGCAAAACATGTACAGTAGGACCGCTAAACCTGACAATCGTCAACTTCTCTGGTGGTCTTTTTTTGTCTGGAATGTTCCACAACCTGGCATTAAACATATCTGCCTAGTATGTATTTTGTCAGAGGTGTTTTTGATGCTCAGTGGTATCTTGAAAAACATACATTTTTACAGTGAACAGATTCGCCTCTCCACAGATCTGTCCTGTAACTTGGCCTGATAGCATCACCTGCTTTACTCCATGGAGTCAAGGAGAGGTTTAATGCCATACTGTGGAACATTCACTTTCAAAACTTGAAGAGGGTTCCTCAACTATAAATTCAGGTGTTTAGACCCAGAGAATAAAATAGATTTGATATATGTAATTAAATGTACTACAAACTCACCCAGAGCTCCTTTTTTACCACAAACCTTTAAGAGAGTGATGTAGTCACTTTTTGTGCAGCTATCTCTTTTTTTTAAGTGTTAAAATAAAGCTTTGTGTTTATTTTCACGCAGCAGATTGACCAAAATAAAATATTGTACTATGCTGGAGATTTAAGGCTGATAACCAATACGCTAAAACATCCAAATATCAGCCTTATATACTGGCCAGTTGATTTTAACATGGCTTAGTTTTGTTTAAAAGTTTACCTAGATAGATAGATATATAGAACGAAAGAAAGAAATAGTTTTGTTATTCTAGAACTAAGCTGAATAGTGATTTTTTTTATTGAAAGTTCTGCAGCCAAAAAATTGGTGTTGTATCCAAATGTCAGACAAAGTAAATGTTTGACCTGACTACACTGCCTGAAGTTTGAATCATGTTTCATCATAATATAACAGCATATTTGAGATTCTTTGATATTCCCCTGCAATTACCACTCTCGTTTACGAAAAAGATCAGTTCAAAAAGATTAGTTTAATGTGGTAGAGTGGAACATTTTGGGCACTCCACAAAAATCCGTCTTTCCAAGTAGTGCAGAGAGCAGCAGATGCAAAGGTTAGACTGTGGTTTCTAAACTTACTCCCTCAAATCTTCTCCAAAATCCAGGGTTAATGGTGCCACAAATGGAGACCAAAACAAACCAACCAGCAGAAGTCAGTCTCTCACTGTGGGAACATCACGAATAAAGTGTTGACATCTTTTTAGTTTGCCTGTATGTCTTACTCAAGGTTTAGTCTCAAAGGTGTCATCATTATTTATTTGATTACATTTTGAGTGTCTGGATGAATAACATAGACTGTATATATAAGTAGACATAGCTAACCTGCTAGCCGCTGCGTTCCCAATAGGAAGTGAGCATGGACGTGCTTCTGGCTCCATCGACTCTGATTTGTGTTCACTTTTCACCCCTCTCTCTGTAATTGCTGCTGCCAGGCTCGTCATTTTTCTCTTAAAATGTTTGTATTAACCCACTCTACATGATTCTGGTATTTTATTTAGCTATTTTGTCAGACAAATCAGGTGCCTTCTTTCCCTGGTTTTGCTCTCGCTAGCATTAGCAACAGGTTTGATTGACAGTTCCTGCTAAACCAGCAGTACAGAGAAGAGACGTTACCTTCAACAGTCTTCCTCCTGATTGCCTCTTTGGATGCTATGATGATCATGGTCAGAAATCCAAATACAGAACCTGGATCCAAATTTGCCCCTGCTAGCTTCTATGAGCTTTATTTGACTGGACACTATGTATGATGTCACAGTCCCTTAGTCCACTTGTTTCCAGTCTATGAGGAATACAGACCAACATGCAGAGAGAAGCGCTTTGTGCATTTGTGGATGGGAAAGATGTCTCTCATTTGTATTTAACAAAAGTTTGATTTTTCTACTAATCAGATTCAAATATCCGTCATAATGTTCCACCTTTTCCCAGTTGCTTTAAGTGAGAGGGCTTTCCTGCTGCACATATTAGAAAGGTAACTGGTTTGAACCTCTGTTTTGTCCCCCTTGACTACCTTCCTCTTGACTTCATGTTTCCTGGCAGTTATCATCAACATTCTTCTACTCATATTGATCCTTTGCAGAGACATCACGCTGGGGGTGTTTTGCATGTATGCCTATGGCAGAATGTTTAGTAGTTACCATGGTGACACAATGCACACATTAGCAAACAGCCTGATAAGTGTTTAGATTCTCTGAAAACTCAAGAAATAATACAAAATGAATTCTAGTCAAATTGTTTAATTCAAAATAAAAATCTAACAGTCTAACAGAGCTTCAGACAGATCAGTGCCTACAGTTAGCATCACATCACTATCCCTCCTGTGTGCTCATATACTCTTCTCTTTTGCACAGAAATACCTCCATCTTTGCTTCTATCTTTCCCACTTTTAACGCTTGATGTTTCAGGAATCACTTGGTTTGTAACTTTTAAAAATCCACTCAAAATTTCAACTTGAGTGAAGCATAAAAAAATAATCTTAACTCATCATTGTGGGGCTACTGTTGCTTTGTAAACTTGGACATCTGACAGTGAGCGAGTGGCGAGTGCATTTTGTCAACTGTGGCGTTCCTGAGTCTATTTACATTTCGTTTTTTTACAACCACCATTTTAAACACACATAGAACTAGTCAAACATCAGTATTTTCCCTTTGTGCGCCATTGTTGCTCCAGCGCAAACAACAGCAGGGCCCCATGTTAAAAGCAAATTCAGAAACACTAAATATAAAATAAATGAAAAGTGAAATTTTGGTTTGTATTTCCTGAGCAGACTGCTGAGAGACACACTGGTAAATGTGGTTTCTTTCCCCCATCGTAATGGTTATTGAGGTGGACAGAACAATGGGAGTTAGCGCAATCTAATGCAATAATACAGCAACATAACTGGAGATGCTCAACACGGACTGAGTGGGAGAAGATAAAGATAAGCTTTCTCATTAAAATTCTTCTCTTTTTTTGTTGTATTTGCCAAAGTAAGGTTGCAATGTCCATAAATAAGGCAAAAAATACTGGTTATTTATTGATAGACTGAAACTATTTATTAAAATAAGTTAAATATAAGCAGGTTGCAATTACACAAACAGTCAAAACTTTGGACACATTTTTTCATCAATCTTTCATCTTTATGTCTATGATTATTTGCATGTAGATTCTCACAAAAGGCATCAAAACTATAAATGTACACATATGGAGTGTAGTAAACAAAAATACACTCTAAATAACATGTTAAATTTAAAATAGCCACCCTTTGCTTTGAACTCTGATTTAACTTTGAGCATTTCTTGACCCTGACGGGGCAAACCCGTGAACTGAAAACCAATTCAGGATATTTCATCAAAAAGCTCACTAAGAAAAGGCCAAGGGTTTGCCTGAGGATTTGAATCTAAAATATATTTAGCTGAGTTTTTTTCTTTGCTACATAATTTCACATATCTTGCATTATACAGTTGATGTCTTCAGTGTGTGTATAAAATGTAAAGTAGTAAACATTAAAAAAAGTATGAAAAAGTATGTCCTGCTAGCAGCCTTCTTAACAGTCATCAAAGCAAATGTGGACAGTCATGTCTAAGTTAATTTACACCTCTATACCAAATGATTTATATAGCTTTATGAATTGTTTATCACAATGTTCCAGGCAGCAAAACGATCATATGTTAGCACTTAAAGTAAACTTGACTATAAAATGAAGATCCAGCAAAGAAACCAGCAGTATTGGCTGCATCAGTGATTCAAAATGTAGCATAGCCTACACACGACTGAAATAGGAGAACAAGAAAGGCCTCCTCCAACACAAGGCCATCACTACAGCTGTAAAGATGTGATGGGCCGACTGATACAAAAATTAGCATATTTCGATAGTGACAGAGGTATTGAAAAGATCTACTCGCACACAAAATTGCTGATACTTAAAATTTCTCCAAAAAATGCATTTTTTTCTAACTAAAATTGTAATACAGTTTTTTTTAACTTCATTGTTTATATTTTAGTTTATTTTATCTGCACATATGCTTAAATGTTACATCAGTTCAGCAGGAATGGCGTATACACCAAGGAAATATTCTGGCCATACTATTACTAGTCGATGCTCTGGACAAAGGGTGATGGAGCCTTTTTGGTTCAGGTGCCTCGCCTTTGGAATGACCGGCCTGAGGAGATAAGGCGAGCACCATCAGTGCCATCTTTAAATCAATTCTTAAAACTCATTTTTATCGATTGGCCTTCCCTTAACTGTTTTGACTTTTATTTTACTTATTTATTTATTTATTATTATGAATTCAATTTGATCCTGTTCTAATCAACTGTGTTACTGTATGCTATTGTTATGCTATATTATTTGTATTATTTATATTATTTGTTCTATGATGAGTGAGCAACACTGTAAATCTTTATTTAAAGGTCTTTTATTATGCAAAATGAACTCTTGTGATCTTTAAGCCATGTCAGAAGGTTATAACCTCATCAAAAACAGACCTGGAGTTGTGTTTTCTTTCATTCACACATGTTTGAGTAAACCTTTATTATTAGTCTGTTTGCAAAGGTCAAAATGCTCTGTTCTATCTTGTCTTGTGATGTCATGAAGTGGTAGTTTTCAAGTTAAATCATCCAAATGATTCTAGTGAAGGTGTATGGAGTTTAAAAACGCAGTGGAGCATTTGACATCACAAGGCTGAAAAGAGTGTTTTCTGTTTGATAAAAGAACTCAGCCTAAATATACAGCATGTGTGTGTTTGAAAATAGCGTAATATGGGCTCTCTAAATCAAGATATATAAGCATATTGCAAAAAAAAAAAAGGTAAACAGTAAACAGAACCACAAAGCTGCTGGTATGTTGCAGTAGACTGGTGTTCTGGTGATGAAGAGGAGACGGCAGCAGCGTGTGCACTGGACTGTACTTAATGTAGAGCAGCAGCAGTAGCGGAGCAGGCCCTCACGTGTAAATGTTGTATGAGGCGTGTACATGTCAGTGTGGCTCTGCGGAGCTGCCCCCTGCGCTGTGAGGCCAAGTGCTTTACACACCCACCCACACAAGCACGGACGGCTTTGTGTACATGCGGGAACATGGGGGCCACTCACACACACATACACACACACACACACACACGCATGGATGGCTTTATTTATTTATTTATTTTGGATCCCCATTAGTTATTACCACGGCAATAAGTACTCCACATAAAACACATAAACAAGTTCATTTAAACTTATGTACCACCCATGTACGTCTCTGTAGCTACGTGGGGACATGCAGCCTCTTACACACACGCATGTATCTGTTTCTATGCAAGGACAGCCTATCTCCCTCACAAACAAACACAAACACAAACACAAACACACACCGGCTTTAAGGTTTAAGGACTAAAACATGTAAACTGAGCATTCTTTATTCTCTTTAAACTGTCTGTTTATGACATATGCTATGCAAATTATGTGGACTGGATCGGACACACGTCTCTGTATCCACGCGACGTCATGCAGCCTCTCTCAGACGCACACTGGTTTTATTTTATTGTATTAAGAGTAAAGTAAGCATTCATCGATTTTTTAAATTATTAATATGTTGTTATTGTGCAGCATTTTGGTCTGTTTATGAAATATGCAAATAAAGTGGATTGGGCACACGTCTCTATCTATGCGGGGGGAGCCTCTTACACACCCGCACACACACACACACACACACACACACACACACACACACACACACACACACACACACACACACACTCGTCTTCCTACCTACGCAAGGACACACACGTTTTAGAATGAATACAATGTTTTATTTAACTTTTTTATTATTATCAATACTGATGAGCAGCACTTTGGTCTGTGTATGAAATACGCTGTACCCATGCATTGACATGTAGCCTCTCATACACACACTAGTATGCATCTGTATCCACGTGGGGACGACCATTCAGGAAAGAGCACCGCCTGAACCAACGTGACTCATGAGTAAATGATGACGTGATGCAGGTTTAAAAGCTTATTCTGCGTTTTAAATATGTACAAGTGACAAGGCCTTAAGTCAATTTATGTAGTCTGCAGCTGAGATGTGAGTTTTTCACTATTTAAAAATTGTTTCATTTCAAGTCAAAAATATTTTTAACATTATTCATTTGGTTTTGTGTCTATTTTTGTATATTTATTTATATTTTTATTATTTAATTGCACTACTTACTGAAATTGTACTTCAATAGCGTTGAATTACAGAGCAAAAATAGGGGCACAAAAATGACACTAGTAAAATAAAATGTGTGACGTGTTTTGCCCATGGAAACAACTAGGGATGCACTGATCCAGCTTTTAATGTTCTGATATCGATGCCAATACTGCGAGTTTAAGTATCAGGGTACCACGTCATAGAAACACAAATGGTGCATGAGTAAATATTATCCAAATGGGTATTGCAACTGTTAATTATTATATAAAATAATAAATAACTTCAGAACAGCTTTGAAAAAATACAAGTTCAATATTACAAGGTGTTTTGGGACAAAAGTGGTAAGTAAATCGTCTTATTACACCAACACAGTATTGTACTGGTGCATCCCTAGACACATCAACACTACTATTTTCATGACAAGGATCGTCAGCCTGCTGGTTAGGAAAATCTTCAACTGACTTCACAGGTTTATTTATTTATTTATTTATTTATTTATTTATTCATTCATTTAGTATTATAAATGTTTGTTTTTATTCTTTTTATTTCAACTATTTCCTAGTTTATTCAGAACATTAGCTAATTCTGTTGAAAAACCTGTTCTGTTGTTGCACCTACTTCAGTACAATGACAGATAACAGATAACCTCAAAACTTCAGTAGAAAAAAGCAGTCCCTGGGCAGCCATTTTGAATTTTAATTGCTTTTCTGATCTTCACAAAGTTCACCTAAAGACACGATCAACTTAGAGAGCACCTGGGGGCCCATATCTCCACATTATACCAAGTGAAATCCATGCATTTTCTTTTGGGCTGCTTGTATCCCATGTTTCAGGTCAATGAGTGAAAAACGAGAACACTCAAGAAGGCACCTCCCCCTCCCTCTCCGCTCTCGCGATGCGTTTAGGGGACGGTGCGTTCAAGTACATTCATTTCTCAAAGTATTTATAGCGTGTTAGCCATAACCTACTCTTGACCCCCCCGGAAACTCCTTTTATTTCGCGGACACTTCAGCGAACGTGAGCACGGTGGAACTACAACACTTGAAAAAAACTATAAAAAATAAAAAGATTCACATGTTCGCAGCCTCATGCAATTTGTATGCGTTTTGTGTGTGCTGCTAACCTTTACTTAACCCCAGAAAAGTACAAAGCCCTCCTCCTCCTCACCACGACAAGACCGCTATACTTATTATGTATGATACTCACTATTCAGCTAAGCCCATTTAAAGGAACTGTACCAGATTTTTATTTTATTTTGTTTTTCATGTAGGCCTAATATGGGAAAAAATTGTGTTACCCCTGTACAGTTATATTATAAAACAAGTTATTTGGTCATCCGCTGTGTTAACCAGAAAGTAAGACTGGTGAGCTGTTAGCATGCTAGTTAACCCCAGAAAAGTACAAAGCCCTCCTCCTCCTCCTCACAGCGACAAGACCGCTACACCCGTGTACAGGGACTGTGCCAGATTTTAGTATTTTTTATTTATTTATTTTTTTTGGTGCGTGGTTAGCATGCTAGTTGTTGTTAGCACTACCTTATGCCCAAACTCCACTCTGGTTTGTGAAAGTTGGCAGAAGCTCTTAAAAACTCACTGACTGCTGCAAACCATTTAAAATAAACTTTTCAGATAGAGTGCTTTAAAAGAACATCATTAATAATTGTTGGTCAAATATGAAAGTTGTCCAGTGTCCAATCTAATCAGGGCACGTTGCTGTGTCTTTGAGCAAGGCACGTCATGACAGTATTTGCCATGTATCTATGTGTTTGGTTAGAGGGGCTCTATAGGCACAGACTGAAGGCATCATTTTGCAGTGTAGCCCCAGGAAGCTGAGACGACAGAATAAACTTATCATCACAGGTCCAGAGTTATTCCTCTCTTATCATCTGAGCATAATCTTTATTCCCAACATTTTAATTTATAAGCACTTTTCATAACTTTCAGAGACAAGAGTGAAATTTTGCAGTGGCAGTAAGAATAAGTACAATTAGCATGCTAGTGTGCACTTCTTGATTATCTGACCAACTGACGGTTTTCTAATTAGATACTCACTCTCACCTTTTTTTATTGAAAATACCTAAACGGGACCATGAACACTCGTATTCATCACAGGCTCCCAAAAATGTATTGTTTAAATCAATTTTATATTTTTTCTTCAGTTTTCAAACGTGTCTCCATGGTAACTGCTGAACATTCCACCATAGAGATCCATGTAGAGCACCCCCAGCGTGATGTCACTGTAAAGTATCAGTACTATATATCTATAGCAAAAGAGGAAATTCAATTTGTCAACTGGACAGAGTTTATTTGGTCGAATACGTTTCGCAGCTCATCCAAGCTGCTTCTTCAGTTCTGGTCAGACGCTGGTGGACACTGCTTTATATCTGCCTGAAGGGAGGAGCTAATTACAATGAAATTACTCTGAAACAACCACACCTATTTGTTTACAGTTTCTGTTAGTTAGGTGGGCCTATTCAATAAGGAGTGGAACTGGGGTGTTGTTAGCATAACCATTCAAGGCCATGATGGGTGTTTTCACACCTCTGGACCTGACCTGGCTATACCTATTATTTTCTTTGTTTGTTTTGATTTAGGTTTGAGGATAGAGTTATAAATGGGAGACAAATGATGTCTGAGACCTCCATTTCTGTTCAAGGAAGGATTCTCTTTCTTGATAAAAATAGCTTCTTTAACTTCCCTCTCAAACCAGTTCTTTTCTCTGGCCAAGATCTGGACCTCACTGTCCTCAAAGGAGTGGCCTGTGGCTTTTAGGTGGAGATGTACGGCAGATTGCGGCCCACCCTGGTTTTCCCGTCTGTGTTGATACATCCTTTTGTGAAGTGGCTGTTTTGTTTCTCCAATGTAGCGCTCACTGCAGTCTTCACTACACTGAATGGAGTAGACCACATTGCTTTGTTTGTGGCTCGGTGTTTTGTCCTTAGGGTGGATCACTTTCTGTCTTAAGGCGTTTGTGGGTGTGAAATAGACTGGGATTTCATGTTGTCTGAAGATCCTCTGTAGTTTTTCAGAAACACCAGCCAGTTAAAGAATAGTTACACTCTTTCTCCTGGGTTCTGATTCTCTGTTGTCTTGTTTTTTTTGTTTTTTTTTTAGCTCTCTTTTTTCTATTGAAAGCCCATTTAGGATATCCACAAACAGAGAGGGTTTTCTGCATGTGTTGTTCTTCTTTCTCCTTTCCCTCTGCGCTTGTAGGAACCACTTGGGCCCTGTGTTGTAATGTCCGAATGACTCCCAGTTTGTGCTGAAGTGGGTGGTGTGAATCAAAAAGCAGATATTGGTCGGTGTGTGTGGGCTTCCTGAAGACCTCTACCTGGAGTCGCCGGTCTTCTCTTATCGTTACTGCACAATCTAAGAAGGCCAATGTGTTGTCCTTGGCATCTTCACGAGTGAATTTGATGTTCGGATCTACAGAATTGATGTGTGCAGTAAAAGGTTCCAAATCTTGAATTTTGATTTTTGAGAAATTATCATCAACATAACGATACCAGTGCGTGGGTGGAGTGCCTGGATATGAGGCCAGGGCATTCTGTTCAAATTGTTCCATGTATAAGTTTGCAATGATAGGGGAGACCGGTGAGCCCATTGCACAGCCGTGGATTTGTCTGTAGAAGTTTCCTCTGAACTGGAAATGGATGGTATTTAAACAAATTTCCACCAGTTGTCAGATTTGATCGGGTGAAAGTTTGGTTCTCTCCTCTAGCTTGGTATCCTGCAGTAGTCTCCTTCCTGCTGCCTCCACCGCTATCAGTGTAGGGATACAAGTGAAAAGAGAGGTCACATCAAAGGAAACCATTGTCTCATCCAGGTCAAACTGGAGATGCTTGACTTTTTTTTACAATATATCTATACTGGAGCAAGACACATGTTGCTCAAATACATGGGAAAAAAACAGATACAGGGCGTTTATGACAACAGTGCTGCCAGCAGTTCCATTTTTGTATTTGTACATTTTACCTACCACTCGGTCATATAATAACATCAGCTAACAACAAGGAAAAACCTTCACTTTATAATGGAAATGGAAAAGTCTAATAGCAAGCTGTCTGAAATATAGTTTTTCATTACATTCATTATGTATAACGCTGCAATCTTATTTTATATTCAAATTATTCATTAGGCAATAACAAAAGAATAAAGCTACTCATTAAAAAGAAACAACTTTCACATATACATTTAAGTGCAATCTACAGATGTGATTCGACCCTGATTTGTGTAAAGTGATTGAATGGACAGAACTCACAAGCTTAATTAGCATTTATAGACTCATGTATGTACTTCTATTCAAGTTACAATTGCAATTCACAATAACTACTATTTCTGTCCCATAATGCAATGTGCTCTCTGTCGTACACCTTTCTCATTAGAACCACATTGGTGACTTTTCAAAGCGGCCAAATTACCATCATTTTAGTAGCTGCTAATGTTCTCTCTCATTATTAGCTTACTCAAAGTTGTGTTCCAGTTGATTCATTCGTCTCTGAGGGATCCTGTCCTGTCCTCCATTCTAGAGTTGCTTATCAATTTTCACCTACCACCTATACCCTCCTACTTTTCTGGACCTACTTGTAATTGTTCAGTAAGTCACACTCATGCTTGGGTCATATGTGTAGGGTTCACAAATGTCATGTAGTCATTTTTTTCAGTTATAAAATTAAGTAAATGAAAAATCTGATGCTTGCTACAATGAAATGCTGCAGGAAGCATTTATTTTGTCTTAGAACCCATATTGTGCTTGAGTATACTACATACTTATATACTATACTATATTCTTAATGTGCAATGTTGTTAAAACATGATAATGAATGATGATTAAAGATGACTCAAACATGCACAAATCACTCCAAATAAAACTCTTTTTTTTGCATAGGTCTGCTGCTTTAAGACAATACAGTAGGAGATGTATTGACCTTGTTTACATGTTTCAGCTGCTAGACGAACTTGAACACCACATACTCAAAAAAAGCATAACACGATAAATGTTTGTATCTTTATTTGCTTTGGCTCCGTGATGCAACCAACCCTCTCTCCTCCTCCTCCCTCTCTCCATCGCTTTCTTTCGCCATCAGTGGATTTGGTGAACATAGCGCGGCAGTCAAATATAGTGCGCTCTATTCCCCTCTGAGGGCTGGCCAGGTAAAAAATGCATGAGTGTTTTAACCTCCCTGTGACCCCGAACAGAGCTACGCCAATGGGACCCGCTTCTTCGAAAGATCCCAGCGAGTAGAGGCGTGACGCGGGTACAATCCAGACACTGATGGCTCTGTCTGACAAGGCTCCGGTCCTGTTTGAATCATTCAGGTCAAATGGAAATTAGAGAGGGCCATATGAATAATAAAGAATGACATCAAGTGACAGAGATAGCGGGTTTATGTAAAATACAGCACGCTGCGGTGGGGTTTAACAGACAGTTCATGGCCACAAATCTGATCTTTGGTTTTTGGCTTCATGTTTCTGAAATTGGAATTGTTCGGTATTTTTGCTACCTCTGCTCCAATGTGGACACTTGTGACATACAGTATATGTGCATATGATTTTGATACTTGGATCATCTTGAGAACCAAAACACTAAATTATAACATAAAAAACTTGGCCATCAAGTCCAATTTTTTTGTAATTAAGAACAAAACAGCAATTGTTAGGAGCTATATTTCATTTGAACATGTTTGAATTGTTTTGACATATTTCTTTACTGAAAATTGTTATTTGCAAAACAGTTCAAACAAAATGGAATTTTAGTTTTCCTAATCAGAATTTTTATCTCAACAAAATGCAGTTTTAATGAAAAAATGATCGATTATCTCTTAAAGCAAGTTTTATTATCCAAACTCTCAGACTGAGATTATGGAGCTCAGAAGTCCTGCTTTCAGGGACCACAGAGTCACTGGTTTAGTGCAGTCTGTGATTGGGACTGGAAACAAGTCTTGTATTGCCTGTATTTTATTATATAAATATAATTTGAAAATAAATGTACATGTTGCAGACTAGATGTTGGAGTATTTGATAAAAAAAAAAAAAAAATTGGAAGAAAATTGAAAGATGTTGGATGTTTGTAGTTTTTTGCTGTTCTGTTTGAGTTTCTATATTGAAAGTGACAATGTTAGGACAAGGTGAATTCAGTGAGAGCTGTGTCAAGTGTTCTGCAAAATAGCCTGAGAACTAAGTGACCTGATGACAAATGTTCCAAATGATGTGACCATCTGTGTCTCTGTTCAGATACATGTTTGAATAAAAAAAAAATGTAATTATATAAAAAGTACACAAAACAAAAAATACAAAAATTAAATAATAAGATAGTACAGTAAATATACAAAAATTTAAGACAAATCGCTCATTTTGACAGCAGTATTTCAGGTGCTATGTTCACCCACAAACCATAAGGTTTTTGGTTAAATTCTCACTCCCAGTCGTGTGGTGTTGCTGTGTTAATGACCACGGCACTTTTCTCACTTTAGCATAAAAGTGCATACTATTTCTGGATAGTAAAATAGGCAGTCTAACAAGCTTTCATACATACACTATATTGCCAAAAGTATTCGCTCACCCATCCAAATAATGGAAATCAGGTGTTCCAATCACTTCCATGGCCACAGATGTATAAAATCAAGCACCAGGCCTGCAGACTGTTTCTACAAACATTTGTGAAAGAATTGGCCATTCTCAGGAGCTCAGTGAATTCCAGCGTGGTACTGTGATAGGATGCCACCTGTGCCACAAGTCCAGTCGTGAAATTTCCTTGCTCCTAAATATTCCACAGTCAACTGTCAGTGGGATTATAACAAAGTGGAAGCGATTGGGAACCACAGCAACCCAGCCACAAAGTGGTAGGCCACGTAAACTGATGGGGCGGGTCAGTGGATGCTGAGGCGCATAGTGCGCAGAGGTCACTGACTTTCTGCAGAGTCAATCACTGCATACCTCCAAACTTCATGTGGCCTTCAGATCAGCTCAAGAACAGTGCTTAGAGAGCTTCATGGAATGGGTTTCCATGGCCGAGCAGCTGCATCCAAGCCATACATCACCAAGTGCAATGCAAAGCATTGGATGCAGCTGTGTAAAGCACGCCACCACTGGACTCTAGAGCAGTGGAGACGCGTTCTCTGGAGTGACGAATTGCACTTCTCCATCTGGCAATCTGATGGACGAGTCTGGGTTTGGCGGTTGCCAGGAGAACGGTACTTGTCTGACTGCACTGTGCCAAGTGTAAAGTTTGGTGGAAGGGGAATTATGGTGTGGGGTTGTTTTTCAGGAGCTGGGTTTGGCCCCTTAGTTCCAGTGAAAGGAACTCTGAATGCTTCAGCATACCAAGAGATTCTGGACAATTTCATGCTCCTAACTTTGCGGGAACAGTTTGGAGATGGCCCCTTCCTCTTCCAACATGACTGTGCATCAGTACACAAAGCGAGGTCCATAAAGACACAAGAGAGTTTGGTGTGGATGTCTGGCCTTCACAGAGTCCTGACCTCAACCTGAGAGAACACCTTTGGGATGAATTATCGCGGAGACTGAGAGCCAGGCCTTCTCATCCAACATCAGTGTGTGACCTCACAAATGAGCTCCTGGAAGAGTGGTCAAAAATTCCCATAAACACACTCCTAAACCTTGTTTACAGCCTTCCCAGAAGAGTTGAAGCTGTTATAGCTGCAAAGGGTGGACCGACATCATATTAAACTCTATGGATTAAGAATGGGATGTCATTTGAGTTCATATGCGAGTCAAGGCAGGTGAGCGAATACTTTTGGCAATACAGTGTATTTTTTCAGTCTCCTCTGTCACTAGCTGCAGATGTTACAGTTCCAGTGACAGGTGATAATTTTACACTCTTGTACTTTTTGTACTTTTTGTGTTTTTGTGTGCCACTTGTGATTGGACGATAAGTACAAAGCAGGACGTTGCTCTAACAGCTTAATTATGTCCTCTGTCACTTTGTTTAAGGAAAATAAAGCTAAAAAAAACATGGCCCCTTTTACCCATTGTCTGGTCCTCATTTAGTACAGTGGTGTTCAAAAGTATAATTATTGACAAATCCAATGCTTTCACCCAAATCACAGGGCTAACAAACTTACCACTTTCTTGCTTTTCTTTTTTTGTTTTTTTGTAATTAAAATATAAATTATCCAAGCCTGGTCCACATCACTGGAAATTTGAATTCAGAGTGGAACAGATTTTAGCTGGTTTAACTCTGGTATCAAAATTTGTATCAAGAATAGCATATTTTCCTTTGTATCATAATCAAGTTTGACATTTTATTATTGTGACAACGTGTAGAGGTAGTATTCCAATATGTTTTCTTTCTAGTTCTTAATATTCATAGACTATAATACTATAGTCTATGAATATCCAATTTCATCATACTGTTTCTCAGAGGTGGGTAGTACTGGGTGGGTACTTAAATTTGCTTGAGTACCTTTTTAAAGAAATTAGTTCACTAGCAGTATACTTTTACTCCTACTTGTGTAATATTTGTACTGAAGTAACGGGACCCTTACTTGGGTTCGGTCTCATTTTGTGTCTATCCTTTCAAAATAAATACATTTTCCATCTTCAAGGCACTCAGAGCGTTACATATCAAAGAACCACTCACCCATTCACACACACATTCATACACCAGGGTACACATACACTGGAGGCAAATGTGGGTTAAGTGTCTTGCCCAAGGACACAACGACACCATGCATATGTAAAAACTGAAACCGCCAACCTAGGGCCAGTGGATCTGACGGTTCAACCAATGCCCACGCCCAACGCCATTATAAATAAACTTCAAATTATAAATCAGATGTTACTGTATGTCCCAACAGTTACTCTTTAAGTTTCTCTTACATGAGTGGTAATTTTCCCAAATACTTTTTACTCTTAATTTCTTGGAACACGACTTTGTACTTCTACTTGAGTAATATTCTTCTGAAGCAGTGTTGCTATATGTTCTCTTAAACACCCATGCACGTTTTTCAGTTTTCACACGCTGCTATTCCTGGCGCAGTATTTTTTATTCATCTTGAACTCTGTCTGTCCCTGGTCCCTGTAGATCCAAACATGAAGTCGTGTGTGCAGTTCTCAGTTCTTATGTAAATACTGGATCTGTCCTGTGGGAACCACCATCTGAACTTGTCCACTGCATCTGTTTGATATGTGGCCCTATGTTATTCTCTATACAGCCATGGTTTTGTCAGAGGTGGGGAGAGGAGAGTACAAAAGAGTACTCACGTAAAACTAATGTTACTTATAAAATAATATTAAGTAGAAGTTGTCCTAGAAATTACCAAAGTAAAAAAGAATTGGGAAAACTACTACTCAAATTAAAGATTAACTGTTGGAGCGTGCCATCTGACTTAAAGTTAATAATAATAATGCCTTACCCTTGTACAAAACTATTGTAGCCACAGCTGACTGACGGAAGCGTGGCTGCCCATCTGTGCCATTGGCCACTCGACAGAACTTGGTCCAAGCGGGACTCAATCCTTTGACCTTCGGACTGGGGGACCACTGCTCTAACCACTGAGCCACTGTCACCCTTCAGTTAAGTAATCGTTATCATTTCTACAATACTGTAATCCTTTCCAGAATACTGAAGTATCTCATGTAAACAGACCACGAAGGTAAATGGCTAATAATAGTAACTTTACACCTTAAAGTCTTTTTTAATAGTGTTTTATTCATAATCAGGATGAACAGTGCGATAAACCAGCTCCTCTATCTGCTTTCATGACATGTTGTGTCCAGTTAAAGGTGCATTATGGGAAATTTTGAGTGTAATACATTTTCACCAGTTTGACATTCAAACATCGCTAAAAATGCCATGACCACTAAAAGTGCTCTAAGTAGGGAATAATGTGGGCTTAAATCTGTCTGAAGGGACGAGAAGTAAGAACTAAGAACTATTTTTTTCTTTCCTAACCAACATTTATACATGTCACAATGTCTGGTACAATCTCCAGTAGCAACGGCAACTTTTTCTGTTTTTATCCAAAGTCCAGTCAGACTCTATACAGTGTCCCCTGTGTGAGTCATGCACATGTGACAGGCGGGCAGCAGAGTGACTGGAGTGGTCCAAAAGAGCAGGGGCCACAGCGGACCCCCATATGCAAATGAACCGGCCCCCCACCCCTCTCCTGCTCTCCCTCCTCACTCCTTCCCTATGTGTGTGTGTGCATGTGTGTGAGTGAGTGTGTGTATGTGCGCACTAAAATGTCACGTCCCGGAAATGCGTTGTGTGCGGGACCACTGACGCATGTCCAAAAATCCAGGGGCCATTTGGACACCCATGACACCTCCCTCCGGCCGATCACTCCATTGTCCTCCCTCTCTCCCTCTCTCTCCAGTGAGCCATGCCTTTTACATATATTAAAATCAGCCCTGGGTACAGCGTGCCCCTGCAGACCACCCAGATTTTCTCTCATGCTCCCTCTCTCTTTCCCTCTCCTTCATCCTCCTTCTCCCTCTCTCTCACCATCTCCATCCCCTTCTCTGCCTTCCTCTCTCTTTTTTCTCCTGCGTTCTCTCTCTCTTAAAGAACACATATTGTGCTTGTGTCTGCTATATAGTTATAATCTATGACACAAGTGAATAATTATGTTATAATTTGCACATTTTAAATCACAATATTCATCTAAAACAATGTGATAAAAGAAACAAGTCCGCTGACTTGTTTGACGCTGTTGTAAACATCATCACAACAGAAAGATGGCAACTCTGATGGATAGCTGCACATCTTGCCAGAGAGCAGCGGATGTTTTTTTTTTTTTTTTTTTAATTCATTTGCACCAAAATGACGCCTTGAAAATAAGTGATTAAAGATTAGTCGAACATGCAAAAATCACTCCAATTACAACTTTGAGGGAGTAAATGAGAAAGGAAACGACTAACAAAAAGCACTGAAAAGTCGATTTTTGCATAAGAGGTCTGCTTTAGCACTCTCTTTTTCTCACCCCTCCCCTCTCGCTCTCTTACGCTCTCCTATCCTCTCTCTATTCATCTTTCCTTTTCCTGCTTTCTGTTTCTCCCCCCTCTTCTTCCCCCTCTCTCTCTTTTTCCTCCTGCTGCCAAATCCCTCTCTCTTTCTCCTGCTCCCCATCCCTCTCTCCCTCCTTCTCGTTCTATCCATCCCCTCTCTCCCCCTTCTATCTCTCTCTCCTACTTTGCACTTCTCTCTTTCCCCCTTCTTTCCGCCCCCCCACTTCCCTCACCCCTCACTTTCTCCCCTTTCTCTTTCTCCCTCTTTCTCTCTCTTTCCTTCTCTCTCTCCCCCTCTCTCAAACTGAGGCCGGGAGCGGAGACAGCAGGGTAAGAAAGGGCATCCGAGCATGTCCGAGACAACACCAAGCTTCTCTTCTCCTTTCTGTCCAAAACTTTTCCACTTGAGAGCTTCTTTAAGTTTCTGCATCCCATCTTCCCATGGGAACCCACAGTAAAAAGCACTTGGGGGGACGGAAAGGGACAAACTCATAAAAACAGATCAGTAAGTTCAAAACAGGGTCCTCAGAGCAGTGTATCGTATTTGGGTGAGGAAAATATTATTGAAAAACTTGGAGCATAACATTTGGGATCAATATTATGTTGTCACTTGCATCAATACTTTGTCTACTATTTAAAATCTGCTTGTATGTGTCCACGTTTAAAGGACCTACACTGACTCTTATGAGCTTTGAGGCAGGTTAGAATGCTGTCCATCAAAAACAGACCTGGATTTGTGTTTTGTTTCATTCACACATGGTTGAGTAATCCTTTATTTCTAGTCTGTCTACATCTCCAAAGCTCAAAATGCTCTGTTCCTCCTTGTGATGTCATTAAGCGGTAGTGAAGTAAAGATTCGCAGTTCCAGATCTGAAATCAACCAAATGATTCTGAAGGTTTAAGCAGTTGAAAAACACAGTGGAGCACTTCTTTACCACATGACATCACGAATCATGATGCTCATGGAGAAAAGTTAAAAATATGTTGAAAATTGCAGGACGTAGTGCTCTAAAACATATTGATGACATCACACCATAGACAGTATATATAAATGGACATAGCTAACCTTCTAGCCGCCGTGTTCCAAATACAAGAAGTGAGCATGGGCGTGCTTCTTGCTCCAATTAAATTTGTATTGAAAAAACATCACCCCTCTATCCGTAATTGCTACTGTCAGGCTCATCATTTTGGTCTTAAAATGTTCATATTAAACTGTTCTACATGATCCTGGTGTTTTTATTGCAATATTTTGTCCAAAAATCAATTCCTATTCCTAATATGGAACTCAGCTCCAAATTTGCCCCTATAACTGCTAGCCTCAATGAACTTAATTTGACTGGAGCTAAATGCTATGGGTGATGTCACACTCTCTTTGTCCACTTCTTTATACAGTCTATGCATCACACCAGAGAGAATTCTATCCAAAAGTTTGGCACAATTTACAACCGATATTTTAAACATGATTTCAACAAAATAAAGGCGTTTTATTATATTTGTATTTGCCAAATTATCATTTCTGTGTACATTACAGGAGTTTTGCTCGGTAACAGGCGTGGAATTCCATTAGTGTAATGTCCCGATTTCCAACCAGGAAGTAAAATTTTAAACAATTCTATTGACAAAAATGTTCTACAAGCTCAGTTTATCCATCCCTTTCAGAAAATTATACACTGAAAGACATTCAAAGTACACTGTCTCCTCAGCTTGGAATAAGATGTAAAAGTACATTTAAAACACTTAAATCATAAATATGTCCTGTACTCAGAACGATCCTGAGAGCAGAGATGAAGTGGGCATTAAACCCACTGCAAATGTTCAGTCCTGTTCAAAAATGAAGTGGAGTAGAAAGCACAGATACCAGCTCTTAGATGTAGTGAAATAAAGGGAAAATGTCCTTAAGTAAAGTACAGATACCTAAAACAATCTGTACTGAATGATACAAGAACAAATTGCTCACACAAATATCCTCAATATTTGTATGAGCAATTTGTTCTTATATAATTCGTTCTTGTATCATTCAGTTCCGTGTCTTTTGATTCCATTTGGAGTGAAGTGGAAAAGTTGCAAACTGTTCCAAAGGGACATTTGACACTGCACACAAACTAACACAAACTAACCCTAAGCCAGCATGGTATTATCGCCACAAAAGAAGAAGAAAATGAAGAAGACGAAGAAGAAGCAGTAATCATTATTCATTCACTCCATACTCAGTGGAAGCAAGCTAGTATTTTAGCCACAGCTGCCCTGGGACAGACTGACGGAAGCAAGTCTGCCAGTCTCCGATCACCACCAACAAACACATCATATTCAAGCAAGTTAGGAGAAGTGTCTTGGCTATAAGACACAACAACAGAGCACAGTCCAAGTGGGAACTGAACCTCTGGCCGCTCAGTCACCATCACCCTGATAGTCCTAAGTTTAAGGCCATATTGTGGAGCATTCAGGCAAAGCAATATTATTTCCATAGAGAGAAGCAGGTGGTGGACTCATCGCCTAAAAAGTTACATAATACACCTTTAAATCTGTCTGTTCATGTGAAATGAAAAACAAAGCAAAACTTCAGCCCTGTCTATTCTGGCTTTATAGTCACTTCTTATATGTCTTGAAAAGTTGTGACACCAAATAAACCTCATAGAGTCACCTCCATTATGTTTCCTTTTTCTCTTCACTTTCTATGTAAGCCAGGCGTTGGTCTCTCCGGTCTTGCACAGCTGTGAGAGGTACATAACAGGACAAATCAAGCACAAATTGCAGATAGCAGCATTAATCAGAATTCTCCATAGCAACAAGGCACTGCCACTGTGCGCAACTACAGCCCTTTGATGGAAACTGCCTTTTCATTACCCTGTTTAAACTTGTGGAGTGGAGGCTACAATTATAAAAGGGCGGAACTTTTGCACATTTCTGGAAGCCAAAAACTTGACTCTCTCCTATACTTCTGACTTATACAGTTTGAGGAATTATTCCAAAATGTGTTCATGTAATAAAGATGCTCCAGAACAGATATGTTGTGAAGCAGCTCATAGGGTTAAAATAAGACTGCTGTGTGCTGGCTAATTATATATATAAAAAAAGTTTATTGTCCGCGAGCTAGTAAGGAATATTGGTATGATGTTAGCATGCTAGCTTTTGTTAGCATTACTGTGACAAAAAGTGTTTATAAACTCATTGTGGTGAATAACTAAGATGCTCAAAATGTGCTGAAACAATGAGAAATAGTGAGACAAAAGCTTCAAACTGGTTTTGTTGTTCACACTTTTAGGGCAGTCAAAATTTGGTACGTTAATTATTGTATATCCTAGCACGTAATACCACCAGCCCAAGTTACAGGTCTGATCTGTGAAGAGACGACCACGCTCAAAGGTTCTTGTAGCATTTCTTTTTAGCATTTAAAACATCTGTAGCTGAATAAATTAAAGATATATCACTTTAATGCCATAACATATCCATGGAAACAATCAGTCGATGTAACCTCCATCAGAAAAGTTCCATAGTGAGCCTTTTTATTTACTATTTTACTCCATGCGGTCTGAGTATTTTAGAAGACTGCACATGACTGAAGAATCTTGATCTGTTCTGTGTTTGAGCTGAGATGCTGTGTTCTCCCCAGTGAAGTGGACTGGCTCGAGGCTCAGATTACTGTCAAACGAGCTCACATGAGTCCAGAGATCCAGCGCCTCTGCCCACAGCCCTCTCTCTCATGGCCCAGGGCAGACTCTGATTCCGGTTTAGAGCCGCTGTAGGCCTGCCTGTCTCACACTGAAGAGGCTTAACTGCACTTTAACACATCACAAGATCTGTCTCTGTCCAGATTTTGTCAAGTTTAGGCAAATACGGTCTATATACGCAGTAAAATGTGGGTGATTTATTTCCTGATAACTAAAGCTGCACTATGTCATTTTATGACTATGTCTGCACTATGTCTGGTAGGAGGTTCGCCACCTGCTTGTCTCTATGGAGATTACATGTGTTTTCACTGCTAAAAAGGAGAGAGAGAGTGACAGATAGAGACACACAGAGAGAGAAAGAGAGAGAGAGAGACAGAGAAAGAGACAGATAGAGACAGAGAGAGAGAGAGCAAGAGAGACAGAGAAAGAGACAGATAGAGACAGAGAGAGAGAGAGAGACAGAGACAGAAAGACACAGAGAGAGAGAGAGAGAGAGAGAGAGAGAGAAAGGGATACTTTAAAATGGAAATAAGTTAATTAAAATCTTAAAACAAAATATTGTTCATCGAAACCAGGTATGATATATTAGCCCACCAAGCAGAAGCTCGCCTGTTCAAACCTGACTATGTCTACTGCCAGCTGCTTTTAAGCACTTTTAATTATACTTTGAACAAATCATACTATACAAATAAACTTGCCTTGAATTTTTGTTTCCATTGGCAAGACAATTCAGAAACTTTGCCTGCAAGCTATTATAGCGGTGACTGAAAGAATATGTGAAGTACAAATCTGTCAAATTACTGTCCAAAACAATTAGTGGAGGCCATAAGTTATAATGGTATTTACAAGTACAAAGAAAAGTTTAAATTAAGAAGAATCACAAAACAAAAACATAAGCCTTGTTTCCACTGGCACGGTTCACTTGGGGCTGCCTTGGTGTGAGAACAGTTAGAAAGGGGTCACCCCCACCCAGGAGCGTTTCCATTACAATAGGCCCAGGTCGCTTTGGGAGTTACACAGGTCTAAGAAAACACACCCAATGGCGTCGCTGGGAAGGACATGCTCTTGTTTTGATAAATAACTTTACTTGCAGTTACCTGGACTGAGGAGGATTATGGAGAACTTTATGCAGTCTCGTTTGGATACATCCAGCACACAACAGTGTGTGCATAATTACGAGGCAAGTTGCATTTATGAGGATTCATTTTATAATTGAACAACTACAGTGCTCTGGGTCAATCCAAAATGTTAATAAACCTTAAACAAACAACAACAAAATATTTAAGAAAGTAAAAGTGAAGTTTTGGCTTTCTTAGAAGAAAATCTATGTGTACACAATTATTGGGCAACTATTAATGGGTAGAATTATCACACAACTAAATCAAAAATGAACATTTTATATTCTCACTTGTTTATTCTCATCTGTCAGAATAGTAAACAATTCAAATTTTACAAATACATTTAAAATAATAATAATAATAATAATAATAATAATAATAATAATAATAATAATAATAATAAAATAATAATAAAAACTTTTGATCAGCAGCAACTACAGCCTCCCAGACACCGTTCAGAAAGTTGTACTGTTTTCCTTCACCGTAAATCTCCCGTTTAAAAAGAGCCCACAAGTTCTCAGTAGGGTTTAGGTCAGGTGAAGAAGGGGGCCATGTCATTATTTTTTCATCTTGCATTTCATCTTTCCTGGCTAACCACGCAGTGGAGTACTTCGATGCATGTGATCGAGTATTGTCCTGCATAAAAATCATGGTCCTCTTGAAAAATGCAGACTTTTTCCTCTACCACTGCTTGAAGAAAGTGTCTTCTAAACTGGCAGTTTTGGAGTTAATTTTGAGTCCATCTTCAACCTATAAAGGTCCAACAAGATCATCTTTAATAATACCAGCCCATACCAGTAGCCCACCTCCACCTCGCTGACTTCTGAGTTGAAGTGGAGCTCTGTGCCCATTACTGATTCAGCCACGGACCCATCCATCTGGTCCATCAAGAGTCACTTCCTTACCTTACCCATGTCTCTGAGCACTGAACACCTTGTACTTCTGGGCTCTCCACGTAGGTTTCAGTTCTGGAATATGACAGAGCTGGAGGATAATGGGTCCCTGGTAGCTTCATGTTTGATTCTTCTCAAATCTCTTGGAGTTAATTTGTCTTTTTTTCTCAGCATGTTTCTTGCTACACTGTTGACTATTTGCAACAAAATGTTTGATGGTTCTGTGCTCATGACCCAATATCTTTGCAGTTTCAAGAATTCTGCATCCCTGTGAAATACTTTATCCAATTTTTGACTTTTAAGAAATCTCTTTTCTTTTTTTTCTTTTTTTTTTTTCAGAATCAGAATCAGAATTTTTTGGCCCATTTTGCCTGAGGAAAAGAAGCTGACTAATAATTCTACATACCTTGATATTGGATGTTGATCTCCTTAGGTCACACCCTCCCTTGTTAGACAAATACACATCACTGAATATAGTTAAATCAAATAAGAATTCAAGTTTACACTTGACAAGATGTGCATTTGTTATTACGCACTTTGACTTCGAGACACCGTAAAAGTCCGCACTGGACTATGGATGTGTTTATGGGTGGATATAAGTTTCACGCTGTTTCTTCAACTTTTTTGTTTTACCAGTAAGTGAGCGTCTGTGCTGTTGTTAAATAACAGTTACATGGTTAGCACTATTTGAGTGTTGCCACCCGTGCCACCATTGGAGTGCTGTTGGACATCTAGTGACTCTCCAACCATTACAGGCCTCTTTGAGAGCTAGTACCTCCAGTGGTCTGCTTTGGACCCCTAAAAGGTGGTGGTACAGATCGCTTTATGCAGTGGAAACACTCAGGGTCCGCGCCGTTCCATCCTGTACCGGCTCTATGGAAACAAGACTATATTGTGCCAACTAGACAAAAGTTTTTCGAGTTAATACATTTTGCCACTCATCCAAATAGCTTCTTCAGTTCGGACAGGGTTCTGTATGTCACTGCCTTATATTTGTCTGAAGGGAGGAGCTAACACACCCTAGTTGTTTACATTATGGAGTATCTGATAATCTGATATAATTGGAGTCTATTGTACTGTCCTAAGGTGTGAACGCTCACCTGACAAAAAAGAAGCAGTTTGTTCGGATGATCTAGTAAGTTCACTACCAGTCAAAAGTTTGGACACATTTTTTCATTTATTTTTCATTATTTCCTTGACTGTTTACACTGTAGATTCTCAGTGAAGGCATCAAAACTATGAATGGACCCATATGGTCCAAAAACTCAAAATAACTCAAAACTAAACTTAAATAAATAAATTTAGGTATTTCTTGACCCTAATAAAGCACACATTATCACATATTAGTTAAAACCATTTCAGGAGACTTCATCAAGAAGTTCACTGAGAGAAGACCATAGCACTGTCAACAAAGCAATGGTTGGATACTTTGAGGATTTCAATCCAAAATATGAAAATGAATTAATTGTTTTAAATAAATAACATAACATAACATTTTCACTTTGCAGCAAATAACTACATAATCCCATATATCTTGCATCTAATAGTTGAGGTCTTCTATAGTTGAGGTCTTCTATATGTATCTCAAATCTAGTAAACAAAGAAGAAAAGAAATTGAATGAGAGGGTGTGTCCCAACTTTTGACTGGTAGTGTCCATGAAAATTTAATAATAAATGATCGCTAATTCTGATCAAATATTATGTTCAGAGCTCTTTTTTATGGGACAGTAACATAAAACCAGAGTGGAGAGAAAGAGAGAGAAAAGTGACAAGCAGCAGACGGAAGAGAGGAGGATGACAACGACAAGAGGACAGACAGCCCGTGGCCACTCTGTGCTCCTCTCCGCACAGCACACAGGGGGCGCCGTAGTGTCCCCCAGCCTGACCTGGGAGGGACAGACCGGCTTCTGGAACGACGAGGAGGAGAGGAGGGTATGGAGGAGGGCGGAGTGGGGGTATAGAGGGGGATTTGCGTGTTGGACTGTCAGCACGTTGACAGCGACAGGGAGCGGTTCAGTCCCTATGGTCCAAATGCACTTGCTTTTACATATTCAGTCCTGACACTGGGTCCAGTCTGAATAAGGAATAACTCTACTGGACATTTACACTCAAATACAAAGTGAAAAAGGTCCAGTTTTTGTGCTTATTTCTAATTTAAAGGTTCTATATTATGTAAAACTGATTCCTGTGAGATTTTAACCATGTTTTAATATTGCTATCTACTCATAAACATACCTGGAATTATGTTTTGTTTTGTTTAACACACAAACCCTTCATATTTAGGGCAGTTCTCCTTGTGTTGTCTAATTAAGACATCACAGTCTGATTAACCTTAAAATAACCAATAAATGACATTACAAGGTGGATTTTTGTGCCATTTTGATCTTTGAGGATGCATACAGCCTAATAATCCAGGATTACTCAAACATGTGTGAATGAAACAAAACACAACTCCAGGTTTGTAAAAAAAAAAAAATTAGAAGATAGATAAAAAATATGTCAAAAATGTCTCTTGAATATTTTTTACTGACTCCATCTAAAAATAAATACATAAAAAGTATAAATAATAAATAATCAGATGCATTTTTGTTATTTCATCGACTACAAGTACTGATGTTTTTGTCTGTTTGCGCTTACGGACTTAGTTGACTAAGTAAGCATGACATTTTTGCAGACTAAAACTACACTCAACTAAAAATAATGAGTTGACTAAATAATAATAATAATAATAATAATAATAATAATAATAATAATAATAATAATAATAATAAAAACAGTTTTATATATCGCTTTTCACTGTAACTCAAAGATGCTTCGAAACTGTGTTTAGTGAGCCTGTTTCTGCTGTAGAGGGGAGAGAGTTCCAGATGATGGGCGCAGCAATAACGAAGGCTCGAGCTCCTAAGGTCGGGTGTTTTGATTTGATTTAGGAGTGAAATCTTGTCCAAAACAGAAAATGATTTTCATCTTACACTAACACTTGCCAAGGTAATACTGTAAGGTCTTGTCCAAATGTACACTGGGACTCCTTTCCCTGAAAAATACCTTAGTTTGGCATTAAAATGATATAACTTGGTGTTTATACTGATGGAACAAGTTTCAGAGCAGTTACATAATGATTTTTTTTTTTTTTTTTTTTTTTCCAACAAAAAATATTGTAGAATTTTGCATCCTCTGCACAGACTTAGCAAGGACACCTCCAGTTCATTGTTGGTTCGCTCTGGCCTCATCCAACTATTACAGAATTTGTCCTTCTTTAACATTATCAGTTTCCTTTGTTAGCTTGTTCTCACAGAAGCGCTGCTCTATACTCTTCTCATTTTATCTCAGCCAGCTTGTCTCCAGGCTGTCCTTCTTAGCTCCTATTTAAACCTCTTTGTGTGGAGGCATACTCAGGCTTGAATGGCTAATACTAACGCGCAGTGTTGTGTAAGTTCACCGGGTCCCGGACTGATGGTAAATAAACTTCTCCTGACTTAGACATCCAGAGTCTCTGTCTCTATGCACAACTCTAGGTCTCGTTAGGACAACACTTATTTTCCCTAACAAATATGCCATTGCAAACAAACAAACAAACAACAACAAAAAAAAACCTTTTAGTCTCTGTACAGGCATGTTTTCAAAAGCCAAATATGTATTTTATTAAAAAAATAAATAAATAAAAAGTCCATCGCTTAACAAAATCCACTAGATCTAATTTTCATTGACACTGTCTGTAGAAGATGGGAGCAAAAATGACATACTCTTAAACCCTTGGTATAAAAACTAGTATATGCCATGTTGCTAATCCCCTGTGCTGTGGTGTTACAGATGCAGTTTCCCTGTGAGCCGTGGACTCTCTTCATGTGGCATTTATGCGACTTTTATTGATCGTTCTCACATTAGCAGCGTTGTGTGTGAGGTTGACTCCACGCTGTGTGTGACTGAACGCTCCTGAAATATCCCAGGACCTGTGAACGCGTCAGACTGTGGCAGACGGGACAGGACCAGGATGTAGTCCTCCTCTCCTGCTCTCTGCCCCCACGGAGCTCATTGTCCAGCTGCCCTACACATGAGGGAGGACCAGTGCTCACTAAACACATGAGTCATTTGTAACTGGGAAATGTCATCAGACAAAGATGCTTTTGGAGGCTCAGAGCTTTGTCAGTGCATCGTCATGTTTATCTCTCTGCAGCGCAACATTCCCTGGTGGTGTGAAGCTAACTAAAAGCACTACTCTGTTAGAAGCTCGGTTACTCAAATTAGACTTTAATCTGAACCTTTATTTTAACACAATCTGACCGGAAAGATTTGATTTATCTGAAACTGCAACAGGTAAGATGATGCAGTTAAACAAGTCTCTCACACATAAAATTAGTCACAAGCAGTTTCTGCCAATACAGATATACATGTAGAACACCCCCAGCGTGAAACAGACTGCAGACTTTTGCTGTTCTACACCAAACTATTGAGCCAAGAAATCATGATTTAAAGGAACTGCATGTATCTGCGCTCTTACAGTTTTAAAAAGGTACAATCACATTTGAACCTGGGTTGCCAGTGCCTAAAGCTGCAGATAGAGGACACATACACATTTTTCTCAGTGTATGGACTGGCCATGCTTCATGTGAAAACTGTGAGGCTGCACTATAGCACTGATTAATGATTGGCTGCTGATGCTGATGATTCAGAACAGAGAGTCCTTTAAGGTTTAAACCTAAAGCGCTGAAACTGGCAACCAAAATGTGAGACTCATGTGAGGCTATTCTCCTCAACTTACTGATTGGATCATTGTTTTGAAAGTCAAAACCAAATAAAATGGGATATCATACCCAGTGTTTTTTTTTAAGAATACATCAGCCTTAGAATAATTATTAGTAAAATCGATTTTATTTGAACATGCTTATTTCGTATCTGGGGACACAGAGAGGTCTTGTTAATGAAATTTAAAATCAAAATCTTACATACGGTTCCTTTATTGATGACAGCTAACATCATGAGTAAACAACTGTGAAAGGGAAACCTAATATGCCATCATTCCTCAAGAGTGTTATGAAATCAAGGCAAGTTCTTTACAGAATAAAAAAGTTCTTTACAGAATAAGAAAGACATTAAAGTCAAGTTTTCCTATAATTTGACACACCATAATTTGACACACCATTGCCTAAGATATATAAATATTTAGCTTTCTAAATACCAATAAGTTGAATTCTAAAATGTTGTCATAACTTCAGATGGAGGGCAGAGGCCTAAATAACTCTAGGAGCAACTCAAATACCAAAAGGGAAACTGGAAATTGAAATATTTTGAATCATTATTTGTTGGTGAGATCCACAGACTTGTAGTATTAAACTTTAAAGGACTTTGATCTTTGGTGAGAGAACAATGCACCATGTTTTGGAGCTCCTGTCCGAACAATAATTTCATTTGTGGTGAAGAGAAGACATTGAACCTGTTTTTGTTTTGTGGATTGATCGAGTAATTACAGGAACATTAACCAGCTAAAAACCAGGACAAACTGCCCGCATCACGGTAAAACTCAGCTCTCGCCTCTGATTTGTGAAAAGCACTTATAAACTCAATGTGGTGAATAATTAAGATGCTCAAAATGCACAGGGTTAGTGAGAAATACGTTTGGACAACTGCAAACTGATTAAAATGAACTAGTTCTGTTTTTCATGTAAATGGACATAGCCACCGAGTTCTGAATAGGAAGTGAGCATGGGGGCACTTCTGGCTCAAACCCCTTAAGTTACAAAAATTACACAAATTACAAAAGTATTACCTCAGTCTATACATAGTGTTTTTTTTTTTTTTTTTGCTATTTTGTCCAAAAATCATTTCCTATTCCTAATAACTTCATTTGACTGGAGCCGAATGGGTGACGTCACACTCTCTTAGTCCACTCCTTTTAACAGTCTATGGTGTTGCCTAGGGCTGGGCAATATGGAAAAAAAAAAAAAAAAAAATCACGATTTTTTCCCCCCCATATTGATCAATCTTTATTTTTTATTAGATCTTCTTACATCTTATTGAAAACACTGACAGGCGGACTTCAGACATAAAGGGCAGGGTTTCAGGATCACTACAGTTTTTATTTCGTGTTGATAGGGCCAATAATTCCAGAGATATCTTGTAATATATATACATAGTTTGGTACCATATATACAGTCCCTGACAAAAGTCTTGTCGCTTATCCATTTTGTAGAAACAAAAGCTTATAACCTGACTTTAAATTAATCGATTGGTTTTAGAAATGTCTCATATGAAAGCTAAAACCCTCCCAAATTATGCTCAATATACTAAAATAAATTTGCTTCACTGAAGAAAGATTGATTATTTAATGAACACAGAAAGGTCAGATTTTGGCAAGACAAAAGTCTTGTCGCCTACAGAAAATTGAACAAATAATTTACTTCAAATACAAAAATATGTTGCATAACGTCAGTGAATTAAGTAGTGGTGCTGTGAGATCCATATTTAATATCTTGTATGACTTCCATGAGCTTGAAGGACTGCATCCATGCGGCTCGACAATGATTCATACAATTTGTTGATGAAGTCATCAGGAATAGCAAAGAAAGCAGTCTTACATGCCTCCCAGAGTTCATCAAGATTCTTTGGTTTTGCCTTCCATGCTTCCTCTTTCATTCTACCCCAGACATGCTCAATGATGTTCATGTCTGGTGACTGGGCTGGCCAGTCCTGGAGCACCTTGATCTTCTTCGCCTTGAGGAACTTTGATGTAGAGATAGAAGTATGCGATGGAGCACCATCCTGCTGCAAAATTTGACCCCTTTTATGGTTGGGAATGTAAGAGGTAGCTAATACTTCTTGATATTTTAGGCTATTGATATTGCCTTCCACCCTGCAAATGTCTCGCACACCCCCATACTGGATGTAACCCCAGACCATGATTTTTCCGCCACCAAACTTAACTGTTTTCTGGGTGAATCTTGGATCCATGCGGGCTCCAGTAGGTCTCCTGCAATATTTGCGGCGGCTGTGATGTAATTCAACCGAGGATTCATCTGAGAAATCCACCTTCTGCCACTTTTCCAGTGTCCATCCTTTTAGCAGGCTGTGGGCCTTGGCAAATGCCACACGGTTTTTAATTGCCTTTTGTTTAGTGCTGGTTTCTGTGCACTGATTCGACCATGGAGGCCATTTCGAGACAGAATTCTACAAACTGTTCTGGTTGACACAGGGACTTGAGGTGACCAGGCCTGGTGGAGCTCTGCTGCAGTGGAAAAGGGGCTGGCCTTGGATTTTCGATTCAACAAACGGTCCTCCCGAGCAGTTGTCTTGCGGGGTCTGCCGGACCTGGGCTTGTCAAAAACATCTCCAGTCTTTTCAGATCTTTTTCTTATTCTTTGTACTTGACGCTGAGACACATTGAAGGTGTCAGCCACCTCAGCAGTGGATCTGGTCTTCAGCCTCTTGATAATTAACGCTTTGGTCTCAGGGTGGAGCTTAGGCATGTTGTCAGAGGTCAAGCTACAGTTGATGTGAAGGTCTGGTGTGCTGGGGTTCTTTTTATACACACCCACTAATTGATTGATCAGTAACTGATCACAGGTGAGGCTGTAATCTAGGATTGGGTGCATCATATGACAAGGCGACAAGACTTTTGTCTTGCCAAAATCTGACCTTTCTGTGTTCATTAAATGATCAATCTTTCTTCAGTGAAGCAAATTTATTTTAGTATATTGAGCATAATTTGGGAGGGTTTTAGCTTTCATATGAGACATTTCTAAAACTAATCGATTAATTTAAAGTCAGGTTATAAGCTTTTGTTTCTACAAAATGGATAAGCGACAAGACTTTTGTCAGGGACTGTATTACCTAAAAGCATGCCCGCGTTACCGTTACGCTACTGTTATCAGCAAAAATACGTGCGATGTCTGTGCTCTAAATGGAGTCTCAAGTTACTCCCATAAACAGTGAGAAAATAGCCATTTACTTTCCATAACTTGGATTATACAGTCCCTGACAAAAGTCTTGTCGCTTATCCATTTTGTAGAAACAAAAGCTTATAACCTGACTTTAAATTAATCGATTGGTTTTAGAAATGTCTCATATGAAAGCTAAAACCCTCCCAAATTATGCTCAATATACTAAAATAAATTTGCTTCACTGAAGAAAGATTGATCATTTAATGAACACAGAAAGGTCAGATTTTGGCAAGACAAAAGTCTTGTCGCCTTGTCATATGATGCACCCAATCCTAGATTACAGCCTCACCTGTGATCAGTTACTGATCAATCAATTAATGGGTGTGTATAAAAAGAACCCCAGCACACCAGACCTTCACATCAACTGCAACTTGACCTCTGACAACATGCCTAAGATCCACCCTGAGACCAAAGCGTTAATTATCAAGAGGCTGAAGACCAGATCCACTGCTGAGGTGGCTGACACCTTCAATGTGTCTCAGCGTCAAGTACAAAGAATAAGAAAAAGATCTGAAAAGACTGGAGATGTTTTTGACAAGCCCAGGTCTGCCAGACCCCGCAAGACAACTGCTCGGGAGGACCGTTTGTTGATTCGAAAATCCAAGGCCAGCCCCTTTTCCACTGCAGCAGAGCTCCACCAGGCCTGGTCACCTCAAGTCCCTGTGTCAACCAAAACAGTTTGTAGAATTCTGTCTCGAAATGGCCTCCATGGTCGAATCAGTGCACAGAAACCAGCACTAAACAAAAGGCAATTAAAAAACCGTGTGGCATTTGCCAAGGCCCACAGCCTGCTAAAAGGATGGACACTGGAAAAGTGGCAGAAGGTGGATTTCTCAGATGAATCCTCGGTTGAATTACATCACAGCCGCCGCAAATATTGCAGGAGACCTACTGGAGCCCGCATGGATCCAAGATTCACCCAGAAAACAGTTAAGTTTGGTGGCGGAAAAATCATGGTCTGGGGTTACATTCAGTATGGGGGTGTGCGAGACATTTGCAGGGTGGAAGGCAATATCAATAGCCTAAAATATCAAGAAGTATTAGCTACCTCTTACATTCCCAACCATAAAAGGGGTCAAATTTTGCAGCAGGATGGTGCTCCATCGCATACTTGTATCTCTACATCAAAGTTCCTCAAGGCGAAGAAGATCAAGGTGCTCCAGGACTGGCCAGCCCAGTCACCAGACATGAACATCATTGAGCATGTCTGGGGTAGAATGAAAGAGGAAGCATGGAAGGCAAAACCAAAGAATCTTGATGAACTCTGGGAGGCATGTAAGACTGCTTTCTTTGCTATTCCTGATGACTTCATCAACAAATTGTATGAATCATTGTCGAACCGCATGGATGCAGTCCTTCAAGCTCATGGAAGTCATACAAGATATTAAATATGGATCTCACAGCACCACTACTTAATTCACTGACGTTATGCAACATATTTTTGTATTTGAAGTAAATTATTTGTTCAGTTTTCTGTAGGCGACAAGACTTTTGTCTTGCCAAAATCTGACCTTTCTGTGTTCATTAAATGATCAATCTTTCTTCAGTGAAGCTAATTTATTTTAGTATATTGAGCATAATTTGGGAGGGTTTTAGCTTTCATATGAGACATTTCTAAAACCAATCGATTAATTTAAAGTCAGGTTATAAGCTTTTGTTTCTACAAAATGGATAAGCGACAAGACTTTTGTCAGGGACTGTAAAGATGAGAAGCAGAGGGGAGAGAGGAGAAAAGATGGATTAGAGAGGGAGGGAGAGGGAGCCGAGTGAGAGGGAGACTGGACTTTTAGTCAGATTGAGCAGATTTAAGTCAAAACTTGTGAACATGTGAGGAGACAAAGGGACAGCTGTGGCTCAGGCTTCTTTTTCTTAAACAAGAGAGCGTAAATCCTCATCAGCACCACACACTCATACTGCCACATGATTGGCTGTTGACCTGTTGATTAAAATGCATTTGCCTTATCATCGAGATCGACCGAAGTTGAGACCGTGATCTATCGATCTTTTGATTTTTGGCACAGCCCTAGTGTTGCCCCAGTACAAACATACTGTATAAGCAGGTATTGAGGTCAAAATAAGTCTGCTAAAAATCACAAAAACTTATGAGAGATCAGTTAGGGAGTGTGTGTTAGAATGCTAGTTGTTGGTGACTTACTAAACTAGTTCTGTTTATCACAAGACAGTAAAAATCAGGTACACTGCCTTTAAAGTGCCTATGACAGGTTAGACTTCTTATCTGACTAAAACACAGTTAAAGGTACACTATGTAACTTACTTTTACTTACTTTTCTCCATGGAGATGTCATTGCTCTGCCTGGAATGTTGCATAGCATGACATTAAACAGCTCTACTTTACATATAGTAAATGACAGGTAGTGTTATTGCTCAAAAACCTAGAAAAACAGGCATTCTGATTGTCAGTGGTGTCGCCTCTCCACAAATCTGAACTGTAACTTGGTCTGGTTTAGTTTCCATGATGATAGAAAGGTTTAATGCCATACTGTGAAACATTTCAGATCCAGTAATAACATCTCCATAGAGAAAAGTGTTTGACGGACCCTCCACCAGAAAAGTTACACAGTGCACCTTTAAGTCAATGCGTTAAGTCTACGGTGTTGAAATAGTTAAATATAGCTTTACAGTGCGCGTCATTCCCCCATCTAAACTCTGCCCCTTTTCTCCTGCAGTCCTCCTAAAATCCCTGTATACCTCTAAATAAAGCGGTTAACATGAGCAGACTGGGCAACCAAATGTGATTACACAAGTGATTTTTTAGCCCATCTGACCGCTAATGTGACAGGCGGCCATTTTGTGTCGAAGCTACGCAACCGGGCCTGTCCTACACACCATAAACAAACGCACAAGTGCACACAGGAGGTCCCCAGACACCCATAAAGACAGATGGACAGATGGAGAAGAGAGAAGCGAGGGAGGGAGAGAGAGGAGGAGAGGTGGAGGAGAGGCGCGGCAGGGGTGGGAGAGGAGGGTGGAGGGGTGGTTTGGTTTTGGATGATGTGTGTTTAAGGAAGCTATTAAGAGAGACGGAGAATTGTTTGTTTATTATTGTCAAAAGTATTGTATAGTTTCGAAACTAGATTCTGAACAAGATTCTCAACAAAATGAACCTTTCCTGAATATCTTTAGTATGATCTTGAGCTGTATCAGAACAAGTATAAGAACACATAGACTAGTAAACACCCATGGACCACTATGGAACCCACCTGGACCACTGAGGGATTACAAGTCCACATAGTAATATAAAAGAAAGAACTATTATTTAATGCTGAAAATCAAATTCTATTGTCTAACGAAAGAGTGTTTGCTTTTTATTTTTATTATAATCGTGGTATCGAAACCTGTACTGCGTATCAAGTCTTTTCCTTAATCCTTAATCCTTCCTTAAACCTTTCCTTAATCAAAATCAAGTTTACATTTTTATATCACGACAACACTATTTTAAAGTTCCAAAATTTGAACATAAACTGTTAAAATGTGCACAACCAACACAAATGTCCAATAAATACATTTGATATGTGTGTATGTGTGCGCGCATTGAAGTCTATGGATAGAAGTGTTTGGTCTATTTGCTACTCCGACTTTGGCCCCTGTGCATTTGAGATAATAGAACTGGGAATAGATACTTTCCTACACTATGTACCTCTATGAGTAACCGCAATGCAAAAATGGTTAAAAAAGGTTAAAACAGTTACGTTCCTCGCGCTAAAAGTTCAAATTCATATCAACAAAAAGCTCAGTTTAGCTTCATTATTAAGCTAAAGTATAATTGTCGTCATTTTTTTTACATTTGACATATTTAATCTCCTCAATTACACATTTTCTGTTCCCACTTCGCAGTTAGCATAATTTGTTTAATAGAGTTCAATAAATATTCTAAGACCCAAATTATAGCACAAGCTTTTAGAGGGTTTTCACATAAAGGTGTAAAGTGAACCTACTGGTGTAATTTGAAGATGATTTTTCTCTGACTATTTTTCATGAATGTAATTTATTCATTTATTTAGTATGGAGCTCATATGTTAAATGTTAAAGGGCCCATATTGCGCTGTTTCCTGATCTATCTCTCACACTGAAAACACTCTATTCCACCTTGCGATGTCATGTGGTAATGCTCCACTGCGTTTTTAAACTCCATACACCTTCACTAGAATCGTTTTGACGATTTCAGTCCTGGAATTGCCTATCATTACTGACCAAAAGGTAAAAGGTAGCTGCTGACTTGAAAACTACCACATCATGACATCACAAGGTGGAGCAGAACATTTTGAGCTTTGGAGATGTAGACAAACTAATATAATAATAAAAGACTGAAACTCCATGTATGTTTCTGAGGTGGTAACTGCATTAAAACTTGACTTAAAGCTCATAAAAGTCCATTTTAAGTAATATAGGTCCTTTAATTTGGAACTAAACCCAAAAAAAAGTTTTTAGACTTTTCTGAATTTGCAATATTACTGAAGCTTGTACTGAATGAGAATTGAAGAAATAATAATTGTAATATGGTGAGATCCGTCATGATTCATTCCCTAAAATGCCTTTGACCAAACTGGACGTGGGCGGGTTTTGTTTGTCTGTGTGTTGGCACCACCTCGTCCTCATTGTGTTCCATTTGTCCTTAACAATAAAAGACATCCAGGCCCACAGCGGACCGCCAAAAAAAACCCACAGCACATACCCCCCACCTCTCCGCCCCACCCCATCTCCTCTCCACCTCCTCCTCCCCTCATCCCCCCGTCTCCTGTCTACAGAGAACATGTGAGCGCTGCAAAAAAACAGAATACGGATTTAAAGCAGAACCATTCGGAGATTGTAATATTATAGTTGTTTCCCCTCGACATTTCCCCTCTCAAAGTTGTATTTGGAGTGATTCAGGCATGTTTGAGTAATCTTTAATTATTTTCAAGACGCCATATTGCTGATCAACACCATTTTCACCTCCACCAGCATACACCCACTGCTCTGCGCTTACTTCCTTCTCCAATTTTATTTTCTAGGCGTAGGAGCAGCGTCACATAGTTATTTTGGTACAAATGAAAAAACAACAACAACAACAACAAAAAACGCTGCTGTCTAGAGTGATCTGCACCTATCCATTGGATTTGTTGTGATAACGTTTATGGTGATGTCAGTTCCCATTGGACACCGCAGTTTTCTCACAAGGGAGACAGGGGACTTGTTTCTTTTATTAAATCGTTTTTAGACAAATATTAAAATGTCCAAATTATAACATAATGATCCGTGGGTGTTGTAGATTATACCTATATAGCAGACACAAGCACAATATGTCACAATTTTCACCTCATGAAAAAAATGTAAACTAAACTTAGACTAAACCTGGAACTAATATATATGGCAGTACTTTTTCTATTATTAGTTTAAATGTAATTAATTAAAACGAATAACTGCATTTAGTAATATATAATTTAACTTACAATAAGCCTTTTAAAAACTAAATGCTTTTAAATCTAATGAAAGTGTTTCATGAGTATAGCTTTTATGCCGTGTGTCTATTCCACAGACAGATAGAAGACAGGCCTATAACTCACAGGAGTACCATCCCTCTCAGATCTGCACTTGTCAAAACAACTCAAATCCACTTCTGAAATCATTTTAAATCTGTAAATATTCTATATGTTTTGCAGTGTCTATCCTCTTATAGACAAATGTGACACGCAGGACTCACCCTCTCCTCCTTCTAACTCCTCTCTCTCTTTCTCTGTCTCTCTCACTTTGATGTATAGGCTGCAAAAGGAGAGAGGGAGAAAGAGGGGGGTTAGTGAGGGGAAAGAGAAAAGAGGGAGGGGATGGAAGGTGGGAGAGGAAGGGATGTGGGTGAGAGAGAGAAAGAAGGAGGGAGAGAAAAGAGAGGGGTTAAAGAGAGGGAGAGAGAAGGGGGGAGAGAAGAGAGGGAGGGAGAAACAGAGGTGGGTGGGCAGAGGGAGAGGGAGTGGTGGGAGAGTGAGAGAGGAAAAGAGCAGGGAAGAGGGGAAGAGAGAGAGGTGGAAGGAGAGAGAGGGAGGGAGAGAGAAAGAGGAGACAGAGGGAGGGAGAGAAGAGAGGAGGGGGAGAGAGGGGGAAGGAGATATAGAGCGAGAGAGAGGAAGAGAGGGAGGGAGGGTTGTGAATGCAGGAGGGAGGGAGGACTGTACGCGGGGGGTATCGGGCTAACAATTACGGGAATTGTCAATGGCCGATCATTCGTCTACATTTGTAAACCATCAATGTCAATCCACTCCATACCTCCCCCTCTCCCTCCCTCTCTCCGCTCTCTCCCTCTCTCACACACTCACTGCAGCAGATGCTGTAACTGCAAAAGCCAGAGCATCACTGCCAGCGCTCTGCCTGCTCCTTTCCATCATCTAATCTCCAAAACTCACATTAAGAACATTAGAGGCAGATCATGTATCACCGGGCTGGGGTTGGGGGAAAAGGGGGAGGAAGAGGGGGGTATGGGGGTATAAATGGGGTTTGGGTGGGAGGAGGAGGAGGGGAGGAGGGGGAGGCAGACTCTTGACGCTGATTGGCCGATAATGCGGATAAATTATTGTCATAAAACAGAGGAGAAGAAAAAAACACAAAAAAGTGGAGGAGACGAGCGAGCGCACAGGCTGACAGTCAAAAGTGGAAGTTGGAAGAATGTACTGGTATGGAGGAGTAAAATAACAGAATTACAAATAAATAAATACAGAAAATACATGTTGGAAAATATCTGAACGGCCTATATTATGCAGAATTGACTCTTGTGAGCTTTAAACTAGATTATAATGCTGTTAGCTCATCAAAAACATACCCAGAGTTGTGTTTTGTTTCAGTCAAATAATCCTGCATTATTAGTCTGTCTACATCTTTAAAGCTCAAAATGCTCTGTTCCACGTTGTGATGCCATGTAATGGTAGATTTCAGTCACATTTTACCTTTTGTTCAGTAGAGATTGGCAATTTCAAGACTGAAATTATCCAAATAATTCTGGTGAAAAAGAGTAGAACTTCCTGTATTATGACATAACATCACTTTTAACTTTTTAACTATTAACTTATTTATTCTTTTTTAAAATTGTATTTATTTATTATTATTTACTCTATATACTTTAGGTCAATATAGTGGTTTACAACTGTCAAAATGTAAAATAATAATGTTATAGTTTAATACTGAATACAAACATGCACATTTTGCACTGTATTGACCTCTTCATAAGTCAGCATTGTTTAATCCATTTACTCACTTCACCATGATGTTGTTGTCAATCAATTGATCAATTATTCTGGCATATCTTCAAAATCAACAAAAATCATTTTCAAGGACAAAAATGAGATGAGGCTTTAGGCAAAATTTGAGTGCTGGCCCAACAGATGCTGCTGATGTCAGACTCAGTACACAATAAAAATTAAAACATCTGTGCAGTTGTGTTCTGACTGTTTCCAAGAGTGACAGCAGACATGAGAGGGGGCGCTCTGCTCGTAACTGTCTTTTTTTTTTTTCTGAAATCAAAGTGAAACGTGACTTGTTTTGATTAGTGCGGTGAAAGTCTGTGTGGTGGTACGCTGATGTATTGAGTCTGACAGTGACAAAAGGTGTAATCACACAAACTGTACAAAGAACGAACAGCTTTGGAGATTCTTAAAGGTGGGAGCTCGCTCTGTCCAAGTGGATGAAAGATATTTAATGTTATAACTGCATAAAATATCATATGTTAGACGGCCCATACTTGAAAAATGCCTTGCCCTGCCCTACATATCCCCTAACCCTACCCTAACCCTGACCTTGACCCTAACCCTACCCTATGGAATTCTGCGCAAAATTTCAGAAAAAAATAAAAATAAAAATAAAAAAATCAATCTGTAGGGGGTGCTAACATGCCAAACTCAACTTTTTCACATTAAGTAGCTTTAGTGCATGGAGCTTAACAATTGATTAAAATTTAACTGAAATTGGATTTCATTTGTACATTTGTAATAAATCCATGTTTTGTTTTTTCTTTTTTTTTTGTTTTTTTGTTTTTTGTTTTTTTTTCTCTAGGAGGAAATCACTTTTCCAAAAAAAATTGCAAATTTTAAGCCATTATGGCATCTGGTTGAGTTTACAGCGTTGTCATATAAAATCTTTTTTTTTCTCTGATCAAATTTATTGCATATATACATACAAATTATTATAAACATACATACAAGAAAACAGATAAACAATATACACAAAGATTACAAGAGAGGTAGTTAAATGATTCAGATTAATAATTTCACTTCTTTATATATTGATAACATGTACATGTCATATAAAATATTAATATAAATAATAATATTATTTATAATATAATATAAATTCCCATATATGGTGTACTTTGTTATTGTTATTCAGCCTAATAGATTCCTTTGCTTGTAAAGATATATTTAAATTAAACAAAGCACATTTAAATGATTTAGATCATTTTTTTCTTCTGTGATCAGACAGCTGCTGACATTAACAGGAATCATTCATTAATGTCCCAAAGTAAAGAGATGTTATATGCTGTTGCATTTCCCTCAGTAGTTTTAGAAGTAAAATAAAACACAACATGAATGCACTGCTCTTTTAATGCTGCAAGTTTTTGTAATCAAGAATTGTCAACATTAAGATCATTTACTAAAGCCTTGAAATATTGCTTTGAGGCCAGCGATGTAATCAGAAATTGTAAACCAATATTTTTTTCTGGTGGACCCTTTCTTGATAATTAAAAAATATTCTTGTTTATTTGTTGTACTTCACTGTCTGATGTGGGTATGACAGATACATGTAGTGCAAATGATAACAGTTGTGTGCATCATGTTGTGCAATGTTAGTAATCAATAGACCAAGTGGTACTGAAGTAGCGAGGGCCTCCAAGACAAATTTCGGTTAGGGCCCCCTCAAGGCTAGATCGGACTCTGTAATTGTACTTGCATTGAGTACATTATTGGCCAAGTAACTGTACTTGAACTCTTTCCACTACTGGTATAGTCTTGCTCTAGTCCAGGTTTAGCTCCAGTTTAGTCCAAATTTTGATGTTTCCTGAGCATTTTTTTTTTTTTTTTTTTGTGTTTTATGTATTTATTTATTTTATGGACATTCCAAACAGGAAGTGAGGAAGTGAGTATGGGCGCGCTTCCGGCTCCATCATCCATCAACTCTCTAAAACTGCTGCTGTCAGGCTCCTCATTTTGGTCTTAAAATGTATTAACCCACTCTACATGATCCTGGTGTTTTTATTTCGCCATTTTGTCTGTAAATCACTTCCTATTCTCAGCTTCAAATTCCTATAACTGCTGGCCTCAGTGAGCTTCATTTGACTGGAGCCGAACGCTGTGGGTGACGTCACACTCCCATATCTGTCCACGTCTTAATGCAGTCTATGCGCAGAAGTCAATTACAACAACTATAAAGCAACAATAAAAGAGTATACGTATTTGCAGTATCCCAGATGTACTTTTGAGCGTGTACATTTCTCAGAGCTGTGCACCTGTGAGTTAGTTTTAAACTCCATGTGACTGTTTGGTTTTATTTTGCTGACATGTACATTCTGAATCCTGATCCTCCATTTGTCTCGCTCTCTCTAATGCACCTCCTGATTTATATGTGGACATTTGGGGAGAGAGAACGCATTCATCACAGCCGTCGCTGCAGAATCCGTCTCCATGGTGATAACATTATACATATGCAGACGATATGTACGGCGAAAAACACATAAATATGACTACTGAACAAGAATTCACACAGATTTGGTTGCAGAGTAGTTATTGCACAATTGCTGGTGCTACTCAAGACATGATGTTCTCCAGTAATGGGACTGCTAAAAGAACTGATTTGAAGATTCGGTTCTCTCGTAGTGATTAAAGTCAGGACTAAAAGAGGACTAAAACAGGTATAAAATTAGGACTAAAGCAGGGCTAAAGCAAGACTAACATAAACTTTATATAGCCACAAGTAAAGTTACTTGTTTGTCTTTTTTCCCCCCAAATTATAATGTTGTTTCCTCAACAAAAACATACCTGAAGTTGTGTTTTGTTTCATTCACACAAGTTTAAGACACAAACCTTGCATAGTTCTTCTCTCAAACTGAAAACACTCTGTTCCAGCTTGTGATGTCATGTGGTAATGCAGGAAGTGCTCCACTGTGTTTTTAAACTCTATACACCTTCACTAAAATCATTTGGATAATTTCAGTCCTGGAATTGCCAATCTTTACTGAACCAAAGGTAAAAAGTAGTTGTTAACTTGAAAACTAGAGCTTCATGACATCATAAGGTGAAACAGAGCATTTTGAGCTTTGGAGATATAGATGTGTGGATGAAACTCCGGGTATGTTTTTGACATTATAACATGGCTAAAAGCTCACAAGAATCAGTTTTGTGCAATATGGGGACTATTAAATGGCAAACACATATACTAGTTTTACCCCAAAGAATCACAAGTTTCAGGCTGATGAAAACGGATCTCAAGACAAGACAGGATTACTCAAACATGCATGAATCCATCAAACCTAAGCTAATAATGAGAGAAAACATCACACTACAGTTGACATATATGCTGATCCTTCACAATATGCCGATATAAAGTGTGAGACAGTTAGCAGCTGGCATTGGTTTAAAGTGGGCCTGGTGAATGCTTTTGGTGTTGTTAGCCTCCACTTCCAAACAGGCATATCCAAACTGGTCATTTAGTTCCACAGAGGAGTGTGAGGGACGTGACAGACGCTGCTGAAAACCAGGTTAAGAGATCTGAGAGGTGCACACAGCAGATGGAGCGCCTGTACATATTTACACTACCGCATGAATGTCAATGAGGCTCACACACTGGTTTCCTTAACATGAACCACCAGAAGTATTTTCCATGGAAGTTTTTGTCTTTTTTATAGCAGTCTTTCTGTTCTTACATTCCCAAAATATCTTCTTTTGTTAAATGTTTCACAAAGTCATCATTGTATGAAACATTGTAATTGCAAGATTTATTTATGTCTGGACACTGCATTTGTTTCTCTGTACATGGTTTACTTTCATTTTAAATTCAGCAATATAATGTTGTTACCTCCTCAAAAACATACCTGGAGTTGTGCTTTGTTTCACTCATACATGTTGGAGGAATCCTTTATCAGTACTCTGTCTACATCTCCAAAGCTCAAAATGCTCTGTTCCCATTTGTGATGTCGTGCAGCGGATGTTTTCAGGTTAACAGCGACCTTTTACCTTTACTTCAGTAGAGATTGGCAATTCCAGGGCTAAAATGATTCTAGTGTAAGTGTACGGAGTTGAAGAATACAGTGGAGCACTTCCTCTATTACCACATGACATCACAAGGTGGAACAGAGTGTTTATAGTTTAAGAGAAGAACTCAGCCTAAATATGCAGGGTTTGTGCAGTAAACATGTGAGAATAAGTGTTTGTGATGACGAAACAGGCCCTTACATAACTGTTCTTTTGTCAGAGAAGATGTTGTTTACCGGTGGCTGAGGAGTTAGTGCTCATGCTTCACAGCAAGAAGGTTTTTGGTTCGACTCCCAGGTTTGCATGTTCTCTCCATGTCTGAGTGGGTTTCCTCACCCAAAACATCACTATAACATCACTTAGCCTCAGTGACATTGGAGGATGGGTCAAATGTAGATAAATAGCACCCTAGTCTCAAAAGTATCATGTGATGGTGTAGTAACATGTCTTGTACAGGAAGGAGCTGAACCATTTACCCAAGGCCCTAACATTACTATTTAGAAATACAGAAAAATATTCCAATCAAAAGACATTTGTGCTTATGCTTTTGTCTCACTGAAAAAAACACGGCTGCGGTTGAGGTGTTAATTAAGGACACTTTTATAAAAAAAAAAAAAAAAAAAAAAAAAAAACTAAATTTGTCCTTCTGTTCAAACTGCAAAGTGGATTTACGAACATTTTTACTGAAAAAGAGAAACAGTGTATGTGTTATTTTTTGGATTACATTGAACAAAGTAGATTTAAATTATTTTTGAAAAGCAGCACAGTTACAATTTTTTAGGGATGATATTTACACAGAAGAGATTTTAGGACCCAATAAAAGCACAATCATGTTAGCGATGGCAATTACAACTATAAATTAAATGACTTTTAAGACTACCCCATTTATTCCTGCTTTAGATCTGCTTTTATATCAATGGTATACTGGTTTAGAACACAAATACAATTGATTTTATTTATGTATTTATTTTAGCCACTTTGGTTAACAGAATTATACTATAAAATACATATCTATAATAATATTGTAAATATTATGATAACATTACAGCAACTGTACAGTGTGCATGAAACTGTGCAGGAATTTATTATAATGTACTTTGTCTTATTGAAGTATAAATGAACCATTGTTGTGGGGAAAGCTAGTTGTGTGGCTTATAACTGTTGTGACTGCCGGGGGCATCAGTAAGAAAGCACGATGAGAGATGATGAGCTTTTATGACTTTTATTAAAGACGTTGAACTTTGTGTGTGTGTGTGTGTGTGTGTGTGTGCGTGTGTGTGTGTGTGTGTGTGGTCCTGAAACGTACAAACAGAGGGAAAAAATATAAATTATAATATACTCTATAAATATAGCCAAACAAACACCTCGGACGCAAACAGTAATAGCTCCGTAATAATAATAGCGCGCCATTAGAGGGCTCTTAGCATCTGGCACTTAGCATTTCCCGATATCAAGAGTAAACATCTAATTGGCCCTTAAACACACATTTTCTATAATCTACTACTGCTAACAACATCAAAACACTCTGCAAACATGTTGACGTATATGTACACCTTTTTTAAAACCACTCCTCGCTTGCTCAATACGCACACGAGACTTACACCCACGAGCCCCGCAGGACGCGCTGAAAACAACTAAAACACGCAGCGCTGTCAACCAAACCTGAAAACGACAGCGTCTGACTGGCTACAACGTCTGTCAATCAAACACCCGGCAGAAACAGAGCATGTCCTTCAACACCACCATTGTTTACTGTTTATGACAATGTTGTATTTATTTATTTATTTGTATTTATTAGATTTTTTCTAGAAACATTGGCCAGAATAGCAATATTAGCAGTGTGTCCGTATTTTTAGACAGTCACTGTAAAAAGGGAATTAAATTTCAAATTGAATTTTTGGTGCAACTCCAGAAAATTATTGGCCTATTCCAACACTGCAAAAAATAAAATAAAATAAATAAATAAAATAAATAAATAAATAAATAAATAAACACACACACACAGTACGGAGGCCTGATGACGCCGGGCCCTCTGTCACACGAGCTCTCTGGGCGTAAAACTTTAATGTCTTCAGTTTGACCTGCGTTTGAACCTTTCTGTAAAGCATGGGTGCGAAGGGGTGTGTGTGTAAGTGTGTGTAAGTGTGTGAGATTATGTGTGTGTGCGTGCCAGGCCCACCCAGCAACGCACATCAATTATTCAACCAACACAAGAATACAGCACAACCAAAGGGAAAGCCACTGAAACTGCCATGGTACTGTAAAACGTAATATATACACAAAAGATTTGATAAATTGATTAAACAAAAAGGGCCCATATTACGTTATTTTCTGGTTTGTGTTATAATGTTGTTGAAATATCGTCTTAAGCCCAGGTAATAGTTTGAAGTGAAGGAGATAACCGAGATTAGACAGAGGTGGTAGACGAGCCAAAAGTGAAGGGGGGCGAGAGGAGGAGCACCAATTTTATAGTGAGTGTTTAATTCATGATTTGGGTGAGAAAAAAAAGTATCCTTAATAATTTATCGTTAGATAAAGTGATTTTGACTTGACCTCATTTCTCATGCACACTTGGGTCATGGCGGAGTAGGGGTGAACAGTTCAAGACGCCATTTTTAGATTCAAATGTATTTTATTTTCAGCCAGTGAGCGCAAAATAAACACAACAAAAAAGCACTCTTACAGATAGTAGGTTTATATAAGGACGTGCACTGAGAAAAATTGAAAGTATTATATAGGCTACATGAGAAAATGCAAGGTCAACGTGTATTCAAAACACAACTGACTCATGATTGAAAGTAGCAGATGCAGTTTTGCAGAAGGGCAGTGAAATGTGAATAAACTTAATATTAGAAACATTGTGATGACTGGAAAGTGGAAGCTGTTAGCGTCAAGGCAGGTGAAAGATGCTATAGAGAAATTATTATTTTTTCTTTCTGTTAAAAGGATGAGTCTGTCGTGTTCTGAATCAGGGTTAGGGTTAGTTTTATATGGACTCAATGCAATAAAAGCAGGCAAAAAGTAACTTGTGGAAACTGACTGCGGATAATTTGTTTGCCTCTGTAATTGTATTCTTGCCTATAGACTGTATATATAAATGGGCACAGCTAATGGGCTAGCCACCGCGTTCCAAACAGGAAGTGAGCATGGGTTCCATCGCGCTCTGGTTGCAATTGACTTCTACTGCTGCTGTCAGACTTGCTAGTTTGGTCTTGAAATGTTTGTATTAACCTGCTCTGCATGATCCAGGTGTTTTATTTTGCTATTTTGCTCATAAATCAATATATGAGCATTAATAAGACCAATCTGGTACGTGTTTTCCCCGAGAACTGACAGCCATGTTGCTAAGCGCCCGCCCTCTGCCAACCAGCCTCGCTTCTGATTGGCTCTTTGGTTTTGTGCTCGGGTTCCCAAATACGGTTACTGGTTGTAGATTAGCAACTATAACTGCTAGCCTCACTGAGCTTCATTTGGTTACAACCGAACTCTATGGGTGACGTCACATTCCTTTCGTCCACTTCTGTGTACAGTCTCTGCTCTAATCTCAAAAACATACCTTGAGATGTGTTCTGTTTCATTTACACATGTTTGAGTAATGCGTCTGTCTACATCTCCAAACTCAAAATGCTCTGTTCCACCTTGTGATGTCATGAAAAGATTGGCAATTCCAGAACTGAAATCATCAAAATAATTCTAGCGTTTAAAAACACAATGGAGCAATTCCTGCATTACCACATGACATCACAAGGTGGAACAGAGCTTTTTCTGTTTGAGAGAAGAACACAGCCTAAATATGCAGAGTTTGTGTGTTAAACTAACCCTAACCCTATGAAAATGTATACTTTTATTATTATTTTAGTGTATTTTATGCTAAAATGGCTACGCTGTGGGTAAGATGAACACATGTAAACCACACTAAGCTCTCATGAATCATCGTGTGTGGAAATATAATTAATTCTCCATTGAGTAGCTCTCACTCAGTTCCCACTGACATCACTGGTGTGTGCATTCACATGTTAAACAAGACATCTCTGCACATGGCTCCTCCTGTGTGAGCAGAGCACGCACAACTTCATGTAAACGCACACTAAACACTATTTATAACATCCTCTCTCTCTATATATATACATATATATGCACTACGCTTACGCACTATAGCATACACTATACTGTGGAGGAGCTAATGTGTTGTACCCATGTTTTTAATGAGGCCTTTAAAGAGCCCATATTACACTATTTTGTGATCTATGTTACAATGTTGTTTCCTCATCACAAACATACCTGGAGATGTGTTTTGTTTCATTCACACGTTTAACACACAAAATCTGCATATTTATTATATTTTCTCCTCTAAAACTGTTTATAAACTCCATACACTTTCTCTAAAATCATCTGGATGATTTCAAACCTGGATTTGTTCATTTCTACTGAACTAAAAGGTAAAATGTAGCTGTTAACTTGAAAACTCCCCACTATGGAGATGCAGACAGACTAATAATAAAGTGTCACTCAAACATGTGTAAATGAAACAAAACACAACTCCTGTTGTCTGTTTTCAAGGAGGTAACAACATTCTGACATGGCTTAAAGCTCACAAGAGTCAATTTTGTGCAGGATCTTTAAATGACATAATTACTGAGGCCTGTCATAGTTAATCACTGTGTAAAATCCAAACAAATTTGACTATTTTGTCTAGTTACATTTCATGAATGTAACAATTATTATTTTTTTTTATTTCCTATTTACACTACAGCAGGATGTATCAGAACTGAAAGAAATGTTCCATATTATCAGAACTGGGAATCGTTCTAACAAGGCCAAGGACCGTTAACCAAATAGCAAGCCGGCAGGAGCTCAGTTGATCCTCTGATCTGAAGGCTGGCGGTTCGAATCCCGCGCTCAACAAAAACATTGTTGGTTGAGCGGTCAAATCCACAGACCCACAGGTTGGCGGAACGATTTCAGCTCCCACAGATGAATGCTGTGGTTGTGTCCTTGAGCAAGACCCTGAACCCATGAATGCACGTGTGAATGGGTGAGTGGTTCTTTGATGTAAAGCGCTTTGTGACCGTTTTAGCAACTCCGACTTTTATGTTTTATCTGGTTATGCTGTAGTTATTGTTAAAGATGCATTGTGTAACTTTTCTGGTGAAGGGCCCATCAAATGCTTTTCTCCATGGAGATGTTATTGCTTTGTCTGGAATGTTTCACAATATGGTATTAAACCTTTCTATCTTCATGGAAACCAGACCAGATTACAGGTCAGATCTGTGGAGAGGCAACCACAGTCAGAATGCCTGTTTTCCTAGTAATTTTTGGACAATAAAACTACCTGTAATTCAATAAATGTAAGGAAGAGCTGTTTAATGTCTTAGTGCGGAACATTCCAGGCAGAGCAATGACATATCCATAGAAACAAGCAGATGATGGACCCACACCCAAAAAGTTACATAGTGCACCATTAAGTTAAGGCTTGTATTTTCTCGGGATTTAGCATTTAACTTTTACTGAAAATTCCACTGAGAAAGAACTACAAAAAAGAAAAAAGAAAAAAAAAAAAAGAAAAAATATTTGCCAAAAATGTCACGATAAAAAACAAAAACAAAAAAAAAACAGCAAGACAGATTTGCAGAGTAAAATGATTTATTTTATTGTTGTTTTTGTCATCAGCACCTGTTTGAGGGAGAGCGGGGCAAAATGGGGGCATTTAAAACAACTGCTCCATCTGACAACTGCCAAGCTCCATCTGCTCGTGAAGTCTGGACCGAATTAGAATTAAGAGAAAGTACAAGAATGTTCAGATGGGCCAGGCTCTGTTTTTGTTTAATTAATTACAATATGTAAAAGGTACTGAGAAAAATGGTAAAAACAAAGGATTATATTTAGTTGGCGTCTGGAACAGTTCTCCCAAAGACACTTGCTCTAATTTATCTGTGTTAATATATTAGTAGACAGTTAGTAGCTACCATTGAAATGCCTTGCTCAAAGACACAAGACTGTATGCATTCTGTTGGTATTTAACCTTATTTAATCCTTAGTGGTAATACCAACTTGTCCAACTTGGAATTTTAGCGCAAAAGCCAATACAGGAGGATAAGGAAGAACAAGCCTGAATCACTCAAAATTCTACTTCAGGTGAGTTAGTTATGTGGGGAAACTATTACGTTTATTTTTATTATGTTTAAAAGCTCTTAAAAGAACATTTTGATCAATATATTTATTAACCGAACAGACAAAACTAAAGTAATTGAGTCTGCTATTTTTAGTCTAAGTGAATTTATCATTGTGAATGTTTTAAATCTGAAAAAAACATGTTTGAATTATTTTCACTCTGAATTTTCAGTTGCTTTCCGTTAGCATCTTGGATCTTTGCTGCAGAATTCTCACTGCAAATTTTTAACTCTAAATCTGGACTGTTGAATTTGAAGGTTTGAGAATATTTGTGCTGAATATTTAAAGGTGCACTGTGTAACATTTTAGTGGAGAGTCCGGCACCGGCTTGTCTCCATGGAAATGTTATTGCTTTGTCTAAAATGTTCCACAGTATAGATTAAACCCGTCTATCACAAGGGAGACAAGCAGGTTACAGCACTACGCTACATTACAGTCCGGATCTGTGGAGAGTCGCCCCTATTCACAGACAGAATTACTATATTTTTACGCAATAGAAACACCTGTAATGACTAAATGCGAGACGGATATGTTTAATGTCATACTTTGGAACATTCCAGGCAAAGCAATAACATCTCCATGGAGACAACTAGGTAGGCGACTCTGCACTTTAAAAGGGTGATTTTTTTTATATATATTTTGAAATTTTAAACGCTTTTAAAATGTAAATGTATACTCAACTGAAATTCAGAATGAAAACAATTCAAACGTGCTTTTTCCTGAGTTAAAAAAAAATAGTGAGAAATTCAAACAACAAATCTTAACTGAAAATCTTAACTGAAAATTGTATGAAACAATGATCTTCCATATAAATAATAAATACATTACGCAAGTAAATAAGTAACTAAGTACTATCCTATATATAAATAATAAGACCATCTGCGTATAAAACAGCTGAAGTCAATGCTTTTATCTCCCTGTATTTTCCACACTACATATGCTTCCCCATTTGAACCTGCCCAGCATTATCCAACTATGTGTAATTCCTTTTGAAGCCTATAGAAAACAGTTATAATAGTCTGAGTGTGTTCTTCCAGTTCGACACAAAACAAGTGATTGCGACAACTGTTCTCAAACATCGTTAGTCCTTTGTACAGTATTTTATTGTGGAAACATAAATGGAAGCTTATACATTTCACCTTGACCACCGAACAAAGCATTCAGGTGACCTCATCTGTGTATGTGTGTGCAGGGGGAAGAACAGAAGACTAGATTACAATGCATCACAATGGAGGTGTCAGATAGGATAAGTTCTTTAAGGTTATGGACACAAAAGGAGACAATGATAAAATGGTGAAGGTTGCTACTCTGATCTCTGAGAACCAATGTCTGTTATCAATACAACTTAAAAAAAAAAAAAAAAAAAAACTTTGTAAAAGGTGTAGTAGCTAGTTCTTTTTCAGGGTTTTAGAGGAAACTAGGTCAATTTGCAGCTTTCTGTTCAAAAATGTGACCTCTGCTATGTTCAAGTACAATGTGACATCACACAACACTGCCCTGAATATGGTCAGGTGTTTCTGATCACAAACATCTCCCTCTTTTCTTAAGTCCTCCAGGTACTGCCTAAGTTAGCAGCTCTACACACACTCTACACAGGTAGGTGTTTGGAATCAGACCACCAACCTTTATTTTTAGCAATATTATGGTAATATTTTGAGGAAATATAAAACTTTTATCAGAGATTTTTTGTCTCCTCTCACTCCTTCCTTTAGTCCCCCGGGTATTGCTTAGTTCTATTTGAAATGTGGTTGTTGGAGGAGTTTAGGTGATTACTTCCACTCACAGACTGTATAAAAAAGTGGACTACAGGAGTGTGATGTCACCCATAGTATTCGGCTCCAGTCAAATGAAGCTCACTGAGGCTGGCAGTTCCATATTAGGAATAGGGATCGAATTACGTACAAAATAGGAAAATAAAAACACCAGGATTGTGTAAAGCTGGTTAATATGAACATTTTAAGACCAAAATTAGGAGCCTGCCAGCAGCAGTTACAGAGAGAGGGGCAGCGTTTTTTTCAGTACACAGTGAATTGGAGCCGGAGTCGATGGAGCTGGAAGCGAGCCCATGGTCACTCCCTTTCTATATATTCTATGGTTCCACTTTAATGTGTTTTCCCCCTTTGCCATTATTCACATTTCACACATAGTTTTGATTCTGTCTGTACTTTTAGCGAACTCCCTCTTCTCCAGTCTAAACATACTTGTGTACATTTGGTGCTTGCTACTTTCTCGTCTTCAGACTGAGACTCCACCTGTGAGGAGGCGTGACTGTGAGCCTGGTGCACAGATGCTCGCCCATATTCTCCCAGCTAAAACAGTCGTGCCCATGCAGCTCTGCACATGGACACGGGGACAAACTTAGACACGCGTACAAATCTAAAATGGCTTCTTTGATGAGGTTAGATGACAGGCATTTTTATCTCTGAGGTAAAATTGTTTCTGCGCTAACGTACTTCTGACCAACCTCAACAGCCTCTCCTACTGTGAACTTAGTTTTCAAGAAATAGTATTTCATTTATTTTTCCTCATGCTCAGACTTTTTCATATAGCAAGAATTTGAAGGCTATGTGGTGATGAATGTTCCTAACACAGTTTTCAGTCCAAAAACACTTTTAAAAATTTTGGCACTTACACAAACACAGCAAAAACTAAAATCTAGCCAAGTTAAGATTACTTGAATTAACTTTGATTTGACAAGTAAAATGATCTACATGTGGAACAAGACCTTTTGTACTTAAAATATGAAAATACTTCTTGCTACACTTAAGATAAGAAAGACACTTATTCCATTGGTAGATCATTTGACGTCAAGTTAAATCTACTCAAATAAAGTAAAATGTCCTTAATTTAAGTCTTTTTACCTTACCTGGATATTTCTTTTTGCAGTGAAGTTGTGGTTTATAAAGTTTCAGAAAGATTTTACATGAGCACAAACTGGGCGACAGTGGCTCCACAGAGCAGTGGTCCCCAACATGAAGGTCGGAGAATCGATTCCAGCTCTGACCAAGTTCTGTTGTTGTGTCCTAAAGGCAAGACATTTCACCCACCTTGCCTAGTATGAAAATTATGTGTCATTGTTGTTTCCGTAAAAAAGATTTTTTAAATTTAATTTTTATGGGGCAGGGTTGTTAGCTCCAGGCCCAACCTGGAGGGCCAAGTGCTGATTTTTGCTTGTCCTGGAAAGAGGAAAGAAGGCCGACCAAAACAACATGGTGAAGAAAATAATCACTGAACTGAAGGAGACGGGACTAGCATGTAGCGAGGGACAGTACGCAGTGGGTCAAATTTATATTGTTAATATTTCAGTTGAAAAACTAGGATCAATATTACTCATTACTTTACTTATTCATTCCGTCTTGCTCAAGAACATAGCAGCGATTTAACCACCAACTCTCAAAGCACAAAGTGAACTCCAGAAACCCCATATATTTGAAGTGAGCTAATTGCTAAAATTGTTTAATTCTAACAATGATCACATCAGATTATGTTTGCAATTTTCTCCAATTAAACCAACTATCTTGTCCATTTCAAAGGAGATTTTCCAGTTTGAGTCCAAAAACACCTCATTAAATGTTATCTGTATGAATGTGTCATACAGTAAATGTTACCAATCTCAGATAAATGATGCCATTAATTTTCTGTGGGTTTTGTGTTTGATTTGGGTCACCTCAGGCCCGTCATGGAGTCAGCCTTTTCCCCTGAGTATTTCAAATCAGGTCCATTTTTCAGACATGGCATTTATCAGTTCAATTAAAGAAGTGAACTCTTACACTTTTCAGAAACTGCACCTCTGAACATTTGAAATACACCTGGGATATGAAATAATACTTAAATGGATAGCTTATTTTCTGGGGACTGTGTGGTAGAGCGATTTTCCTTTTGCTCCTTCAGTCTTTGTTGTGGCCTTGAGCAAGACATCTTTTCTATCTTTGGATTTAAAGTAAAGGTCGTTTCCATATCAATTAACAACTGCTCATCAAAATATTGTGTCTTTATTTTGAAAAGTCAAAAGTTTGGACACATCTTCTCATTCAAGTTGTTTTTTTCTTTATGATTATTACAATTGTTACATACAGGAGACATCAAATATATGGAATTATGTAGCAAACAAAAAAGTAAAAAAACAAACAAACCCTAAGCTGCGTTTTATATTTTAGATTTAGATCCCTCACAGTAGCCACCCTTTGCTTTGTTGACTGAGCTACAAACCGTTGGCCTTCTGTCGATGAGCTTCTTGATGAATTCACCTTAAATGGTTTTCACTTCACAGGTACAGTGCCTTGCGGAATAACAAGAGTGTGCAAAGCAGTGATCACAGCAAAGGTGACTATTCTGTCATTTTACACTTTTTGGTTTAGTGCATTCCAAAAAGTCTTCACTGTTTTGACATCTTCAGTGAAAATGAACAATGGAAATATTCAGGGAAATTGTTGTGTTGTTGGGCAAGACATGGGAAACCCATTTCGCCCCCACACACGCTCACACTGGTGTATGAGTGTGTGAAGGGGTGAGTGGGTCCTTGATGTGAAGCGCTTTGAGCTCCTTGAGGTTGGAAAAATGCTATATAAAAATGTGACCATTTACCAGAAAAAATAAAGTGTGTTAAAACTTTTGACTGGTATTGTAAGTGGGCAAAAGTCCTCAGAAGTGATGAAACCAATGAATAAATATGTGGAGTGCATTTATTTATTGGTGGTCAAAATTTTCGTTTGCGCAGATTGTCAGTCAGCCCCAGGGCAGCTGTGACTACAAAACTGAATATATGAATAATGCAAAATAAATGAACTTTTCAAGTGCTTCATAAACCCAATGCATGGCTCACCTTTCGTTTAAACCTTTCTCTTTCTGTCTCTTTGCAGTCTTAATTGAAAGGCCATGGCATGGGACCTGAGCAGCAAACAGCCTGATCAATACCAGAGCTGATGTGCAAAAATTGATCGCGTAGGCTCTTATGATGGTGTCTATGAGTGACGGCGGCAGTGCACGTGACTGCGCATGTGAGGGGGGAGTAGTGCATGTGGCCACTTACAGAGGTGTTCAATCAGTCTAATTCATCCGCCACCAGGGAGCGCCGTGTGGTGTTGGGACCGTCCATTTACTCGGCAGGCTCCAATCAGAGGTATTCCCAGCCCTCCCCACTGTAATAATCACTGCATGTGAAATCAGCCTGCCCACAAGTGTACAGGAGGGACGATCGGACAGCAGCGAAACACAATCGAGTCTTTGGGAATGGTCCGGAGCTTTATCTTCAGTTAATAATGTGCTAGTGCAGAGATGGTCTAAGTATGACGTATCCATACAGAGATTAATCCAAATGGAAAGTGGAGCTAAGAGAAGAATCCAAATGGAAAGTGGAGCTAGAAATAAAACAGTGGACCTTCAAAACAGCCAAAGCGCGTTCAGTTTTGTCATTTTTAAAGGGCCCGTATTACACTATATCTGATCTATGGTATAAGGTTATTTCCTCATCACAAACAAACCTAGAGTTGAGTTTTGTTTCATTCTCACATGTTTAACACACAAATCCTGCATATTTATATTCTGAGTTCTTCTCTCAAACAGAAAACATTCTGTTCCACCTTGTGATGTCATGTGGTAATACAGAAAGTGCTCCACATGGCTTTAAACTCCATACACCTTCACTAAAATCATTTGGAAGATTTCAGCCCTGGAACTGCCAATCTCTACTGAACTAAAAGTAAAAGGTAGCTGTTAACTTGTAAACTACATGACATCACAAGGTGGAACAGAGCATTTTGAGCTTTGTAGATGTAGACCGACGAATAAACCAGGATTACTCAAACGTGTGAATGAAACAAAACAAGTTTTTGATGAGGTAACAATATTATAACATAGCTGAAAGGTCACAAGAGTTAATTTTGTATAATATTGGACCTTTAAGTCATTTTCCTTGTGGATCGATAAAAATTGTCCAAGTCTAAGTCTAGCCACAGCTGCCCTGGGGTTAACAGACAGAAGGAAGCCTGCCAATCTGCACCGCCCTCCGTCCATCACCCGTCACTCAGCCAAAAAGGACACAATGCCTGGTTCCATTAGAGCCACTGCTTCCCCACTGTAGTACCTGGTATTCTGAGTGGTCTCCCATCCAACTAACCAGCAGAGGTGGGTAGAGCAGCCAAAAATAGGGCTCAAGTAAGGTTAAATCAAAACAAATCACAAGTACAAAGCAGTGATCCGAAAAAAGAGTAAAAAATATTTGGGAAAAGTACTACTCAAGTAAACCAAAAAGTATGAGTCTGCTTAGCTTTAGAGATCAGATGAGAAATGTACCCATAAAAATGTAAAAATAAGATGACTGTCTGGCAAATGTCTCACTTTCTGTGGGATATTAAGCCTGAATAGGTTGTGTCTTATGATGTGATGAGTTGGAGGCAGCATTCTGTGAGCTCAAATGTCTCGCGGAAACTTCTATATCCAATAATATCCAATAGAGTGGTCTATTTTCACTGCTGTTACCTCTACATCAGTTTCCTTTATTAGAATCAGAATGACTTTGATTCATCGGCCAGGGCCACCGACCAGTAGAAGAAATAGTTATCAAAAGTAAAGTTAAAGAGGGCGTGTTATGCTAAATCTAAATCAAACACATGCCTGAAGAGGTTTTAGATGTCATCCATGCATGTTTCAGTAATTTAGCGATCTCTCTCGAGCCCTATTCTTAGCCTTTTTGTAGTTAGATTCTGTTCGATGCTCAACCACATAACAATTCTCCACAAAAGTACAAAAAAATACTAAACTGAACACAGCAACTTGACAAAACTGATGCTATGTGCAGTAGTTTTATTAGCAGGATGCACGCTGATTGTGTTGTGATAGCGCTCTGAAGGGGGAGTGACTTAACGCTGGGAGCAAAGGAAGGGGAGAATCATAAATGAAATTAAACTAAAACATGTTAATACGTTGTTTTTGGTAAGTGCATTTTCAAAATAATAAAAGGCAACATGGTGATCTAAATATGTTATGTGTTAGCAGTTGAAACTAAAATACCTCTAAAATGAAATATCAGATAAAAAAAAAAAAAAACTACAATAAATAAGCATTTTTAAACAACTAAATAAAACAAAATAAAATAATGTAAAGTGTTGTGTTCAATCCTCATGAAATATCACTCAGTAAAACAGCTGATTTTCATCACCAGTTCATACAATTACAATTTAATTCTGTCAAAATTAAATTGTGATTTTGCTATGGGTCCTACTTGGACGACTGAGGGGTCACACAGATGAGTCAAATATATATTACAGGCCTCAGGTTGTCAAGGCCTCTAAGATCAGTTTGCACGTTCTGCCACTGACAGATCACCACAGAAGCACTGAATGATGGGTCAAATGCAGATGGCAAATTTATAGAGACAATACCAAACCATGTCGCCGAGTTAATATCACTGTTTACAATTCTGAGCTCAAGTATTCTCAGTGTTATTTCAATTCAATTTTTAAGTGAAATATCTTTCATAAAAGCAACAGTTACGTGAATTTTCTATCTGTTCAAAGGTCCAAAAAAACTGTAGGTTGCACAATTTTAGGCCCTATTTTGTGTCTTCCTACGCCCTCCTTGAACTGTACACGTTTAGAGCGAAGTGCAAGTGTAGCTGTGGCCGACGGAGGAAGACGAGGAGGAGGAGGAAGAGGAGGAGGGCTTTAAAATGGCGCCTGTCTGGAAATAGGTCCATTATGGCTTTAAAGTACTTTTAGTCCTACAAACATTCTTGACTATCTCTCTCTCTATCGCTCTCTCTCTCTCTCTCTGTCCATCTTTCTTTCGCTCTCTCTCCAGTTCTTTCTCTATGCGGACTCCAAACTTCTCCGGCCAATTAGTGCATGCACAAGACAGTATGTCGGCCGGGAGTCCAGGAGGGGAGGCCCTAAACGCTCTCCAGAGGAACAGAGGAGAGATGGAGAGATGGAGAGAGAGGAAAGAGGAGAGGGGAAGAGAAGAGACAGTGGAGAGGAGGGAGGGATAGGAGAGAGGGACTGAAAGAGGGGAGAAGGCTAGAGAGAGGAAGAGAGAGAGAAAGGAGAAGGGACTGGGGAGAAGGATAGGGAGAGAAAGGAGGGAGGGAAAAGTAGGGAAGAGAGAGAGGAAGAGAGAAAGGAGACAAAGAGGGTGGTGAGAGAGGAGGGGAGAGAGGATAAGGAGAGATATATAGAAGGGGAGTACAGGGAGATGAAGAGAGAACGACAAGGGAGACAAAGAGGATGTGAGCGAGGGGGGGTAGAGAGAGAGAGAGATAGAAGGGAGGTAGAGGAAAAGAGAGAGGAGAAAAAGATGATGGTGAGAGAGGACAGACACATATAGATATATAGGAGAGGTGGGGCAGACGCAGGTAGAGCGAGATGGGGAAAGAAGAGAGAAACAGGAAAAGAGAAAGAGACAACATTAGACAGAAAAGGGGCTCTTGTGGGTGCACTTGTCTCTGTGTGCTTTGAGGTGTTTTCCAGATTTCCGGATTTGCACATTACATGAGGTGTGGCGATGTGCTCCTTTTTTCAGTCTAAAGAATACAGAATTCAGAATATGTGACACCCGCACTTCACACATGAGACACACTGTTATTTGTGGTCATGTTGTTTAACTATTTCACATTCAGGTGTCTATCTCAAGGCAATAGGACGCAAATAGATACAATATTATTTTTCTAGAGTCAAATAGTCAGAGTAACTTCAAGGTTTCATTTAATTGACAAAGAAAACCAAATAAGCATTTACTGAACTTGACAGCTGATTTGTTTTTGTGTAGGGTTTTTTGTGTGTGTGTGTTTTCAGTGTAAAGGGTGTTAGGGTTTTTTGTTGTTGTTTTTTTTTTCAGAAAAAAAAGAAAAAAAAAAGAACAAATATTTAGAAGATAGACTGACTGATAAATAAATAAATAAATAAAATGTATGTACTCTAAAAAATAAAATTATATAATAAACTGGATGTTGGTTTAAGATTGCGCAAATTTTGCATATAAAAACTTGTAAAAAAAAAATAAAAAAAATTAAATGATAGATAAATAAATAAATAAATAAAAATGTATGTACTCCAAATGTCAAGAAATAGAAATTGTTGGTCAGAAAGATAAAATAAAAAATAAAAAATGATGTACTTGGACATTGGGTTAAGATTGCTCAAATCTTGCAAATCAAATCTTAATAAAAAAATTTACCTTGAACATCTCATGGTTGCACTTAAATTCAATGCTGTTGTAGTTATTGTTTAAAAATATACAAAATAGCAATAAAAAAATAAAATTATATATATATATATAGTGACCAAACAGCATGTTATAGTTATCTGAAGGTGGTCTCAATTAGTATAGAGCAGCGTTCATATTGATACTGGAACAAAGTACAGGCCCATAATTTCAATTGATTTTAGTATTGCAATTATAAAAAATGTGTACATCATTCTTTAAGTTGAAATACCAAAATCAAAAAAGTGAAACTAAAAACGGTGAAAATATATACTGTAATAAACCCATATAATTTTAAAGGCCTACAGCGAGCTTAAAGCGGATATGATGCGTTTTCGTTTTGTGATTTGTGTTCTGATCCTGGATTAAATCTACTGCATGTGAACTGGTGATGCAATGTCACAGGGGACACATAGAGCTGTACTGTACTGACGCCAGGCAGTAGACAGCCGCTCACTACTACAAACTGATCACAAATATACTCACTCCTACAAACTGTGGCTTTGAGCACTGAAAAACAAAAAACAAACAAAACAGATTTGGATTAATTGTGGAAGTGGAGAAATCAATATGGCCCAAAAATACCAAGAGGCCTCTACTCTGACTATGTTTAAAGGCTCTCTTTATTTTACTCTGCACTCTTCTCTTTTAATGTTAAAAGATTATTTATATTTCGATTTGTCTGTATTGTGATTTTAAATGTCTTGCTTATTCTGTAAAGCACTACGTTATGAGTGCTGTGAATTTTAATTTTAATTGAATCAATATTTAGCACTCCTCTCTCCCTTTTTTCTTCTTTCTGTCTCTTTATTTTTAAGTGACACATTATAATTGATCAAAGTCAAGTCTCTCTTTATTTATCTCTCTCTCCTCTCTGTCTCTCTCTATCTGTCTCTCTCTCTCTGTCTCTCTCTCGCTCTGTCTCTCTCTCCTCTCACTGTCTCTCTCTTTCTCTCCTGTTTCTATCTCCTGTCTCTCTCTCTCTCTCTCTCTTCTGTCTCTCTCCTGTCGCTGTGTCTCTCTCTTCTGTTGCTGTGTCTCTCTCTCCTGTTTCTTTTTCTCTCTCCTCTCTCTCCTGTCTATGTCTCTCTCCTGTCGCAGTCTCTCTCTCTCTCCTCTCTCTCGCTCTCCTTCTCCTGTCTCTCTCCTGTCGCTGTCTCTCTCACTCTCTCCCGTGTCTCTTGCTGTCTCTGTCTCTCTCCTGTCTCTGTCTCTCTCTGTCCTGTCTCTCTGGTGTCTCTGTCTCTCATGTCTCTCTCTCCCTCTTCTGTCTCTCTCTGCAGCTGTCCCTTTTAGCCTTCTTTTCCCCATGGCTCTCCCCTCGTCTCTTAAACATCTCTGTATATACAGTATCTCTAGTATCTCTTTCTCTCTATAGTTCCTCTGACACATTGTACATCAGACCTTGAGCTTTCCTCTCCTCAGATCAGTGGAGCGTGAACTGGTCACACATGGGGCCAGAGTCGTGTCAAGAGCATGTCATCAGCTCTTCTAATACCTCTAGAGCATTTTATATGACATATTATTATATCTTGTTGATTTAGTCCTGGTTTAATTCTGGGTTGGTTCTGGTTTAGTCATGGTTTAGTCCTATTTTTAATGATTTAACCTTTATTTATCCAGGTTGGTTCAATGAGAACCAATTAGAAACCACTACTAGTTTGGTAATTTTGAAAAGCCTTTTGTCTTCTATTTTTCACGGAAATAGAAAATTTAACTACTAATTAAAAATAAAATAAAAACACTGAGTAAATAAATAAATAAACCCACTACAAAATACAAGTGTCCATTTAAATCTCAGCACTCAGATAAAAAGGGAGTATTATACAAAATTTTTGGAGCTTTCTATCATGTTATAATGCTGTTCCCGTATTCAAAACATGCCTGAAGTGGTTTTAGATGTCATTTGTGCATGTTTAAGTAATTTAGAGATCTCTCCTGGGCCTCAGAGCATCAAAAACAAAATGTATTTAAACTTGAAAAGATGGTACGTGGCTAGTTGTTTTCGGGGAAGAAAGCATTTTCAAAACAATAAAAGGTAACATGGTAATCTAAATATGTTATGAGTTAACAATTAATACCCCATAGAAATGTGATATCCCCTCTTTAAAAAAATAAATACTACTACTACTTCTATTACTATTCCTACTACTACATCCCACTGGAGTGTAGGCCCGTGCCCTGACCAGTGTAGAGGAAGAGTTGGGGTTAGAGAGTTGAAGTGTCGTCAAAAGCCTGAGCTCCTCCTGGGACTCTCCTCGCCTCTCCTCGGCTTTTAAGACACACAGACCACTGTAACCACGACAACGCCAGCCGCAATTACTACCTGCCTCCTTCACCGGAAAAGTGCATGGGAAAGAGATGAGAGGGGAGAGAGATGAGGAGAGATGGGGTGAGAGAGAGATGAGAAGACAGTGAAGAGGGACAGTGAGAGAGAGAGGAGGGAGGGTGAAGAGGGACAAAGAGAAAGAGGGAGGTAGAGAAAGAGAGAGAAGAGGGCGGGAGAGAGAGAGAGGAGAAGGAAAGAGGGTGGGAGAGATATGAGGAGACAGTGAAGAGGGACAGTGAGAGAGGAGGGGGAGTGGAGAGGAGAGAGAAAGAGGGAGAGAGAGGGAGGGAGTGATGAAGAGACAGCAAAGAGGGAGAGAAAGAGGGGAGAGGAGAAGGAAAGAGGGGTGAGCGAGATATGAGGAGACAGTGAAGAGGGACAGAGAGAGAGGAGGGGGGTAAGGAGGAGAGAAAGAGAGACAGGGAGAGAGAAGAAGGGGGGAGAGAGTGATGAAGGAACAGTGAAAAGGGACAGAGAGAGAGAGAGAGAGAGAGAGAGAGGAGAGGAGACAGAGGAGAGGGAGAGAGGGGTAGAGAGGAGTGAAGAGCCACTAAGAAGAAAGAGAGAAAGGGGAAAAATTGAGGGAAAGACTGAAAGAGAGAGGAAAGAGAAAAAGAAAGAGGTGAGAGAGGAAGGGGAGGGGGTAGATGAAGTGAGAAAGAGGATCAGAACTAATTCAGAATCAAACTAGGACTAAACCAAGACAAGAGTAAACACAGTCTATTCGGATAATCCTTGGAGGGGTCAACCTGTTATGGAGTACATGCAAGGTAGATAGATACGTTTAATGCCATATTTTGGAACATTCCAGGCAAAGTAGCATTATACAGTACACATTTGCCCTCACCATAATGAAATACAAGAAAAAGACACACATTTAAGTCCACTGATGCACGGAATGTCCCTTAGATTTACATTACGTTTCGCTACATGCAGAGAGGTACTGTATTTGTGCCCGTCACTATAGTAACCAGCCTTTGTTCACAGAATCAAAGTGGCATAATTTTAAGAAAGAAAACCAGGGAGTCCCACTGTGATTGAAGAGACTGCATTCAAAGCTGTGGGGGGCGCTGTGTACAGGGTAACTGCAGGACACAAGGTAAAAATTTGGAAGAAGTAAAAACATTTAGTTTGTTTTTCGTGAAGGGACTTTTGGAACTAAAGAAGACATATTGTGCTTGTGTTTGCTGTATACAGTAGTTATAATCGGTGTCACCCATGGATCATTATGTTGTAATTAGGTGCCCAATGGGAGTTGACATCGCCGTAAAAGGCCATGCAGTTGAAGGCACTTCCTATGCTAGTAGATTTTTTTTTACATAACACTGCTGAATCCTACGTGTATAACACATTAAGAAAATAAACTGTAGAATGAAGTTAGTACAGAGCAGGGGGTGTGTATTGGTAGCAGGGATTGATTGGAGCAATGACATCAACAACTAAAACATGTTTAAAAGCTCTAAAACTTTGATTTTTGCATTATAGGTCCACTTTAAAGATATGCTTTTTTCCTGTGTATTTGAACAATTTTATATTTTGGCCCAGTACATTTATATTAAGCAGCTCTTGAGGTCAAAATAAGTGTGTTATAAGTGTTGCATGTCATACTGTGGAACATTCTCAGCTATTTAGACACATCTCCTTGGAGACAAGCAGGTGACGGATCCTCCACTTTGTAC